>OY390720.1:29937303-30411431 GCA_959613375.1 Heteropelma amictum
ATTTTTTCCTCAGCTCCATCGTCCATTGCAGCGTTTTCGTTGAGTTTGCCCATATCGGCTTTACTATCGCCGTTCGTTTTATTCGCGTGCGGGTCAGAATTGTCCTCCGGTAATGATTTGTACGTAGCAACTGGTTCTTTATTCGTACCGTTGAACTCGGTTTCACCCGTAGGTGCCGTACCGTTCGCCGAATCGCGTCTCCCACCCTCCATTTCGTTGATCCAATGGCTTGTCGTTGAACACCGTATAACTTCAAGGACTCTTTTTTTATCCTCCTCTATCTTATATCCACGTTCAACGGGTTTTTACGTAAAACTCTTTCCTTGTCTAGAGATCGTCTATCTTACGCAATTCGTTTTACTGACTCCCACTTTTTCGAGAATTTACCCTTTCTTTCCGCGCTGAACTATCCACGCACGACTATATAAGCGGGAGACACGACGCGACCGTTCAGCTAGCTGTAGGCTGTAGGCTGTAGGATCCTCTTTGCTCCTTATGATTTTATGAACACTCTGAGATGTTGCTTCCGCACAAAGCCACTGATCTACGCCCGGTGTGACATGAATACACAAAAACTACAAGTATGCATGTGTAAATGTAGACATGTTTACGTGTATGGCTTGAATAACGAACAATGTCTGAGCGAGGACGCGTCTCTGCGCCTCGACGATCGTCAAAGAAATGGCCCTTTTCTCCCTACAAACTGCCCGGATGCTCGTTAAGCCATATAGATATGTGGATCGTGTGTGTATCTGTGCTTGTGGGTATGTGTACACTACACTGCCGCGTGCATGCGAGCGTTTTCTGCTCTAAATTATCCCCCCGTGATTCGAATAATATCGAATGAAACCGTATATAATAGCACTTGAAACTTGTCTCTATGTACTTCGTTCATTATAATCCTTTGGGTATCTGAAAAATATGCGGCTTTCGAGCGCGGTAGAGGGAGAAAAGTGTAACAGCAGAAATGATGACACGAGAGGAAGGGGCTCGTGATGGTACAGCACAATTTTTTGTTCTATTGATCTCAGAGCGACGATTGAAGCCATTGAGGCGAATGAACATGTATACCGGGGAAATTTTCTTCTCAACCATTTCTGTACTTGACGAATCACTTCGGTGTGCTAAAAAAAAAATTGACCCTGAATACTCGAGTATAATGGTTGATACTGTTCAGGGAATCGCTGCTTATATAAAATAGTTGAATACAGATTATTATGAGTACTGAATTCATTATTCAATAACAATTCGTACTTTGATTAAATATACTAAGAAAACATTGTTTGCACGATCACAGGATAATTGATTTTTATGGAATAAACGTTTTTGTATTTGATACAATGGGAGCACACGTAGCGAATACAAAAATATACAAATAGCCTTCTCAAAAAATAGTCTTCAAAATAATCACTGTCGTAAATCAGTCTTGAAGTGGACACGAGTAAAATAGGCCGGTCCATTGCAAGCGAGCCATGTATAAAACATTTTTAAAAAAGCCTCGTCATCGACCTGTTTTTTTCCGTGCGTACAGAATTTTTTTGTTCTTAAATTGAATTATTGTTTTTTTTTTCAATGATTTTGAGAAAGTTGATTTTAATCAACGTTTTTCTCATTGTCAACATTTTTCCACGTGATAAATATTTTTTCAGTTATCATGGATACTCATGATTGTAATTGACATTTTTAACGCCTCTCGTATCGCTGTGTGTAATCGCGTATTTGTGTTTAAAATGATGACAAAAAAAGATTCATCGTGTTTCAGCATTAACTTTGGAAAAAAAATTAAACATTTTACTGTATTTTTTTTTTATCTATTTCGTGGCTTCAGAATCTGAAAATACATGGTTCTAACTTTTGAACCGAATTGTCGTGGCGGTAGTACGACATTAATGTAAAGCAATTAATCGAGCAGTTTGTCGACCCCAAGGCAGCGGCTCGAAATACGCGTGATTAGCGTTCACGAGCTTCGAATCCGCTTGTCAATTCTATTATTACCAATTGTACTTTTCATTCGCCGATCTCGATATGCGATATGGCTTCATACACTTTTGATTTATTCAATCTTCATTGTCGTTTATTTTTGCATAAACTTAAATTCTATATCTAATGATCAATCGTTTTATTTTCATGTTTGCGATCGATATAATGGCGGTGTGATAATATATGATTTTTTTTCACATCCCGCACAATGATAAACCTCTAGATGGCGCCAAGTCTCATTAGCAGAGTTTTAATCAATAATAGGTATATTTACAGCAGATGCGAATGCGATATTCTTAAAAATGTTCAATGCTCAAAATATTAATTTCACCACATTGATAGAACGTGTATTTATAAAATGCCACTTCGTATAATATTCATCCGCTTATAAGCGAAACGACATCACATTGACAATCCCCGTGCTTGCTCGAAACTCGCTGGAATGACGAGCGGTAAAAAAATACCGGTACGTGGCGCCACCTGTGTCGGGCGTCTGTACAAGCATGCGCACGAATTCAATTCCCCGTGAGATAATATTTTTTCGTTGATTTACAAAAATGCCGATAATATGTTTTACAATTCTATCGGCTATAGCAAATGAGGTTAGAAATTACAAACAATCGGGGGAGTTTGGAATTTTCCATTGAAAACATTTGTTATCGACGGAAATCTGCCAAGAACTGCAATTTTCCGAGAAAAAACGCTCGGAAAATTTATTCCAAAGACAAACCGTGAAAAATCGAACCGTGCTGCGAGAATATTTTCCTTGCGCATTTCCAAGATTCGTCGTCGTTGATCATAGATCCTATAATTCTTCTCTTTTCTCCGCATTCTTCTCTTTCCTTCCGTCTCATGTGAAACTATGCGTGTTCAATTAAGAACACATGGCTTTTCGGATAATGACAATCACGAAAAACATGCTTATGATTGTAAAAAATGTAATATTCCGCATTCTCGTGGACGACTGTAGCGCTACCTTCAGGCCGAATACGCAACGTTGATCGAACACAAAGCAGGTACGATACACCAGTGTATGAATACAAAGAGAACGATGACCGTGAAAAAAGCTGCCCAAAACAACCAAAATAGGCAGAGCCGAATTTTTATCCAAATTGGTCTTGCCTCGTAATACTCGAAGTACTCGTGATCTTCGTGATTCAGTACTGCAAAAAAAAAAGACAAATAAAATGCGCGTAATAAAAGAGCTTTTCGGTGTATGTAGCATTGATCGACACGTTCGAGAGATAAGAGGTTGACAGTAGAGCAGGAGAAAATTCATCGACAAAGAAAAAAGGAATTTGCTATCGGAAATTCAGCGTGTTCGCACTTTATAATCTTTTTTCAAACTCGCATGCGTTATTTCTTTGAGCAACGTTAACCTTTCCTTTGTCAATATTTATTCCTCCGCTGTTTGCGCGTTCCTCATTCAAGAGGAATTATTCTTATTATTATTTTCTGGCATGGGAAAGTTCGTTCGAATCTTTTCCAATTAGAAGCGCACTCTGTGAAAACATGAAATTCCTCAAATTCCGACTGTTATTATTACAATTCTGCACTGTAAAATTTTATTATTCGGTAAAAGATACGCGAATTAAAAATGAAGCGAGATTCGTTGGCGATTTTTTTCTTTCATGCCGGCATTCAAGAGTGAGAACGGCGTTGAATATTCGTGTATTTCATAACCTATTTGTCAGAGTTGAAAAATAACGAAACACGATCATTCGTCACGCATTAATTTATCACGACGAACGAAGGAAAATTTTTTTTTGCATACTTTCGAAGATCGAGATACGACTCGTTTTTATCAGGCGTGATAAAATGTTGAAACGTTAAGGATGATATTTAGCGCAATATTGCTAAGTAAGAGTCGATGGAACGAGTGCTTTCGAACTGAATAACGAACGCACGCGAATGTTTCGATTTTTAAATACAACGCATATTTCCTCCCACAACGAAAAGAGTTCACAATAATTTGCAAATAAAATGAAATGAAAAATCTGCGAAGACAATAACGACCGACTCACCATATTTTCCTTTTTTTTCGATGTATCGATTTTTCGGTGTATCGATGTACACTGCTTCCAATCCCGTTTTGTCAAGAAGATATGATTTTTCGTTAAAAATCATTTTCCGCTTTTGTTATTGAAACTCGAGCTGCTCCCTCTCTCTCTCTGGTAGATCACTGTTGTACCGACGCAAAACGCGTTTGGGAAATCGGTAAATTTTGTGATGATGAAAACGCAAACGTTGAAAACGAGAAACAAGAGAGAGAGAGAGAGAGAAAATGAGACAGGGTCGAATTAATGATGAAAATAACAATGCAGAGATCTCGCGAAGACCGCGATTGTATTTGTGTTGTTGAAAAATTTTCCGGACGAGACGAGAGACTCGAGAAAATGAGCTATAGCACAGCTACATCTTTGTATCGCGAATGAAGTATGATTTCTCATAACAGACTGTGGAACGTACAGCGTTTTACCGTGTTCGTTCACATCGTGTTTACTTTCGATACGAGATAAGGATGGAACGAAAAAAAAAGCACAATTGAACGGCGCCGGTTCATTACGAATGACTCGAACAAACGTATCGGAGAAAATTTACATGTTTCTGTCATGAGCAACGTTTTTATCTGATTTATTCTCGTTTTTCTTTGCCGCGAAATAATTCAAGGTCTTCCAATCGATCGTTGTTTTTTTTTCACATTTTTTTTTTCGTGAAACAACATCTCATTACTCGAACCTCCTAATGATGTAAATAATTGAAACGAAAATGAGAAATTATGTAAAGTTATCGACGAGTCGTGCCATTTCAGCGCTCATAAAGACGAATATTTGCAAGAGGAGCGGAAACATTTTTTCTTAAAGAAATACGTCCAAACTTGTTCATGTGTAATAATTTGTAGACACCAAAGTTCCGTTATAGCGAACAGTTTTTTGGTTCAATTTATTTTTAAAGAAACAACAAAAAACGTTCACGGAACAAGCTAAAATGAGGATGGCAAAGATTTGGCACAATTACGTATGCTAGATGCAAAGCGAATTTTGAGAAAGATTAAAACATGATCGATAAATGGGGCGGATGGACGGTTTTCCATTTATTCTCACGAACTACGCAATGGGCTTCCACACATTCGCGATTTTCATAAAAAATCCATCGCGTCATAATTCCTGTGAAATATTTTTTTAAATCCGTCAATAAAAATGATCGTAATCATTGAATCTTCAATATTGTAGGATACAACGCGTATTTAGCGCCACGAAATTGAGTTACTTCGTATGAGCAATTCAGATAAAATGACATAGACTTTGCAAATGCTAGGCTATTGTGAGCAGAACGAAATTTTCGTTTTTTCAGTGATTTAATGGTCGGATTTAATGGGAGACGGCATCCTTCTTTGAGACAGTTCGTTAACGACATTTGGAATGCATGCATATGCATATTTTTAACATTTCAAAATATTATGAATTTTTTCTAGAGCATTTTGTAAATACAAACTTTTTTCGAAAAAACGTCTTTGCAGCCTCATACGTTACAAGTCGCTCAATCACAGATTAACATGAAAGAAATTAGGGCTACTTTGATACAATTTTCCGAATTAAATTGAATTTCCTATTTGCAAAAAATATGCACGAATTTTTTATACAGTACTTTCCTTTGTTCCTCAAATTCACTAATACAGCGAATAAAAGTTCATCCCGTGCGTTGTCAACACTATTCGACTTTCTTCGACGCCGTCGTCGTCTGCAGACTCTGTCGTATCTTTGGTATGATTTCGGTGAATACAAGTGTGCCGGTAAATACCAGACCCGTGCCGATCCAGTGGTGAATTGTAAAAGGATTTTTAAAGTACACTATGGAGAATAAAAGGGAGACGAATTTTCGCAACGTTACGACCAACGTGACAGTCAGCGAGGAACACTCGGTCGTCAAGACGAAGACCGAGCTGATGCATATATATCTGATGAATCATGAGTTAAGGAAAAATACAAGTATCGCAGATGCCCACAGTCACGAGCGTTTTTTCGCAGCGTTCTCCGTATGCACTTTGTGGGGGACATTTTTTAAGATGGATTGCTGACATACTTCGATCATAACGTGACAGTCCCTTTTAAATTGGGTTTCAGTAACCCTGGATGATCTTTGCGACTCGCACAATATCGCCAATTGCTTTCCGACTTTTACCAACGTACGTTCGACCTTGAAAACTTTTTAATCGACGATATGAAAAATATCACACGAGAAGAATCAACGTGAGTGGGCCGAAGCTAATGTTCTTTTCAATGACACGATTGGTGATATGATTTTGATATTTGAAAAGTTTTCAATTCATTTTTTCGCTACAAAAAGATTAATAAAATCTAATCGTTTTGAACTGGAATGCCCCATACATGTTTATATGTATTCAGGGTTTCCTGATTTCGGGTTAAAATAAAAGCGCTCTTCTTGCTAATATCTTTGTCCTGATCTGAATATTTCCATACACGTCTGAAATGGTTTTTTTTGTTGCTGCGAAATCCACCTCGATAGATTTTCTTCATGAATAATTAATATCATTTTGACTCATTATTTCCTGCTGTACAATATCGCAGAATGCTGATGTCATAAACGACGTTATAACTAGCAAGATAGTGAACAGTCATGGTCATTAACGTTGATAAAAAATGAAAGAACGTTGTGTAACGTTCCGAGCAACCGAGACTGGTCACTTTGGTGTGGCTTATGTAATCGACAGATACAGGCGTTATCCTCGAGAGTCTCGGGAACGTGAAACAAAAAACGTCGAAGATTTCGCGTACGATACGAGTAAAATAGAACTGTAAGAGGTTCGAAAAATCAAATCAGACGTGTACGATCAAATACACAGTCACAAGTGGATGTTAACATCGCTGAAGACCATAAAAGCGTTCCAGTGATACATTTTGAGACGAAAATTTTGTAACGTCAATGACGATAAAATTCCCACGTGAGAGAAGAAAATATTTATACATGAAAAAGGATACTGCGTGAGTACATTCCCAATGAGATACGCTACTGTTTTAGGCATCCAAATGCCCGTCAGTGGAATCTCGATCGGCGATGAATTTACTGCTAAAATTGCATGGTTCCATATTTGGGGCGCCAGTGTGAGAAAGAATGGCATAGGTAACAGATGCTGAAATGAAGAAAGACGAAGATTGTCAAATAATGTGGATGACGTATCGTACGATAAAATTGTAGCGTCGCTGTTTGTAGCAGTTTTTTCTTTTAATTTCACCCGCAAGGTCGCTCGTGCAAACTCACCGTGTAATACAGTGCCTCTTTGGGATGTTTTCCGTAACGAATGTACAAAACTTCCTGATAAAGACCCATTCTAGCTGATATAAAAAGAGCCAGTGTTAACAATGCTATGCCCAAGGTCCACCAAAAAAAATTCTCCCACGGAGTTGTAGGTACGGAGTTTTCTGTCACGGGCTGTGTCGATTTGACTTCTTGTCCGCTGATTATCGTACAAAGCACTATGCCCATGGTTATCATGAACACGGATAAATATTTGCTAAATACGTACTTCTTCTTCAGTATAATAATGCCCATTATCATGTTGGCTATCAGAGAACCCTGTGAAAATCGTTTGATTCATTTATCGGAAATAACTCGAGTTTGGCGATCGTAATTTTATAAAAATAGCGATGGAACGTCGTTTTTGCAGCATACCGCTCTGAATATCATGTGAAGAGGCATCGGAATGTTAAAGTCAAACGCATAGTTATTGCAGACGCTGGTTACAAAAAACATTGACACCAATATCATGTAATCCTTGATGCCTATCGTCGGTTTGACCGTTCCACATTTCGATGTGAATATAAAACCCTCCAAGGATATCAATAAGAATTGGCAGAATGTAATAAGATTGCCGCTGCCCGGGTCCTCTCTGAAAAAAAGTAGTTTGACGCCATTTTGTTTTTCGAGTTGATCGTACAATTTTTATGCACAAGCTTCGAAAAAATTAGCACTTTTCTCTATGAGATTGATAACAAAGAATTTGGTAGCTGGTGTGAAAAAATAAATGAACAAAATGGAATTTGAGGATTATTGTTAACAATTGTGTGAACACGTACAATTTCTACTAAACGATAAGGTCTTTTTTAGGAATGATGTAAGTTCTATATTAATAAGATTTTCAATAAAGTTCCGCATGAAAAGATACATTCTGCTAGATGTGACAAGTTCGGAAGTTTTAGTGTAATGTTTACAAAACACATAAACATACTTTACGAGTAACTCGAGAAAAACCACGTTGGTGCAGCACCCGAAAAAAACGAGCAATATCGCGAGTGGCGCCTGCATGTTGAATAAATACAGGATAAAATTAACATCAACAATACACGTTTTATAACCTCAAAATTGAGAAAAGTTGGACTCGTTTGCGAGAAACTGCGGGTTTTCACTGATTGAACCGGTAATGAAAACGCACGGCTATCATGTTTTTCAATCCGATAAATCTATTCACGTCTATTTACACAGCGAGATTTATGATAATCGTATTTTGCGGAATTTCAACAGCAAACTTTATTATGCAATCATGATGACCACTCGTGCCAGCACTGCCAGCAACCGATCGCTTTCCGCAACTGCAGGACTGCTGACAACGCAGTGAACGCAGCAAGCACTAAGCACTAAGCACTAACACTACACCATTAATTAAATGCCATGTGGCCATGTGCAAATGTGCATTGCTAACGCGCCGCAGAGTGAGGAAGCCGGCTGGTGCCGGCGCTGAACGGCCGGCATCCGCCGACACTAGCACGTTTCCGCGGGCATCGGTGGCACCGGGTCCGACGCGCTCTTTTTTATCGACGGATAGTTTTCTCTTCGCCTCTTTTAAGAGAGTGTGAAGCTTTTTACGGTTTGGACTTGGAACGCATTTTTACCAATAAATGGTTATCGTTTTTTGATTCTCAGAACTTGGAGGTTTTTATTACGAGATAATACGTAAACAAATGAATATATATGAAATGTAAAAAAAAATGTAAAATTACATAGAATACGGCTTATCTGGTACGTGAGTACGTACGCTTTGTTGGCATCTTGCCCGCGAGTGTTTTTTTTTCAACCTTCCTACATCTGCCTGTTATTATAAAAATACTATAAGAAGTTACACTCTATTATATGTACGACTCAAATTGTTTTCACATTGTTAGCAATTTTCACGTGCATTGAATAAATATGGAGAATATATTTATCTCCGATTGACCTCAATTTAACCAGAAACGATTGAAAGTTTGTTCGACAAACTTAAAATTCCCAACCCCGTAAGGACTTCAACAAACACACGTGTTAAATTGTTTTTTATTTTTATGAAATGGTGATTCATCATATTTTTGTGATCATATTTTTCCATTATGGAATTATTCACACTTGCGAATTCCGTCGATACAAGGCACTTTTGTACCCGCAGCTCTGCGGTCAGTGTCGACAAATGACGCTCATACAATTCAAATACACGCAAAGATTTTCCTGAGGGATTGGTAAAACAATAGCACGTAATAATAATCATTTTATTTAGAAAAAGGAGAGAAGAATACAAATGTTTTCTTTCTCTTCATTATGGCATACAAATAACTTAAAGATTAACTTGTAAATAAATTTTTTTAGAAAGACTCGTAAACCTGTATGAGCCTAATACAATTCTTTATGTTGCTTTATTACAGAAGCAAAATTATGATAGAAATGCATCGAATTTATCACATTTTTTTAACAACATATTTCTGGTCGCATATTTCGGAAATTTTCTGATGATTTTTCTTATACGCACTGTACATTTTCATTCGACAATCATTCACATCCGCGACATAAATTTAAAGATAATAATAAAATTTACTACAAAAACATAATAGTACAGATAAAATTGAAAATAATTTTGAAGAGAGATCAATTTACTTTTTGACTATTATATATCGTGTCTCGCGGTAAAATTTTAGTAAAATGGACGAATTGAATTTTTCTTCTTCGAAAACTACGAGAACGCGTAAGTTCGCGGGACGGAATATAGTGTATTATACGTTGAAACGATAACGCGATAAAAGACATGGATTGCCTTTTTTCGATATTTTTTTTTGCCGAGAAAATTTTTCGACGAATTTTGATCGAAGCGTTCAACGTAAGCTTTTTATTGTTAATTACCTATAGTGTGAAAATTCTTTTCACATTTTTTCGCAATAAATAAATTGTCGGTAATCGCGCGATATAAACCTCGGCAATCCAGCGACAATAACGAGTATATATGTAAATTAATTTGAATACATTCAATACTTTTTTCATTAATTGACTCAAAGTACTCTGTGTAAACGTTATTTAGACAAAATTGCGGGATTTCGAAAAAAACACGTAATCATAAAACGGTCCTGCTCGCAAACTCGACATAGAGCGAGTCGTCACACATACAGGGTGTCCTAAAATTGAATATAAATAATTCAGTCAGAGGTGCGACAAAATTCTGAAACGAAACGTATTTTAGCATTTTTCCATACTACAAAACCCTGATGCGTTTACTAATCGTCAGAGTTTGTGCCAATCGCGCCCTCTATCGCGCGCGGCACGAGGCTTCGCCGGATCTCCGAATTTCATACCCCATCTGCATCTAATTTGGTGACATTCAATTTTAGAACATCCTACGTGTCAAAACAATCTCGAAAAACAAAAAGTTTATTCTCACGTCAATGGGAAACCTGTAGTGCTTGAAAATCAATAATATACAGTCGCAAATAGTTTAACACACGACAATCGATCGGCATATTCATGACAAATGCCGTGCAACGTGATTCGAAAAATTGTTTCCACTAGCGGGTTGATTCTGTCATCGATACTTTTGTTTATTTCTCGCGCCACGAGAGTAAATTATTTAATCACCGATATGTACTCACTTTTGCGAAATTTCACGAAGACAGATGGGGTAATCCAAAAGATTCTTCCACATTTATCCACCAAGTTTCAACATAACTATTGTCATTTTCACAGTGGAGGTTTCTCCACGAGCTTTGAGATTTCTCTATCGGAGTTCATTGACTAGAAAATAACGACACGCTGTGCGCGCGCCTGCGTGAGAGACGGATGAACTAAGCGTTCTCCGCGCTATGTGGCGCCCCCTACCGTTACAACGTTATACGTCGCTATAATCTCATTGACATTTCGACAACTGCGAAATTGCCCCGTTATAGCACGAATATGTAGAAATGGTTGAAATAAAAGTGGAAATGTTTTTCGATAAGCGAATGACCCTTTCTCCTCTCGGTGATCATTGCAATTACTTCTCAATATACAAATGCGCCTTCCAACGCATGTATATGGTCCGGGCATCGCTCCACGCCCTCTATCGGCATCCTGTTTTCATTTAATGTGACACGCATGCGCTTTTTGTTGATCAAGGAGTACATTAACGCGCGTTGTTGTTTTCCTTCAACATGTCTTGTGTGTTTGTTCTTCCGCAGATTGTCTCGGGGTTATGTTCAAGCGTACACCATTTGCACTGACGAGAACGATCGAAGACATTAATCGTAATTTGTCCGCGGATTCAATCGAATGAATTACGTAAGATTTTAATATCGACAGAATCGCTATTTTTGTTTTCATCGTGGCGAATTTGAAGCCTATGCAGTTGCGCGATCCTGCACTGAACGGTATGTAAGTGAAGGGTGGCAATTTTTTACCAGGGAAGAATCTTTCGGGCCTGTAGACTTCGGGTTGTGGAAAATAACGAGGATCGCGGTGTAGTAAGAAAGAGTTTACCAAAACCGTCGAACCAACGGGCACCTTGTGATTCACTGAAAGTAGATGCATAATAAAAAATAAGAATTATTTTTCCTTGTAATTCACGATTCCATACTTGAGGGAACATCAGCGGCAGAAGCCGATACTTTCCGGTAAAAGTATTTTCAAATGGTTATAAAAATGAAATCTTCATACTGATACTGTTACACCGACGGCCGTATGGCACTCGTATTTTGTCAACATACAGTTTTCCAACTTTCAGCACACAAAAAACGCAAGCACTGCGCTTGTACTTTGTAATAAAAATAGGTAGTTCCCCTCATGAATTTTTGTTTGCACAGTTCCCAAGACACTCGGCATGATTAGTTAAAAAGCCCTGCTCCCTTTGATTCTCTTATTGACGAAAATTTAAACAACGAAAGTGAAAACAAAGATTTTCCTTTTTGTACTTACTCAAATTTATCGGATGGTATATCTGTCTGGCGATTAGCGGAACGACGGGATAAAGGCGCCATGCTTCTTTGATGCACGCATCCAGCCAGACTAATTTGTTTAGCGAATGAATGGTAATTTCGTTCGAACCGATAGTTTCGTTAAATTCCTCGATAATTTTGCTCTGATACTCGGGATGAGAACCCAGAGCGTAGAGAATCCATGAAATGCTCGTAGCTATGGTATCGTGTCCGGCGAACATGAATGTATTGACTTCGTCTCTTATATCATCGTCGGTGAGTGTCGTGCCATTTTGCGAGCATTTCAGCAGCATGTCGAGCAAAGCGAGACGATTTCTCAAAGGCTCGTTGAAATTACCGTCGTGCTTCGATTTCCATTCGGCTTTACGATTGACGATCACCTTATTAATTCCAACAACATCTTTATAATAAACCGAAAAACAATGTACGCTTGCATCGGAATAAAAGTGAATAATACAAAAAGGAAAATACATACTCTGTTGACGAACCCGTGAATCACATCGAGAGCTTGTTTGTGCACTTTTCCCAACGGCGTCCAACGAAATACAAAATCCAATGACATCCAGATATTCGTAAATCTTGTTTGGATTATCGACGTCATTCTATAAGTAATTTTATAATGCCGTTAAAATTTCAGAGTCCCACAAAAATTGACATTTTGAGAAGTTCATTAATGGACCTTTCTTTGAAAAATACGAAAATGTTAGTAAATTGTTGATTGTCCCGTTTCTTCAGGCAATTTCGGAAGGTTTAGGTTTAGCTTCGGAAGTTACGGAAGTCCGGTTGTAAGAAATTCAAAAATGAATTTTCCCTTTTTTTAATGAATTATTTCGTATTATTTCGTATTACTTAGTGTATAAACAGACATTTCTATTTTTTTTGTCCGAAAAAAAATGAAGACTTTAAATCGATGTACTTACACTTCAACGGCTTTCACATATTCGTTGTTCCGATTTGTCTGTGCGTTTATGTGATATCCCATACTGCTCGCTGGAAAAAAAAAACATTTACTCAATAGACAGTCGAATTTCGAATTGATTTGTGTTCGATATCTCCGTAATGAATATTTTTGAAGCTACTTGTCGTAAGTGATAAATATCGCAAAAACATCCTGTTACAAAAGTAGACGCGTAAGATATTGCAGATGAGAAAAATTCGGGAAACAGGGTGTTTCGGAGTTTTCTGAAAAATCTTTTAACAATTTCATAAAATAAACGAATGAAGCAAAGATACACCAATGCCAGACTCGCGCGAATACTTCACTAATCATTGTCCGCTGTCGTACTTCGTACACGTTCGATGGAAAAGTAACGTTTTTTGTTGCGACTCTTGTTCTCTGTCATTACTCTACGAGCTTCTGGAAGCTTGCGAAAGTATGTATTTTTTCATCAGAGTCGGTGATTCAAAACCGTGATGCGACTTATTATTCGATTCTCCTCGAGTTTTATGCTCGTAATTTTATAGCCCAAGGTTGTTCCGATCAATCTTCGATCAAACTTCGTTCTTTATTCATGGGTGAAGAATTATCATTAAACGGCGATCGAAACGATAATTGTACATTTATTCTCGTACGTGCATTCAATTCGTTACGTTTAATTGTATAATCGTACTTCTTTGCACGTGGAATCACGCATGGAAACCGGTGATGAGAATTTTTCCTTTTTTGCAGGATCATTGAAGTACGTGCATTTGCACCAGGAATAAGCGATTCTTCGAAACAGGTTTGAGGACAAATGCGGATGCGAACAAGACAAGACAAGACTCGCGATTTTCGCGAAGTACGAAACAAACGCACGGAAATCCATTTGAAAAATCAACTACACCTGGTCGAAGGAAACGAGGTATTTTTTACGACAAAATATATGCCGTGTGAATGATTGATATCGGTGGCGATTTGAAACAACCAGGGCTCGAAACAGTCGATTAATTTTGTCGACACTTTCATTGTACTAAAAATGAATAATTCCATCAAATTATGAAATATCCATCCGTACATACCACAAATCATGTCGAGAGCCGCGCGTTTGGCGTAAGGCACGATGTCAAATTCGGGTTTTCCAATTTCCGCGCGAAGACACGTTACCATTACGGCAGCCTCGCGAATCGTCGATGCAAAGTATTCCTCGAGAAGTCCGGCGTGGAACGTCGGTGTCAATAGTTTCCTTCGCGAATGCCACTTGTCGCCTGGAAAAAAAGAAAAACGAATGATTTATAAAATAAAAAAGGAAAAGATTCATTAAACTACGGGAAAAAGACTGGACTTTGTCGTGGTTGTTTCAAAAGATATTTCATTAAAAACAATAAAATTTCGAAAACAAATTTTTAATTATCAAAATAAGCTGCATGTTACAGACTGAACGATAACATGGGAAACGTCCGAGTTAAATTTATGTCGATTTGTCATTTTTGACATATATCAGTGCGAATGAATGAACACATTTTGGAAAACTCAGTTATTTTTACGTATGTGCCTTACGTGCTTCATGCGTTTAGGCGTATTACGTAAGATCCAAAGATGCGGAACGATGATTTGATAAAGAAAAAAAGATTCGATTCCGTCGATAATTCGCACGTGTATAAAAAATTTGCGATAGACACGATTTATTGGGCATGTACAAAATGTACTCACAGCGTGAGAGAGGAAGAGACGGAGAGATGGTGAGAGATAGAAAGTGATAGAGAAAGTCTCGCAGTCCTAGCATTGATGACCGTAGATTGTGCAACTGAGTACTTATGTAAGTCTAAGATTATCGTATGATAAAATAATCACTGAAACATCGTCTTCGTACAGGATGTACCGAAATGTTCAGAGCTGCTTCAATCATTGGCCTCCTATTCGAATGACGACTACTTTCTTTCTCGTTTTTTTTATTTGCCCTTTTTCCCTGAGACAACGTTGATGGGACTTTATTTGACAAAGAAAGCATCAGCCGATGTCGAATTATATATTTTTAAACAAGCTACTCTTCGTTGCCAAACCTTATCGAGAGGAAGATTTCGAGTCTCGTTCATCTCTCATTTTATCGTAGGAAAATAATGATCCACTCAGCTTTGCAATTCACATGTGGAAAATACCAAAAAAGAATTCACTCCTGAATAACTTTGAACTGCTCCGAAGCTTTGTGGCAAAGTTGTGAGAAAAAAATATACGTTTGTACGAAACGATTTTGACGAGACGACATAATCTTTGATTGTAATTAACACCTGCTGTTTCCATGTAGACCTGTTTATTACGTAAAATTTTTTCGTATTTTTTTTTTCATTTTCGTCTTGCAAAATGGTGCACCTTTAACAATCTTTTTTTTCCGCCGCCATATCGGTAGAACGTGATGTAAACGTACGAAAATAAACCGTAAGTCCTCTCGTGCAAAAAAAGCGAATATAATTAACGATCGAAGGTCGAATAATGCGCAAAAGATTTTTCGTTCTTGGCATGAAGAATTCTCAAGGGAACGATGATATACTGAAAGATGAAAAGGGCAAGCTGATTGTGCCATCTGTTCGGCGGTGACAAATCGATTGGCGAAAATATGGAAGCATCGTGCGAGATTTTGAAAATTTCTTGGATAATCTTTATTTATTCATTATTTATTTAATTGTATAAAATTCTGTTGTTTCAAGCGATGAAGTAAATGGTCATGCATATTCCCGATCGAGATTCGCAGTGCTGTATGCAGCAGAAATATGAAAAAAAAAACATTAATCAAAATTCGAAAAACGATGAATAAAAATTCAAAAAGCTTGCGTACAATTCGCGGTAATTGCACTCGACAGTAGGTTAAACAGCGTAATGCCATCACTCGAATTTCAATTTATTTGAATGATAGAAATTTTTTTAAATCAATTCAACTTCGGAGAAGTGAAATGAATCGATCTGAACAATCGGATGGTGCGTCTAGCCACCATGATTCGATCTCATCAAGAGGATTACGTCATCAAGGACATATGGCGTCAGATTCATAATATTCGTTGAGATAATAAAAGTTGTAGACGCTTTAAAAAAAAAAATTCTACAAGTTTACCTCTATTAAAAAGTAAATTTTTCAAATATGCCCCGTGTAGATAAAAGTTTACGAATTATACGTAGGTTGAGAACGAAAAATCTATAAAATTCAAATTGCCGATTTGTCAAGCGCGGAATAATAATGCGCTAAATCTTTTTATTCGAAATTTCATCTTCTATTTATTCGCAATTTTGTAAAAAAAAAGTCTGTCGTCGTCCTTTTCTTCGTCCGTCCAGCTTCAGTATTTAAATGGTAAAAAAAATGTCGGGGAAGATTCTCGCGACCCAATCAGCATTACCAAAATGTTATCTTTTATTTTTTCATTCAAAGACAAAAAATTGCCTTTTTTTGCACCAGCGGGTATTTATTTAAAAACGATACGTCGCTCATTGGTCGTAATCTTCTGTCCATGTTCCGCGTTCTGCGATATTCAAGTTTTTTTTATATCCAATAATATTGACCTTTGCCAAAAGTAGCCAAACGTTTCAAAGTTTTTTTTTTTATCTAATCCTCCATAGCACAATAGTCGTTTCGGTTGGGTTTTTTGCTCGAAACATCTCTCTCTCTCTCTCTCTCTCTCGCGCTCTCTTTTACCTCTTGAAATCCGACGCTTATGGGGGAATATTTCGATAAATTTGACTAACCGTTGCTCGTGACGAGGCCAGTACCAAGCCAGGGTCGTAGATATTGATACTCGAGGCTTTTATCGATATGCACGTTACTGCTGAGCAAAGGTTGTACCGCTTCAACCCGGTAGACGAATATGAGTGGCCTCATGCCAAGCCACACCTGATAAATGTCACCGTATTCCTGGCTCCAAGTGACGAGCCTTTTGAAGAATTCTGCAACGAGAAAAGAAGAAAAAAAGAACGGATGAAAAAAAAATGAGCGGATTAGCAGTTGAAACAACACGTTGAGAAACGTACATCGAAAATATGCCACTATGAAAATTTCCACTCTCCAATTTCTACGCTCGTGCTAAACTCCTCGAAGGCCGTTGGTCGACTCGGGTCATTGCTCTCTGTCGCCCGTTTCCACCAAGGTTAAACAAGCTCAAGTCCCTGGTATCCTTGTTTTAATCTATTTCTTTCTTTCTCTTTCACCCATTCAGTCTCATTCGCTCACTCTCTAGCCGACTACACTATTCTACGTATCATTTGCACAATTATTACGAGCTGTTTTGCTCGCTAGAAGCTCCGAAGGAACTCATTAACCTTGTGAGAGACCGTGTCTCCACTGTACAGTTCGAATCACGTTAATCGTAGGCGAGAAACTGCATTAAAAGAAAACACGACCGCGTCGGACATTCCATCGCGAGAGATGAAGAGAGTGAGAAAGCAAAAAATGGTCAGGAGAGAGATGGAGAAAGAGAGACTTGGTCTATCTCGATTGCCTTAGAAGCGATGCCCTCCCTTGATCCTCGCGAGATGCACGTGGTCGCTTCTTGAGCGGACGTTGACCGGAAAGAATCGTACGCATTTTTGCAGTCAGATCTAGTTGTTGCAAGGCCACACACCGAGAGTCTCGGTATAGTACGGTTCATAAAAGCGCTCACGTTTAAACATAGATACATGGGGTTTTCAATAACAAATGATCCGGTATACTAAATTTTGAACTTTTTCAATTTTTCGTTAAATAAAAACCAAACTATCGATTCCACTTTGGCGACGATCCACTTGAACGTAGAAAATTTTTATATTCCTCACGGGAAGTCGGTAAAAAAAAGAGAGAAGTTGGGACACCGAAGTCTGTAACGCACTGTGAAAACTGCTGGTTTTCGAAACTCTGGCTTGTCCACTTTTGAAAATCCTGTGTATTTTTGGGAATTTCTACAAAAACTGGCCAACGAAAAAAACAAGCTTCGATCAAACGCTCGCAAACGACGTCCCACGGACTGCTAAATTTCTCTTTCTCTTTGGGTGTCCGAAATTGCTTTTTCGAAATTTACACAAATTTTCTATTCAAGTTTTGGCCGTTGCGAAACGACAAAATGATCTTAAGGTAGTTCTATCGTTTCATTCGAATCAAAAAATTGTTTTTCGGTTTTTCTCACATACAAAATGGTTTGCTGGCTCAAGTTAAATAAGAAAAGTTGTTGCAAATCGACTAAAGAACAGCATACTTCAAATTCAAGGTCATCCAAGGTAATATGGGCTTGCTGTATAATTACAAAAATTGCAAAAATGTTTTTCTCAAGATTTTTTTGAAAAACCGAACGAAGCTTCTTTGATGTTGCATAAAAACGTACGCAAAGTTTTAGAAGGCTTTACCACGTAGAAGCCAAGATATTCATTGATGAAAATGCAACTTTTAACACGCGCTCTTACGAGAGACTACCGAAAATTGTGATTTTTACCAATAAATATCTCAACTTCCACGTGGTAAAACCTTCCAAAATTTATTACACACATACATATGACATCAAAGAATATGTATCCAAATGTTCAAGAAAATCTTAAGATAACGATAAAACGATAGAACTACCTTAAACGAGTGTTCGGTTTTTTTTTCTCCTTCAAGGGCGGATTGTTAATACCGATAATATGAATAAAAATATTATTTCACATTTTTCCTCGCAAAGTATAGCTGATGGGAAAAAATCGATCGTTAAACGCAGATATTCGCGTATGCAAATATTCAAGGCTAGGATGCTCATCCGAGCCTCGTGTCTACAGATCGATTTAATTTGAATTCTGAAGCTATGAAGTCCGCCATATATGAACATTCAAACGGGAGGCCGTAATTTTGCTTAATGCGTTTGTATTCGAGTGTAATAGATGTTATTTTCGTGTTAGTGTCAGTAATCGGTGCAGTTGAAACGGCCAATAACCACAAACGATGCTTGGCATTCCTGGGTCGTGCCATTTAATTTCTCGCTGCGGTTGCACGTAGATTCTAATATAATGTTTATAAAAAATAAAGGCCATCGAATTATTCTATCAAAAAACAAACAGCAGCGAAAGATAACCGTAAATTAGTATCGCGCGAACGATTTATTATCAGAAACACGACTCGATTTTGTTTTTACGGCAATAAACACCGTCATATTTCGTCAATTTTTTTGTGTGTTTCGCGCGTCCTTTCGATGAAGGTCGCTCGTGGGAATGTGAAACCGTGGAAAGAAACGTATATTTTTTTATCGCGTGAGAATCGCGAAACGAAAATTGGCAATCAAACTTATCGCTCTTTCGATCTATTCTATTATCGGAATCTTGCTTTTTTCAAAGTGATCTTTCGCGAATCCAAGGTCAAAATTCGTCACTCCGTCAAACGTTCATTCTATAATTACCCCTTCTATGGCGCGGATCGTTGGTCCGTTCTCTGTTTTTTCCTGCTCTTAACCGCGAGCGCTATTGATGAAAAAAAAACATACACATTTTTGATCATCCTCCGGTCGACGCAGAACTTTCGGACGCTGAAGACTGACACGCGCAATCGTGAAATCCTTGAAGTTACAGACCTCCAAACGCGGACGACGATAACGTCATCATTGACAGTGATAAACACATCTGTGTGTGTGGGTGTGCGCGCGTATGCACGTTCGTGCACATTATATGGGGTTTTCCATGTAAAGTGGGACGCTTTCCGGTTGATGCAATTTTGGAACAAAATCCTCTAATTGAGCTTGGGGTAACGAGCGATTCGAATCTCATCGTAAATACGTGACTCGACTTTTCGAAAATAATTGAAAATCGATATAATTCCAACACCGAAACATTGTGTAATCAACGAAGTACCGATTATCCTTAATAAATTCGTGTGGAGAAATACAGTATCGGCGAAGAATTGTACTACCGTATTAATCTTGAAACTCGACGAATTATTAATGATTTCTAGCGCAATACATCAGCGTACAGTATTTTGTTTAAATTTAAATTTAAATCATTCACCGACTTTGGGTTTTGTGGGAAAAATGCATCAAACGTCGGAGGAATTGACGATTCGATGATGTTTAGAAGAAAAAAAAATGTAAAATTATTCAACAGGCGAGGACGAAATTTAGTAAAGTAACTTTAGATTTTTAGTAAACAAAAATGGTAGGATGGATTCGGACTTGAAATGCCTGTATATTGACTGTATATGAAAGTGGAAGAGTGTGCGAAGGAAGAGAGGAGGAACGTCGAGGCCAGCGGCCAATCGGTCCATCGTCCTATATACAGTGCATAATATCATATCGTTGCACCAGCCAAAGTTCTGTAACCTCTGGCGACTATCTCTTTGTTTTGAATCGCACGTGTTTGCAATTCGACCCCGAAGTGGAGCCGGCCCCTACTATCTTTCTTTTTTCTTCCAACGCACCATCCGTTGTCGTAAACTTTCTCTCTCTTCCTCTCACTGTCTCTCTCTCTCTCTCTCTCTCTCTCTCTCTCTGTTTTCCTCTTTGTCTTTCTCCACGAGGCAAGAGAAATCTCGTCTCACGCAAATTCGCGCGTGTATCTCATGCCACGTGGCGTGCCGCAAACTTGAGTCTTGTCACTTCACTCTCTTGTTATGCATATACAACATACACACAGAGAGAGAGAGAGAGAGAGAGAGAGAGATTTGATATAAAAGAGACTTTAATATTTTTTTATAGGAATAAAACGTAACGCGTAATTAATCATCAAAGATTGAGCCAATCAGACGCGCACCCTCTCGTACGTACGTCATCTTTTGGTTCAAATTTATTAATCGATCATTCAGCGGGCTTCGTCGGATCGAAAAGTGCTTAGGGACCCTGCGATTTGGAATTTTATCACCGATTTAGCGTTAGATTATTAGTATCCACTTTCGAGACACCGGGTATATGTATATTTATGCCTCGAGCGCTGAATTTATCTACAAATCTGGCGAATAATGCAGTCTGTACTGCGTTAACCATAGGCTGACGTGGGAGCTCCGTTTAATTCCCGCTAAATTGAGCACGATATGATATATAAACTCTTTCATCAATCGTAAAGAATCAACGCTCAAACAAACGTTGGTATTTCCTGAAAATAACGCGATGTTGATGTACGATTTTTCTTTTACGATCAATCAGTCACTCTTCAATTACAGGGGCAATAACGACGATAATAAAAGTAATATCATAAGGATATATTTTTCGGAGCCGCGAAAAATTCTGCCTCGTTGCGGAACATTTTCGCTGGGCAATGACGTTGAATCGTGGCACAAATTGATAATTAGTATTCTTCCGCGCTTTCTCTTTTATATCGAAAAATTTGTGCGAGTAAAAAATTCCTATCCACGGTAAAGAGCAATACAATGTGAAAACAATGATGATAACAAATGGACGCTTGCTGGTTAATTAAAAGACGAAGATTTCATAATTTTTAACGAGATTATACGAGACGTAAAAACATTTCGATGTTAGCCTTTTATGTGTAAAGCAATCGAATTATATGTCCATCGAAAGCACGTATGAGAGGAGATTATGACTGTGAGTGCATAATGTTTATTCATGCGTCGGCTGCTGTTGCCGTGGTCGACCTCGACCCGTTTTTTTTCGCCCTCTTCTTTCATCCCAATTATTTCTTTCTCGTTCTGACGTTCCACGCCTCTATCTTTTTTTTTCATTCGTTTTTCTTCCTCTTCGTATTCTTTATTATTAGTCGTTATTATTCTTTTTTGCTCCGGCCAGCCTCTTGGCTCTTCCCGCGTTCTCGTACGAGCAATAAACGAGTGCACGAGAGCCTCTCCGATACGACACCGATCGCTCCGTTTCTCGCTTCACGGACGATAAGATTTTCTAGCATTCGGTTGTTCTTTATTTCATTGATTCAGGCACGGGTGTCTCAATATTTTTTGTAAATACCCTCGTTATGCAGTAAAGATTAACGCGTTCACCATTTTACAACGTTTACGCGACTGACATAAACGTTCTCATTTTCTCTCGAGTCACGTGTACTCAACGAAGCGTCGATAATTTAGACGAGGTGATTTACGAGATGTCGTTGATTATTTTATCAATTTTTCGTGTCTTGGGAAAGTAGTGATTTTCACGCTGCTTTGCTTGAAATTTCGTCTCGTCTTTATTAAGATCGTTTCAGATATTTCAAAGGGAGTATCATTATGATAATTGACTATTCAATCGACAAATTTTATTCATTCAATTACACGTCAGCTTCAATTAATATCACCATCGTATTCGCGGTATTCGATTCAAGCTTCGATCTTTGGAACCTTTTTTCTTTTTCATCGTGCATCTATCTGACTTTAAGGAGGCAATTATACGATTACCCTCGGAATTATTCACGAATCTAGGTATAAAGAAAAAAAATTCGTAAAGTTTCATTCCTGAGATTCTTATTCGCGCAACGTTTTGGCTTTGAGCGATGAAAAACGAGAATACGAAAATAAAATGGGCATAGAGTTCACCGATGTTTTTATAAAGCCGCGTTATCGTTACAGATATCTCAAAAACAAAAGGGAAATTTCATTTTTTTTTCCAGTTATTCAGCAAGAGTGGCATCCACGACGAAAGTTTCCGGCAGCTGATTTTGAGACGCGATTTATTTGTATAGATAATTGTTCGGCGATGGACAACAGTTTCGCCCAAAAGATTTCGCGGTTTAGTCTCCTTCAATGTCGTTTGTAACGGAAAATGTAATTTCAAAAAAGAAATAAAAAAATAAAAGACCGATGATATAAACCGACAATTGTAAGAAAAAACGTAAGAGCGCCGCTGCCACGTTTTATTTCACCTACACACTTGTCGCTTTGAACTTTCGATAATTATCAAATCGCCCAAACGAAGCGCGATACGCACGCTTTTAATAACAAAAACAATAATTTTTCCATTTGTTTTTCAAGATGAAGAGAGGAAAATATTCAGTTCTTTTATCGAGCCGTAAGTTACGCGCGAACCCCCATTAAACCTCGGTAAAACATCGTTAAAACTGTCGACAATTGCATCTTCACGTTCCTTTCTCTCCGTCGGTAAAAGCGATTTGCTCGAAAACCAACGATTCATTTCCGGCATTTTCAAACACTCGTTCTTCCGTCGCCCTCGCGTAAAGTGTTTACCTGCATGGTTCTGCCTCTCTTTTGCCACAAAATTCTATACTGAATCGGCAAAGTTCGATAAAACTCTCAGATTGTGAAATCAAGGATTATAACTGTAAATGGAAGAAAAGAATCTTCATTTTTCTTTGCTTGCTGCGTCATTTGGTACTGTGAAATATTCTTCGAGTGGTATAACAAGTTGTATTTTTCGGCTCTTCTCCGATCTCTAGTACCGCTATGACGATGAACTTTTTCGCGATAGCCAAAGGTGGTTCGCACTGAGATCTCCTTTTTCATCGCGTTCTCTCCTTTTTTGTCTTCACGCTCGGTTCCCCACTGACATCGGAGGTTATATATAATATTTCCCTGATATTTTGTCTCCTCGAAACGGCTTTGCACCGTCGTGACTCTGTCTGGGAATTCGGAATATTTCGCAGCGTCAATCAGCGCGTTGCAACGTGCGAAAGCGTTTGATTCCGATAGCCCGACGGGTTTAACCTACAATTTTCTCTATTTGCATCAATCTTCCTGCGTCATCACATTCACTCGCGAATTTCACCTCTGCCTGCCGAGATACAACGCTCAAACATCGTCGCGTCGTACGACCGAAGATATTGAACAATTTTTAAACTCTAACGAGATACAAAGTATCGAGGCGACGTTATCAATGCGTCGAGTGTCGTAACTACATTTTATGGCAATTATGGCGTTATTTCTTTGTCGTCGCGTTCGTTTCTCCGCTGATATCGATGGGGTTATACTATATAATATTTCCCTGATACTTTGTCCCCTCGAAACGGCTTTGCACCGTCGACTCTGTACCGTCGTGACTCTGCCTGGGAATTCGGAATATTTCGCAGCGTCAATCAGCGCGTTGCAACGTGCGAAAGCGTTTGATTCCGATAGCCCGACGGGTTTAACCTACAATTTTCTCTATTTGCATCAATCTTCCTGCGTCATCACATTCACTCGCGAATTTCACCTCTGCCTGCCGAGATACAACGCTCAAACATCGTCGCGTCGTACGACCGAAGATATTGAACAATTTTAAAACTCTAACGAGATACAAAGTATCGAGGCGACGTTATCAATGCGTCGAGTGTCGTAACTACATTTTATGGCAATTATGGCTTTATTTCTTTGTCGTCGCGTTCGTTTCTCCGCTGACATCGATGGGGTTATACTATATAATATTTCCCTGATATTTTGTCTCCTCGAAACGGCTTTGCACCGTCGACTCTGTACCGTCGTGACTCTGCCTGGGAATTCGGAATATTTCGCAGCGTCAATCAGCGCGTTGCAACGTGCGAAAGCGTTTGATTCCGATAGCCCGACGGGTTTAACCTACAATTTTCTCTATTTGCATCAATCTTCCTGCGTCATCACATTCACTCGCGAATTTCACCTCTTCCTCCCGAGATACAACGCTCAAACATCGTCGCGTCGTACGACCGAAGATATTGAATAATTTTTAAACTCTAACGAGATACAAAGTATCGAGGCGACGTTATCAATGCGTCGAGTGTCGTAACTACATTTTATGGCAATTATGGCGTTATTTCTTTGTCGTCGCGTTCGTTTCTCCGCTGATATCGATGGGGTTATACTATATAATATTTCCCTGATACTTTGTCCCCTCGAAACGGCTTTGCACCGTCGACTCTGTACCGTCGTGACTCTGCCTGGGAATTCGGAATATTTCGCAGCGTCAATCAGCGCGTTGCAACGTGCGAAAGCGTTTGATTCCGATAGCCCGACGGGTTTAACCTACAATTTTCTCTATTTGCATCAATCTTCCTGCGTCATCACATTCACTCGCGAATTTCACCTCTTCCTGCCGAGATACAACGCTCAAACATCGTCGCGTCTTACGACCGAAGATATTGAACAATTTTTAAACTCTAACGAGATACAAAGTATCGAGGCGACGTTATCAATGCGTCGAATGTCGTAACTACGAGTGGCTAATCTTTTGTCACAGAGTTCAAAAACCTCGTGACGAAACTTTTGTCTCGCGTCCATAATAATCGCAATGTTGCCACGCACGGTTCTTGAAAAAAAGTAAAATAAAAGAGATAAAGCTCGTGATATTCTCCTCGATTGAACACTTTTACGGTTACGATTCATTGAAAACGTGTTTTAATACGGTGAACAACCCATCATTCATTCGGATTAATTCACGACGGAAATTCGCCGGAGAAGCATTTTATCGTTTTTTCTAAATTTCATCCGACACCGAAAGGAATACAACGAACATTTAAAAACACTTTGTTGCCTATTCTCGTTCAGCCTTGTGCACGCGCTCATCCGTGAATAACGCTTACGATCGTGAGCACCGAACGCCCGCAAAATATGCGAACGTTCGGAATTTACCGAACGAGACAAATTCTCGTTGATTTCGCATCGATTGTGGATCACAATCACAACGTTCGTGGTTTATATTATATTTACAACGTTTTTGCGTAACGACACCAACGAGTGTGCGAAAGAATCGAACAAAGTTGCGAAGAACGACAGGCGCGCGTGATCCTACAGCGAGCGAGAAAAAGTTTTATGTAACTCGACCGAGCGAAACCGAAGTTTTTTTTTTTCGAACGAAAAGACACGAAAATGTTTCCTTCGAACGTCACGATGTTTTTCTTTACGAATCGTCGGTTTCTGTCGATCTTCCGAACGCATAAACTCAGTGTCGTAAATTATATTCGCGGCGGTTTAAAGCGGTAATTCATCCGAGACGTCAATGTACATCGTGACGTTGAAATACCGCGCGATAAAAATCAGCATTGTCTGAATTCCAAAAGACTTTTTGCAAATTTACCAAAGAGCCGTAAAACCTCGATATTTCAGGCGATATCATGCCGCAAAGTGTCATCCAGTCGCGAAACCCATGAACACTTTGGGTCCTCGGAATATCGCTTTCGTTCAGATGTTCGAACGATAACGAAGATTTTGGACGAACGGCAATTTTGAGATTCATTTTTCCAAAGTGACGCAACTAACCCCGATGAAACTCAGTCAGCTGACCTTACGTTTTTACGTTTTACGTTTCGTTTTTTCAAATTTTTGACGTTGCAAAAAAACAAATCCCGCTTCGCAGGCGATCTCCAAGTTCGCATCGTTCGACTTTAACGAACATTTTCTTCATCTTTTACCGCTAAAATTTCCCGAATTTTTATAACTCCGAAGAATTCATGAAAAATAACGTAGGCGAATTGTCGAACAGAGAGCAAGTTTTGTCGCGTACATTTTGTTGGATTCCAACGATGCAAACTTCAAAATTGCTTTGCAGCTGCTCGGGCCAACCTCGTCTTTCGTCGTCGAACCGATCAAGCGCGCAATCGCGAAAGCATTCGAATAACAAATAAACTCATTGTCAAACGTAAAGCGACGACATACCTTCGAGACTGCAATTGAGTTGCCACGCGTTACCGATGATCGGCAAAGCCTTCGGCGATGGAACGTTTCGCAGGTTGTACAGAAATTTCCTCCTCTTCATGAGCAATGTCACGATCAAGCCGAATAAGCTCAATGACAGAGTCAAAGTGATCCACAAATTGTGCGAAATAACGCGAGCCTCGTTCATCGTTGAAACTTGAGATTTCGGTTCCTTATCTTCCTTTTATCCTCCTCCCTCTCATCCGGTCTTTCGACCGATGGGTATCCCGCGGGCCGCCGGAGCAGCAACACTCGATGATCAATCCGCGACTCAACGATGTCACCACGCGCGCGAGTTTCAGTTTATCCCTGCGTTTTTTTTTTTTTTTTTTTTTCAATGTATCTTCAACAATCTTTCCGGAAAAGCACAGTTGTCACAGGTTCTCGGGAGAAAGTCGAGAAAAAAGAACGATCGCCACACGCGTACAAAAAAAAATAATATCTGTAGTCTCTTCGCGAAATTTACGTGTCCGGACCGTACTTTCCCGACAAGGTCATTCGCGGTCTTTGCGTTGTCCTCTGCTTCCTTCGGTCGTACAAAAACTCGCGTCTGTTTGTTTTCGCTCTCGTTCGGTGAACGAACGGTATTTATCCAGAGTTCCGCGAGGAGGAAGGAATTTCTAATCGAGGCACGCGACACTCGCCTCTAACCAACAAAATCCGCGCGATGTCACGAATATTCAGCGTAATAAATACGATGGAAACGAAACAAGGAAACTAAGTCGCACAAAATTATTCCTCCTCTCTGCGCGATACACGTAGCGCAGCAGTAACGCGTTCCCTCGCGATAAACGAGACTTTGCACGATTTGTTGCTCGTAAGACGATAGAGCAACTGATCCGAGTGGAGTTCTACGAGCAATGTCGGAGAAGGCAAAAACCGGGCAAGGTGTAGTGAACAAAGTCAGTTGAGGCAAGTCGGATATATAGCGATAAGCGTGAGCTTCGATTTTTCTTGGTCGTTTTAATCGGGGTGCTTCGCGGCGCTCCTACTTCGCGAATTTAGTGGCTATACAGCAACGAATGGCACGTCGTTGCTGGAACACTCGCTCTCGCGACTTTGCGGAGAGATGAATATACGATGATACAATACGAAGAAAAAAAAGAAGAAAAAAAACAGGAAGATTCGCGAAATTTATGAAGAGAGACGAGTCAATCGGACGCGAGTGCATTCGTACGTGTATGAAAGTGTACATGCGCGTATGGACATTGTCCCATCGTCTGGGAAATCGTTTGACAGTTCAGCGGCTGCTTTTTCCTTATTTTACGATTTTTCTTACCGATCGTATTCAGTACGTGTACATTACTGTTGCGCTAACGGGTATGTACATACATGTACGTATATAAAAACGTGAAATACGGATTTAGAATTCGCTGGATTCGATCGAAATTGTTCTCGGTGGCAGGAAAAAAAAGTGAACGACGATCCACCGAACGTCCGGCACTTGCCACTTATTAGCTTCTTGTGACGTTGACGTACCCAAACTCGTCGCCCTTATATACTCCTCTATAAGTATACCATGCCGTATATACACTCGGTTTCACGACTACAAAGTAGAATTTACGACGATGGGAGAGCGAGAGAGAGAGAGAGAGAGAGAGAGAGCTACTCTCTTCGTTTTGTAAAGCTTGGAGCAAGTAGTGGATAGTAGGATCCGCATCTCTCCGCCAATAGAATCGAGAGACTCGAAACGCACGTGCTGTTGGAGGAGCGAGAGAAACGACGTACCGCGTCGGTGTATTACGAGGAGGGGGCGGTTTGTCACGATTTTTATACACGCGCATCCGGGGGAATATCGGAGGGCAGAAACGCGGGAAACAAACGAACAACGAACCTCCCCGACATCGATACGTAATTTGTGCTCGTGAAGACTCATTGCTCCCTCCCATCGCAATTATTCTCTACACTCTGGATACCACGTGATATGTACTGCACCGTATGCACACCGATGTGCGAATAATGGTACGATTGTGCTGTGGGCCTTTTTTCTTTTCTTCTCCTCCGGCTTGCTCCCTTTTTTCTTCTCTCTCTCTCTCTCTCTCTCTCTCTCGCTCTCCTTCTCGTTACTGTGATCATTTCATCGCCAGTCACCTCACTGGCGCAAAGGATTCAATGGCGATGCTGCAGACTACTTGGCCCAGATAAGGAAGATGAGGGAAATGAGAGTCGTTCACAAAAGATATTCATATGTCTCTCTCGCGAAAGACTTTTCTCAGTTATCGTTCGGTACTCCCGGTTAGTCTCGTTGTGGTTAAAATAGAAAGCGCCGTAATTTCAGCGTCTCGCCGACTTATCCGCGGAAAATGCATGCGACTCAGTCGTTCTTTTCTTGACTTTTGTTTGTATCGAATAATTTAATTTTTCTGTTGTTTATTGCCTTTTCAGCACCTCCGTGCACCGACGCTGTTTCTTTTTTCTGGAATAGCACAAAACTTGAGCCTTGTTTTTTATTTTAATACAATGGCTTTACTCGGATGTTTCGAGAAACCCGATAAGGTATGAGCAACAGAGTATTACATCATCGTAATCGTAGCGGTTTATGTCGAATTACTTTGCGGATCGCTCGAATATCTTGGGAGACTTTCGGCTTGATATAAAAAAGGGAAAATATTGCATATAAAAAAATGTGAGTACGAACAAGCGCCTCGAGGCTTTATAGCAACAATATCGCGAGAAATTGATGATGAGAAGAAAGATGAATGTGTAAAAAATATTTTGTAAAAAACTGAAAAGTTGTACAAATAAAACTCATTATATATATCGCGAGAAATTGTACAAGTTTGAACGACACGTGTTTCGTGTTGTAATAATTCACGAGTACTCTAATTTGACAAGAGTCTAACGATATAAATAATAATCGATACTTTTTATTTCATTATTTTAGTTATTATTATTTCAACGTATTAGTTGTATTACTTGTAAGATTGCCAATATATCGGAAGGAAGTTTTGGTTAAAAAATTCGGAAGCACAACAAAACGCGATTAAATCTTAAACTTTCGTTGGAACCGTTGTCCATTTTTAAGAGAATGGGAATCTCGCGTCTGGTTTTCGAGTCGTTGTTGGTACCTATTAAGGACAACCTTATAACGAATTGACGATAATTGTACATGCCCCAATTACCGTATGACTCAGTAGGAAAACACGGTCTTTAATGACTGAGGAAAATCGAAACTTTTTCGAAAAATAAAATATGGTCATACGATATGTAGTCTTGGCTAATCTTGCGACTCTTGATAGTCGACTCGTAAAAAGTGTCGTTCCACGTGCTGAAGGAATTTTCAGGGCGCCGTTCATGAGCTTATAGTCGCATGCTCAATAAACTCGAAATAATTTCAGTTCTCGCAGAGTTTGTGAAGAAAAAGTCATCAAACGTACAATCATGCAGTAATCTTCCGTATCGTCCATGTATTTTTTTTTATTTTTACATTCGGCACTTTTAATTATTTTGAAAGATACAGGACATTATTTTCATCGATTAAAATCATCATACACGCTAATATCATCGACAGATTACGATATCGAGTGAAAAACTTGGATGCGCGGGATAAAAAAAAATGACGTCCATCAAATCTCGATACATCGATCGATAGAGCAGATTATGGAGTAGAATTTTTGGGTCTATTCATCGTGGAAAACAAACTGAGAATCGAGTATTTTGGTTTTATTTTTTTTCAAATTATGTGTTACATGCTTGTTCAAACTATTCGATGATTATCGAGAATAATACAATAAATATGTTTGCGATATTAATGGTCAACCTCAAAAAAAAAAAAATTATTCAACTTTCATTTTTGAGTTATTTCTCGACGCAAACAACGTTTCTGAAATCGTTGTACCCTCCGCACATTTTATTTCCTTATATCGGCTTTTGATGAAAAAATCTGTGCCAAAAAAATAATTTCAGTTCTCGCAGAGTTTGTGAAGAAAAAGTCATCAAACGTACAATCATGCAGTAATCTTCCGCATCGTCCATGTATTTTTTTTTATTTTTACATTCGGCACTTTTAATTATTTTGAAAGATACAGGACATTATTTTCATCGATTAAAATCATCATACACGCTAATATCATCGACAGATTACGATATCGAGTGAAAAACTTGGATGCGCGGGATAAAAAAAAATGACGTCCATCAAATCTCGATACATCGATCGATAGAGCAGATTATGGAGTAGAATTTTTGGGTCTATTCATCGTGGAAAACAAACTGAGAATCGAGTATTTTGGTTTTATTTTTTTTTCAAATTATGTGTTACATGCTTGTTCAAACTATTCGATGATTATCGAGAATAATACAATAAATATGTTTGCGATATTAATGGTCAACCTCAAAAAAAAAAAAAATTATTCAACTTTCATTTTTGAGTTATTTCTCGACGCAAACAACGTTTCTGAAATCGTTGTACCCTCCGCACATTTTATTTCCTTATATCGGCTTTTGATGAAAAAATCTGTGCCAAAGAGTACGAATCGTCGCCACGAGAGTGATTCTGCCACAAGGTCGGGTGCATGTTAGCCTCTAAGAAATGAAAGTTTTATAAATTTTTTCCTCGATAACTCGACGCTGGCTCTATGAATAATTCCGAGGGTAGCAGCATGACACATTTTTCTACAAAAGTGCAAAATTCCAGCCGCAAAGTTAGATTTTTCGGATACCCCCAGATTCGCACGACCCCCCTTAAGGTTTTTCGCAAACTTTATACGAATTACGTAGAAATAAATTCTTTACCGATACTACGTCAATGTATTTGACACACCATTTCATCTTTGGATGAAATGGTGGAAACTCCGCTCATCTTCCAATCCACCCTTAATTCCATACTTGTCGGAATATAAATTCAAATGTGTCCATAGACGAACGAAATCGAAGCTCGAAGGATAAACACGAAGAAAAGTGTTTTTTCCGTGTTATCGTAAGCGTCAAAGATTTATTTTTAATCGTTTGCATCAAGATGCTGTTGCGTCTCTTAATTATTTATCCGGCCCACTGTGACGTTCATTCCTCGCAGAAGCTTCGAGCTAAGTGTACATATGCTATAGTGTATGCTATATAAAGGCTCGATGTAAACTCGGTAAGATAACCGAGACGGAAATATAAATAACTGTATGTAACGTCACGAGCATAAATGACAGAAAAATCTCGAGGCCGTCCAGTCGGAGCAGACTGCGTTTTGCCGAGCGCGTACGGAACAGACGCCGGTTCCTCCTTTCACAGTGTGTTTCGTACACGCGTTTAGACGATTTTTTCTTCACACACCTGTCAGAAACCATATTGAATCGCTCTATTCGCTGTGCAAAGTAGTGCATCAGCGACATCCGCGACTATTCTCAAACGATAACGACACCGGAAAGTAAACGCAACGTATATACTATAATAAACACACCAGCCTAGCACAAACGCGAAATCCCTCCTTCGCGCACTCGCGGAGGCAAGAATCTTTCCTCGTTCAGGCTCTTATTTATGAAACGACGTAAAAACTAAATTGGACAGTCGTAAAATAACACAAAATTGAGGAAAGTACACGGAAAAAACTGCCCTGTGGAATTTACAGAAAAGTCTGTGAAATTTGCAGAATCTTATCTGTAAATCATTTTATGTAAAATTTACTAATCCGTACATGTTACTTTTACATGTTGAAATCTGTAAACCTAAATCTGTAAATTTTACATATTGAGTCTGTGATTATTACAGATACACTTCTGTAATAATTACAGAATACACTCTGTTGTAATTACAGAATTTACTCTGTTAAAATTACAGAAGTTGTCTGTCATTATTACAGATGAACTCCTATCATTATTACTGAAAATTTAATGTGAAAATCAAATTCGTAAGTAATGAAGAAAAGTGAAATAGGTTCTCATAATAATCGACAGTGACACCACTTTTTCGTACGTATGAGCATACGTAAATTCCCCTGATTACCCCTCTTCATTATTATAGTTATTGGGGAATGGAGGGGAATGGAGGTGTCAAATTACGTTTGATTAGACGGCCGTCCCGATGAACAAAAACAAAGAAAGTCAAGAGTATAAAATAATTATCGATAAAATTTCCGAGAACTGACGCATTATGATTATAAAATTAAAAAATGCACAACTAACAGATAATAATCTGTAATTTTTATTAATAATTTGTTCTTATTTGAAAAGTTATCCAACAATAATGATAGAAAATTTTTACACATTTTACACAATTTATCATTAAATATTCATAAAATTATGTGAAATATACAGAAATAATATGTACTTTCTACATAATCCCATCTGTAAAAAATACATATTTTCTCTGTAAATTTTACATAGAATATTAATCTAAATTTACAGAAAAAAATATGTAGTTTCTACATAATTCCATCTGTAAAAAATACATATTTTATCTGTAAATTTTACAGAAAGTGGACTCTGTAAATTTTACAGACTTTTTTCTGTAAAATCCACAGGCCATTTTTTTCCGTGTACGTTCGAAGCGATTAATTCAATCGAAAATGTACGCTCATCCGCATACGTTGATATTTCCACAGGGGGATCATCGTTTCTTTCGAAGATCGCGCGCGCGCATCTGGGTGTTTTTTCAAATGCTTGCGAGACAAATTTCTTGTTTCCTAACGACTCGTCTTCAATTTTCTTTTTTCCACGTGCGCGAGAGTTCGATATCCCGTACTTCGAAACGAAAATGAGCAAACGAGTGGCTTTGTGCGTACGTTCGTTTATCAGCAATCAGGGAGTTCCCATTTCCATACGCGAACGTCGTGTTTCCATTGTCATGGGTCTTTGATTTTCACTGCAGTACCGAGAGAGACATACGAACCCGCGTTATCGATCTTGATACTTGATGACGATAAAGTCAATGGAAAGTGGAGCAGTTTGGCGAACTCGGGATTCACATGCATGCGTCGAGTAATAAGAGCACAGAAATGGAAGCCACTGAAAGTACTTGTGGATGCAAGTAAATTCCGTCCCGCGAGTGCTCCGAGAAAGATTATCAGAGCCAAGCAACGCGGAGCAACCGTCGACGGCGTCTTGCCACGCGCGGTGCTGTATCCTCCTTATCGAACCGCTTTGTGATCGCAAAGAAAGACAAACTTTTTTTTTTTCTCCAGCAACCGATCAATCAATCACTGCCTTTGCAATCAAACATCAAGCAATAATAATCACAGTAGATGTTTATCGCTTTATTGCCGCTTTTTCGTTTTATCGCTAAAAGGTAAAAAGATCGCTGCAAACTTTTTTTCGCGACGAAAGAAGACGTCTCAGACTCGTTGCATTTGAGATGGCAGTAGCAATTTCATGATTGACTGAAATTGAATGTTTTTTCGAATGTTCCGGCGGTATATAATTGCGATACCGGTGGGATGGGATGCGAATTTCGAGTGCTCGGCGTTGGTATGAAAATGTGATTAAGGTAGTTCTATCGTTTTATCGTTTTCTTAAGATTTTGTTGAAAATTTGAATACGTATTCTTTGATGTCATATATACGTGTGTAATAAATTTTGGAAGATTTTACCACGTGGAAGTTGAGATATTTATTGGTAAAAATCACAATTTTCGGTAGTCTCTCGTAAGAGCGCGTGTTAAAAGTTGCATTTTCATCAATGAATATCTTGGCTTCTACGTGGTGAAGCCTTCTAAAACTTTGCATACATTTTTATGCAACATCAAAGAAGATTTCTTGAGTTTTCCAAAAAAATCTTAAGAAATTTTTTTTCGCAATTTTTGTAATTATAGAGCAAGCTCATATCACCTGGGATGACCGTGAATTTGGAGTATGCTGTTCTTTAGTCGATTTGCAACAACTTTTCTTATTTAACTGAAGCCCGCGAACCATTTTGTATGTGAGAAAAACTGCAAAACAATTTCTCGATTTGAATCTAACGATAGAACTACCTTAAATACAGGCTTACATGTGCGGAGAACGCCGAGCGCAATGATCACAGATGATGATGGTATCGAGAAGTAATGGACCAATTGTCGAAAAAAATGAGAAAATTTGAGAGGACTTTCATTTTCTTATTTTCTCATGACTTGTGCCTTTTTTCCATGTTTTTTTTGTTACTTATTCGCTCCGTCAATGTCAAAAGAGGAGTGTCGTGCGTCTTTTACGAAGTATTGTGTAACAAATGTTGACAACGTCGCCATTAAAACGTCACAGATTAGCCCTAAGGCCCATTTCTATGATTAGATCGTACAGGAGGAGCGCCAGACGATCAACAGGTAAATGTGTACAACTCGTGACGACACGGCGAGGCAAACAGACGACCAGACGAGCCTGGGGAAAAATCCGAGCGGTGAAACAAGACGCACGTGCCGGTCTTGAGCCACGTGTCATTTGTTCGTCATGGTACTCGACGAGAGTCGCGAGAAAACATCTCTTACGTCATCGAACGTTAACACACTTGGAATTCGATCGCTCATCTCGTGTGAAATTTAACGCTTTCCATCTCTGTCGAGTAATCGTCTGAAAAAGGTATTCTTCATTGCGTATCCGAATTTTACGAACACTTCCGCCTCCACGTCGGTGTACCGCTCGATATCCGATGGTGAATTTATGATACCTCGAATTTCGTCGTTTCATTCGTACTCCCTGTAAAGTCAAACTTTCCGCGAGATAAAAACAACGAACAATTCGGTTCCTTCCAACGCTGATTCGCCTACAATTGCAAAATTCATTTTCGATACTGAAACTGCCAACATTTTTGATTGAATATTTTTTTCAAACTTGTAGAGATGAAATATACGAATACCATGTGATGGTATGTAAAACGAATCTCTTACGTCATCGAACGTTAACACACTTGGAATTCGATCGCTCATCTCGTGTGAAATTTAACGTTTCCCATCTCTGTCGAGTAATCGTCTGAAAAAGGTATTCTTCATTGCGTATCCGAATTTTACGAACACTTCCGCCTCCACGTTGGTGTACCGCTCGATATCCGATGGTGAATTTATGATACCTCGAATTTCGTCGTTTCATTCGTACTCCCTGTAAAGTCAAACTTTCCGCGAGATAAAAACAACGAACAATTCGGTTCCTTCCAACGCTGATTCGCCTACAATTGCAAAATTCATTTTCGATACCGAAACTGCCAACATTTTTGATTGAATATTTTTTTCAAACTTGTAGAGATGAAATATACGAATACCATGTGATGGTATGTAAAACGAATCGGGGTTGCCCATTTTTTTTCCAGCTTGAAAGAATTTCTCGTGTCATCCGACATCCTGAATTATTGTTTATTATAATCGAGACGACGAAGATGTCGTATTATCGAAAGTACAACGTTCGGCCTTTCTCACACTCGAGAAGGAAAGGTTCGTTCTACAGACTTGGAGAAATCGTGCATGTGCAAACGAAAAATGAAAGTACAATCGTACACGAAAGGGAAAGACGCTCTTTCGCGAAATGGGTCATATTGCAACAGTGCATCACGCAGCCATCGCGTCCGAGCAGGCTCTGCTCGGTTCCCATAAATTATTTCGACCTTGGTCTCGTACGTAACATCCAAACTGCAGCCTTTAATGATACAAAAATACAGAAGAAGAAAAAATGAAGGGATATTCCACATTTACCCCAAAGATCGTTACTCCAAATTATTGGTCAGAGCAGATAAACTCGAAACTCTCACTCTCTCTTAATTCTCATTTTCCGAGTGAAAATCGAACGTGAATTAACGCAAAGTTCTCAATGTATAAAGTTACATTTTCGTTTTTAATCGTTTCGTCTATAAAAAGGAAACTAAATGCAAGGATTTTTGTTTCACGAACATTTACAAATTTTCGTTTGTTCTATACTCGAAAAATTCAATGTAATTGACGTGGGGCGTCTGTCAATATAGAAAAAGCCCGCCAGAGGGTCAATGATCAAATGTAAATGTAGGGATCGATGGCTTCTATTCAACTTTGAAAGAAAAGGAATTTAAAAACAAGGTTTACTGACCCTTGTTCGAGTTCTCCTGTATGCACCGTCAAAAAGGACACGTGCATACTTTGATTCGATTTTACATGTAGGATCATTAACTCAAAATCGTTTGTATACAACACCGTGGAATTGTCAATTTTTCGTTTCATTGTTATTTTTCGACTTTCCAAATCGTCGTCTCATTCATTCAAAATCCTCACTGATGTACGCATTTGTTCTTCGTCGCAATTGGGGTCTTTAAGGCTGCGTAAACCTCCAATTGACGTTTTATCTCTATCCTAAATCTCCGATCCAATGTTCGAGCGCTATGCAACGTCAAGAACGACACGTGCATGCTCTTATTCGATCTTGAACCTTGCAAATTTTTACAAATTTTCGCTTGTTCTATACTCGAAAAATTCATTGTAATTGACGTGAGGCGTCTGTCAATATAGAAAAAGCCCGCCAGAGGGTCAATGATCAAATGTAAATGTGGGGATCGATGGCTTCTATTCAACTTTGAAAGAAAAGGAATTTAAAAACAAGGTTTACTGACCCTTGTTCGAGTTCTCCTGTATGCACCGTCAAAAAAGACACTTGCATACTTTGATTCGATTTTACATGTAGGATCATTAACTCAAAATCGTTTGTATACAACACCTTGGAATTGTCAATTTTTCGTTTCATTGTTATTTTTCGACTTTCCAAATCGTCGTCTCATTCATTCAAAATCCTCACTGATGTACGCATTTGTTCTTCGTCGCAATTGGGGTCTTTAAGGCTGCGTAAACCTCCAATTGACGTTTTATCTCTATCCTAAATCTCCGATCCAACGTTCGAGCGCTATGCAACGTCAAGAACGACACGTGCATGCTCTTATTCGATCTTGAACCTTGCAAATTTTTACAAATTTTCGCTTGTTCTATACTCGAAAAATTCATTGTAATTGACGTGAGGCGTCTGTCAATATAGAAAAAGCCCGCCAGAGGGTCAATGATCAAATGTAAATGTGGGGATCGATGGCTTCTATTCAACTTTGAAAGAAAAGGAATTTAAAAACAAGGTTTACTGACCCTTGTTCGAGTTCTCCTGTATGCACCGTCAAAAAAGACACTTGCATACTTTGATTCGATTTTACATGTAGGATCATTAACTCAAAATCGTTTGTATACAACACCTTGGAATTGTCAATTTTTCGTTTCATTGTTATTTTTCGACTTTCCAAATCGTCGTCTCATTCATTCAAAATCCTCACTGATGTACGCATTTGTTCTTCGTCGCAATTGGGGTCTTTAAGGCTGCGTAAACCTCCAATTGACGTTTTATCTCTATCCTAAATCTCCGATCCAACGTTCGAGCGCTATGCAACGTCAAGAACGACACGTGCATGCTCTTATTCGATCTTGAACCTTGCAAATTTTTACAAATTTTCGCTTGTTCTATACTCGAAAAATTCATTGTAATTGACGTGGGGCGTCTGTCAATATAGAAAAAGCCCGCCAGAGGGTCAATGATCAAATGTAAATGTGGGGATCGATGGCTTCTATTCAACTTTGAAAGAAAAGGAATTTAAAAACAAGGTTTACTGACCCTTGTTCGAGTTCTCCTGTATGCACCGTCAAAAAGGACACGTGCATACTTTGATTCGATTTTACATGTAGGATCATTAACTCAAAATCGTTTGTATACAACACCGTGGAATTGTCAATTTTTCGTTTCATTGTTATTTTTCGACTTTCCAAATCGTCGTCTCATTCATTCAAAATCCTCACTGATGTACGCATTTGTTCTTCGTCGCAATTGGGGTCTTTAAGGCTGCGTAAACCTCCAATTGACGTTTTATCTCTATCCTAAATCTCCGATCCAATGTTCGAGCGCTATGCAACGTCAAGAACGACACGTGCATGCTCTTATTCGATCTTGAACCTTGCAAATTTTTACAAATTTTCGCTTGTTCTATACTCGAAAAATTCATTGTAATTGACGTGAGGCGTCTGTCAATATAGAAAAAGCCCGCCAGAGGGTCAATGATCAAATGTAAATGTAGGGATCGATGGCTTCTATTCAACTTTGAAAGAAAAGGAATTTAAAAACAAGGTTTACTGACCCTTGTTCGAGTTCTCCTGTATGCACCGTCAAAAAGGACACGTGCATACTTTGATTCGATTTTACATGTAGGATCATTAACTCAAAATCGTTTGTATACAACACCGTGGAATTGTCAATTTTTCGTTTCATTGTTATTTTTCGACTTTCCAAATCGTCGTCTCATTCATTCAAAATCCTCACTGATGTACGCATTTGTTCTTCGTCGCAATTGGGGTCTTTAAGGCTGCGTAAACCTCCAATTGACGTTTTATCTCTATCCTAAATCTCCGATCCAATGTTCGAGCGCTATGCAACGTCAAGAACGACACGTGCATGCTCTTATTCGATCTTGAACCTTGCAAATTTTTACAAATTTTCGCTTGTTCTATACTCGAAAAATTCATTGTAATTGACGTGGGGCGTCTGTCAATATAGAAAAAGCCCGCCAGAGGGTCAATGATCAAATGTAAATGTGGGGATCGATGGCTTCTATTCAACTTTGAAAGAAAAGGAATTTAAAAACAAGGTTTACTGACCCTTGTTCGAGTTCTCCTGTATGCACCGTCAAAAAGGACACGTGCATACTTTGATTCGATTTTACATGTAGGATCATTAACTCAAAACCGTTTGTATACAACACCGTGGAATTGTCAATTTTTCGTTTCATTGTTATTTTTCGACTTTCCAAATCGTCGTCTCATTCATTGAAAATCCTCACTGATGTACGCGTTTGTTCTTCGTCGCAATTGGGGTCTTTAAGGCGCCGTAAACCTCCAATTGACGTTTTATTTCTATCCTAAATCTCCGATCCAACGTTCGAGCGCTATGCAACATCAAGAACGACACGTGCATGCTCTTATTCGATCTTGAACCTTGCATCATTAACTCAAGGCCATTAGCCGTGCAGACGAGCTGTTGTTCGTAACTCTGTCCGCGTGGACTTGACATTTTATCCGATCAGATTTGCGTTTGTATGGCGTATGAAAAGAGGACGATGGATATTTACTCGAAAAAGAATTATCGCAAAAAAATGTACTCAAAAATTAATATCGAGCTGAAGGAAGTTCACGCATCCCCCTTCTGCGATTCAAAAAAGCAGCTCATCTTTTTTTCTCTCGATCGTCAAACGCTAATTGAGCATTAATTAGTTCCGTTATGAACATTATACGTGTATCGTATATGCTGAGATTATTTGATGATTATCGAAAATTTACAACGATAAATATATTGCTAAGAAAATCAGATATTTTTTATTTCCTAGTTGTTCTTGACGGTAACAAGGCTTTCTCAATACATTATTGTTGTACACTTCTTAATTATGCAAAACGATAGTCTGAGTTGTTACAGAAAAAAAAAATATCTAACCTAGTGTCGGAAAATTAAAAAGCTAGCGGCCATCTCTACAAAAGGGCGTATTAAGCCAAAAAAATCGGACCCAAAGCGCGTGGATAAATAAAAGAATTTTCACGAGGTAGCCCAAGTCCTTCTCTGGTATTCGAGCCACCCTCCTGCAGAATTTTATCGTCAACGAACCTCATTACGTCGGTAATCCGTATTAATGTTTTTCAAATTTGCCATTCGTCGTCCGACTCTTCCAAAATCCTTACTGCTGGATACACGCTTTTGTTTGCCCTCGCAGGTACGTCCCAACGATTGCCGTCTTATGACGTTGACGCACCCATTGACGATTTATTCCCACCGTAAATCTCCGTCTCAATGATTTTCAAAGGTACATGGAAACGTTGGCCAAGTTTGAAAAAAAAAATTTCCTCGACAATTACCATTTAGACGTCAGCGCGTGCGATCGATATCTCCCACTCCCCCACTCTTTTTTTCATTGTTCACTTAGTCAAAGAGCATCAAAACAAGCTACCCAAATTTCCACGCGTGTGCGATGTTGTTTCGTTCGGGTACTCGTCGATTGACGCAAAACTCGAGGATACACACATAACGATGTAAACGGTGAATATTTTATCAATGCGTCATGTTGACAACATTATGGAGTACAATGCCCTGGACACCTACGTCTAATCGTCAATGAATTATACGTTTTATCTACGTGTATGTGTGAAATTGCGATAGTTAATATCAGTCAATATCAGCGAGTTGTCGGCGTGTAATTTCGTACCAGCAGCTTCGTGACAATCATTGGCGAATTATGGATTAAAAATTAAGCACTCTTCAATGGCATCTACACGCACTATCCTTTCGTTCGTATATCGAACAGGGATTGGAAAAATTAATTATCCGAACGTTCTATTCCGGTGATGGATTACCATTCCAATGTGAAATTATCCATTAAGGTGTGTGGTAAACATGAAACGTAAGAGGTACGAGGAAAATCGTGAATATGCGTACGTGTACCCACGTGCGTACCGCACAGGTGTATCAAAATAGGTTTCGTCATTACGACGTCGAGGATCGATGTGTTTCCAAACTTTATCGTACAGACACGTGGACATTCCCAGAATAGTAGAAATTCGTGGAATTCAAGAAGCAGAGAGTGAGCGGAGGTCAACGATTTTTGAAGAAGTTGATGCCGATGCCACGTGCGGTTGATTGAATCGATCTATTGAAAGTTATTCGTACGAGTGAAAGGAGTTTTCAGCAAACAAAAAATCATCGACGGATAAACGGTAATAATCTTGCGGGGATATTAAGCGCAACAATAATTAAAATACCGATCTACGCACGTACCGATCGAGGCTCTCCACTCTGACGATCGGGCATTGTACGATCATACCGGAATGTTCGAAATTTTACGTTTTCCTGGTGATCGTTATGGCGGATGGACCGACCCGACGAGTCAAACACCGGAAGCTCATTAGCAACTTTAGCCGATTGAAAAAAATCGTGATTTTGAGACTCTCGAGAGACCCGCGTTTATTTTCAAGAAAAAAGCTACACATGTTTGAAACTTCAAGGCAGTCGACTCCCTTTGAAATCGCTCTCAAGGTAATTCTTTCCTTGTTGGACCAATCGACATTTACGATGGTGAAAACAAAATGAAGGCAGACCCGCGTAGTCCTTAGGTGGGGATGGAATGATAGATTTTTGTGTTTTCCTTTAGCACACATGCTGGTACACGCTGGTTCAATACCGAGTTCTGCGGCACGTGGCAATCGTTGCTTGGGATCACACGCAGCCTCCTTCATTTATGCTATATGTTGTTCAATCTGTCGCAGGTAAAATGGATATAGTCTGCGTCGCGTAGTCGATGCGTGTCTCACGTTGGCAATGGACGCTCACGAGTGGATGAACCAGGAAGACGGAATGTAGATATGGAAAATAAAACGAGTTTTAACTATTTTTCGAATGATTTTTAACAGTCGCAGTTTCCGTTGTACCGATTGTTACCGCCGATTCCCGAACTTACACCCTCAAGGCGAAATTCTCTACGATTCATTCTGCATCAAGCAAGCCAGTCTTGCAGTATCAAAATTCTTATCCAAGCAAAATAGAAAAATGTATGCATGTACAAATTTTACAGCAATATTCTTGGGTGTAATTCAAATTGACCAAATAAATGGAGATTATTCACTGATAATTGCAATAAATAAATACGCAGCGCTACTTTGATGGAATCAGAAAAAAGTATCCTCCCTTTTCCCATGGACCAAGTATTTGCCATACTCCGTAAACGGATGAAAAATATTCCGCCAAAACAGCGAACGTTTATAATTTTCATATCGATCTATCGCGAACGATGAATCCACCGTGAGTTTTTTTTTTTATCAGTTCAAAGTCACTCACGTTACGTACTCGTCGTTGATTTGGAAGGTTCGCTAATTTTTCGCCGGCTTTTTTGTGACCCCTACAGCCCGTGCGTTACAGCGGTTTTTATAGTCTTTCGAAAGAATTTCAAGAAACCGTTTTATCAGTGCGTCATCGGCGAAACATGAACAGCCAAGTTTTGGTTTTATAAGATGACAACCCCTTCCCGCGCATATTGTCCGTCCTTGACTTTGAATCTGCCGTGTGTGTGTGTGAGACGGGTAAAACTTTTCCAAGTGTGGTGAGGAACGATCTTTTTTCTTTTTTTTTTTTCACCTCACAGAAAAGTAACCGCGACTCATGGACACGACAAACCTTGCGAGTTTTTTCCTCAACCACGAATTTTTTCGAGCCTTAAATGTGAAGCATAATGAGGTCGTGTTTCCGTTTCTCTGTTGTTCCGAGAGCATTATATCTGTATACATATATCGCACGAGTAATAATCTTTGCCACGCGCGTGGCCCGCTTTTCTTTTTCTCTTTCCTCATCTCTCGCAATCACTTCTCAATGAAACTCTGGGAAGCTAAAATACATACATATACTTGTGTACTATCCACATGTGTGTATAAATAATGATATTCTCCGATATATACGATTTACATCGACGGAGCGGTCTACTTTTTTGCATCATTTGTCATTAAATATCCCTCGTTAATTACGTTTTGATTTATCGTCATGGGAGTATTCAAGTGCATCGAGTGTTATTTCAAAAGATTGCTCCAAAATGGAGCGTCGAATATCGCGCTTCTCCCCTTATCGAGATCCAAAAGAACTATATTTTTTTCGCATTTTTTTTTACGCTTTACAATAATTCATGCGATACTTCGCGCTTCACAGTAATTAGGTTAATTGAGTCGATACGAACATTGTGTTGTATCAATACAATGCTTTTCTTGTGAGGGTAAAAAAAGTCATCGATATAAAATACGATCAACTTTGAACTGATTTTTATTCATGACTATCAACCGCTTGAGAATTATAACGCTCGTGCATAATTATCGTATCGGCGTGGGATAATTGATGGATGGACGCGAATATTTTTCTGTGTAATGGAAAAAGATTTTTCCATTGCAATTTAAACGATACATTTCACAAAAAGTGCCCTTCGCGTTGTTCAACGAAATCGCGTTTTTCATGAAATTATCGTCAAATTTTCAATCAACGAATGGTAATGCGCGACAGATGTTGCAGCATCCCTTGTTGAGCATAATCGTTATTTCGTGAAACTTTTTTCATCCTGTCTGAAAATATATTGGAGTGCGATAAGAATTGTTTTCACGCTTTGTTTGTATGATTCTCGTCGAATTTCGCCGCCGAAGTATCCGAAGAACATTCGGTTCCTTTATTTTTCGTCAACTTTTATCCGTTGTGTATAAAATTTTATTTAATACGCAGTTTCGGAGGATGACGTCGCTTCCTTTTATACACTCAACTGCGCGCCGAAGCCAGACAGGCCGAGAAGGCGAATACTTGTTTATGTTAATATTGGTCTGCTGCTTTTTTATCAAAGTTATCACTGTGCAAAACTGACGTATCTGAAAAAAAACACGTAAAAAAACCGATGAATTTCGTGAAAGAAAAAAAAACATATCGTATTGAGAATCAACACGGAGATCTGGCCAATTCAATGTGGCTCGTGATCACCCGTTTGGTTTGTTTTGTCTATATTTGTAAGGAAAGGCAACTCGACGATCACGCAGGACGTCGTGTCATCTACATTCAGGCGCTCGTAGGGTTTTGTGTCGGATGCGGTGTCAGAGGGAACCTCGATTATCGCCGTCGGTAAAATCGATTGCAGCAATGAATCCGTTATCATTTGAAGATAACATCGGAATCTTTTCTGCACTTTGAAAACTTGCCATCCAATTGATGCCGACAACCATTCGGTTTAGTAATTTTAGTTGATAAGACTGGTGAATTTTTTAAATTGAATTCAAGCCAACGTACGTGCAATTTCGCACATGGAGACTCGAAACCTTTTGGTAAACGTTATTTTTGGAGAGCTTTTAACATTACGAACGAATTAGAATTAACAAGTGAGTGGGAATCTTGGAACAATCAGCTATAACACAGCCGACGATTATTTTGTTGTTAAATCGATATCGATATTATTATATTTGACCAGCGATGGGTACTCTTGCGATGGCACGATTGCGCTGGAGCGCCTTCATTTTTTACGTAATTTAATGTGTCAAAATCCGGCAACTGTCAAATTCAAGCAAAAAAAAAGACGCACGCGTCAGAAAGCAAGAGGTAGTTCGACTTTTCGAGGTTCCTGTGGCGAAAAATTAGTCGAAATTTTTTTTTTTTTTCGTTTTTCAATCTTTCAGGAGCTCATCCGATCCGAAATTTTCTGCTGTTCACGAAACACCGGGTTTTTCCCGAAAACTCGAAAAATTGCATTGATTTAGACTATGAAATTGCGTTTTCAAAATCCAACAGTGGGAAAAGTTTTCGATTGAGAAATTCTGGGATATAAGCGCAATGAAAAAATAATTTATTATCAATATAGAGGCATGCTTTACAAATATTCCGTAGAAATATATATATACACATATATATATATATATATATATAAATTTGCAATGAAAAATAATTTATTACAGTAGGCGTTGAATTATATTGAGCACCGTAAGGACTCCAATTATCGCAGTAGGATTCGGGACGCTGGTACTCGAATCCCCGGCCATGTACTTCCCTGAAAGGAAGGCAAAATGTGTATGAATGATTTGCAAAATCATGAATATTTTTGGCGATTTTTTCAAATTTAACATACAGAGTGAGGCCAAGTACGAGTGACAGCAACACTCCCTGAGTCTCGTGTATTCGGCGCAATCCGCCGCGACAACCTTGCACGGTTGCCGACTCAATCGGCAGGCATGCTCCACAAACGGAAAGACTTCTGGAAATGTTTAAAGAAGCAATCATTTTTTTGTGTTTTAGATTTGTTAAAAAAAGGTACAAAAAAAAACGCTTTTACAACACATTTGTTTATTGTTATCCAGAGCCTTATCAAACAGATGCTTGATGAAATTCGCGACTAACGACGTCGACGAAAAAATCCCAACAGTTGTGGGTCCGAATTAAAATATCAACGAAACGTCATTTTATATCTCAAATAAGTACAATATTTCGTTCAATCACGGTATTACCTCAATAATCGATGTACATCGTTAGGGAGTATACAGGTAATGAATAAAAAGACTTTATCAAAAGCTCGTCTATAGACGCGTGAAATGACTATACGGTGTTTTATTACCAGACAGACTTCTCATTGATTATCACTTCCGGATATGATACCACACTCAGTGACACTCAGGAATGCCCTGTATATGCGGGTATACAATTTCAGCCGGGTCCAAACTGACGAGTTTAATGAGCTCCGAGTGTAATCGTTATTAATAAACAAAAGATTCCTTGGTAAATTATTTTTCGAACGAACGATCTGTACTCTCGTTGAAATGTTATTCAACGTATCGATTTTTAAGCGAGAAAAAAAAATTCCTCGCCGGTCTAAATGCCATTTTTTTCAGTTCGATCAAACGTGAAATTTGATCGAAGAAATAAATTGGTTTTTTACCAAGGATATTACATAATATTTCGATAAAGCATTAGCGAATTGCTTCGACGATTCAAGCACGCACGGCGATTCGTATTTCCACGAGTCTTGCATTCTATTCCCGTACGCGGTTCGTGTCCCAAGTTCGTGCAAAAACGCACTTCCATTGCACTCCTCATCGTCATGTACATGTACAGTCTTTCAATCGTTCGCCCAACGTACGAACGCATCGACATCCCACACTTTATCTCTGTACCGTTTTGCATACAAGCGGGCTTTTTCTGTCCCGCCGTCAGTAAAGTTTTCCAGCGTGTTTTGGGGTAATACGGGTCACGGAATAATTGGACAAGTTCCGTTTTTGAAATTCACATGCACTTTTGTGTTCTACCGCAGGCTATGATTCTGAATTACAACAGTTATAGAAGAAATCATAGAAAAAAGGTATAAAATTATCCAGACCTTCCATTCGTTCCATTTAAAATTACAATGGATTTTCTTTTTACATTTTTGGAATTTGAAAAACTTTTTTTCAATTTTGAATAGACTCCGATGTAGAAAAAAAACATGAATTGATAAAATAACAAATCAATAATGTTTTATGAATGTTTACGATCAATCCGTAATTCAAATGTCATTCAAATTCGAAAATTATAGTTTTTCCACCTTTGTTGAGTTACAAACTTAGTTTTACCTACAAACAACGTTAATTACGAAGCTATGGGAAGATGGAGCTTGCATTTTTTTAAATAAAGTTTGATGCAAAAAATCAATCCTTTTTTTAAGATGATCCTTAATGTCACCCCCATAAGTACATTTAGTACATTGATGATTGATGATGCCAAGTCGCGAAAAGGAGAGGCCGATTGACAATTCGCCAAGAATCAATTATTCTCTGTCTCACTTTCCGTCATGTGCAGAATATTTAATCGTATCCTCCGTTGCGCTCGGTTATTTCTTCAGAGCCAATTTAATTGCGAGGGCGTTGACGTTTTGACACAACGAATGTCCGGCGTTTATCGACCATCCGAAAGCTCGTGAGCTTTTATTATTTTTATCCTTCGATATGACTAGGAGAACAATTTCGTAAATCAATAAACCTCCCAATGTACAATGAATTAAAATGACACTTTTTTCTTCCGCATATTACTATTCCTTTCCTTTCCAGGAGGAAATAAAATCATTTTCACGTAAGCTCATAATAAAACGTGAATATTTTTGCCAAATGCTACTTTTCATTCCGAGACACCTCCGAGTATATTTACCACTGAAATCCCATGTATTTTTGCCAAAATTTATCGACAAAGAAAGCCTTAAAATACCACCTTTGCCAACGGGACAAAAAATCTGCCTCACGTGAGCTATTTTTAAATCGTCAATATCGTGTGACGTAACTTGATATTTTTTTCTTTTTCACCGATTTCGAGCATTTCTATAACCATTCATAGGCATATAATGGAATTACTTTTATTATCCCTTTTCATCCCGAAATTTTATCTTCCAGCCGCGATCACGTGAGTTATATTAGACGTACGAATGTATATGTAGCTTGAAAAATTCTTTGAGGAAGGCTCCCTCGCCCTCTTCTTTTCTCTTCTCAACAATGGTAACCCAAAAGGTTGATTTTTATGCGCTATTCACAAAAATGCCGAGAGAAATGAGAAAATGGGCGAACAAGAGCGGAAAAAGAATACAAAATTTTTTTTTTGATTTTATATTCATAGTGTGTGTGATGGTGAAGTGCTGCTGGATGCAATGCTCTCCATCTCGCTAAGCAACGTTCACGTTTCTCGATTAGATTCGTTTTCTTTTTCACTGCCGTGTTTAGTGACGCGCGCGATTAGTTTTTCAGGACAATCGAATGTTTTTGCGTAATAGCGTCGCCCTTCGATTCGTGGCCAACGAATTATTGATAGAAATCGGGGTGACACATCGAGTCGTGTTCTTTTCCATTTTTTTTGCTCTTTTTTCATTAATTTTTGAATTTTTAGTGTACGATATCCAAACTCTACGGTTGACGTTTGTCCTCGAAACCCTTTCTTGTGTCTGAATTTACACTACAGAAATTTATACTGTTAATTTTTTATATTCTTAAAAACGTCCGAAAAAAAAGTTTTCCCTTTCATTTTTCAATTATCTTTTTTGCGGTAACAAGCTTTTACAACGATTATTTTTGGTTATTCAAAGTTAAAAGCGTGAACCTTCTTGATTGTAACGTTTTTTTTTTCCAAAAAAAGTCGAAAATTTACGTACTATTATAACTGCCCTCGCAGCAACAGTGATCGTTAAGAACACTGTCGTCTTTGCAGTACGTCATCTCGGAGCTCGTGCATTCTTTGCATCCTGGTATAGGTCCTAAAATCATTGAAAAAAAAAGAAAGACACATTCGATAATGATTAATCAATAAATCGATACCAATCAAACGCGAATTCGCGTCAACTTTCGACTGAATAAACTCTTCACAGCCACACATTTTTTATGTTATTTAGTCGCAAAGAAAACTGTTCACGTGCTGTTTTTGACCTTCGAAAATTGTGAAGTAAAAATAATCAGTCTCCAAATAAACGATTATTAATTCACTATAAAATTACAAGTATGGAGGTTAAGTGCATGCCTCATGCATTGTCATTAATTAGAGTCGTACGCCAGCCAGGTTTACGCAATAATGACTTGGTCTCTATGACAACCGCTGTATCACGCCACCAGAGTTCCACTGTACGTGCCTACGTGAAATTGTACACAGAATTCATTCAAAGCATCGCGAATAGTCGAAAAACGATTGCGGAAGAGCGAATTTGTTATTTGAGATCGTATTCTCGCTTTAAAAAAAAACACATTTGTCGCGCAATATTTTATGACCCAGTCACGTTCGAGTCACGAGTTTATTCCGCTAAAACGTGTGCTCTAAACTCTGCGGCCCTGAGAGATTACGCTGGTACGGGACCAGAGGCTTCGGAATTATTTGCGAAAGGATCAGAGAGTTTATTCAAAAGAACGCGGTAAAAGAGGGCAGATTCTTATCATTATCATTGTAATATTTGCACGCAGATAAGAAAAAGCAGTGATACAGAAATAAGGCAGAGGGAGAGACGAGATTTCGTTTTACCTCGTCACTCGTACCTTTTCGATCCATACCAGCTAGGTCCGACGGTAAGCAGAAAGAGATTTATGTCATTATTTTTAAAACATCCATTTTGACGATCCTACGAGTGGATCGTATTTTTTTTTTAATCAACGAAACGCTACGGAGGTTTCGAACCTGGATAAACTTTGAGCTTCCTTGCTTCGATGATGGCATCTTCGTAAGTGACTTGATGCTCGAGGAGATTCTCGTCGTCGGGATAATGATCGACTATCGTAACAGCGAGGAGATCCCCGATTGACGAGAGCAGAAGTAACACCAGGATCGTCCGAATCCTCGGTTTAATCATGCTAGCCACAGCGCGACTCTTTTCTCGTCATCCTCGCTAGGACTCTCCGCCAGTACGTTCCTTCACAATTTCCCCTGTCATTCGATGTTGCCGTGAACTTGCACTGATTTTCTCTGTAATAAGACGAAAAATCTATGCTTAAAAATATACCTCATGGCCTCAAAAAAATCGAAACTGAATGAGAATTTCGCGAACTTGACGACGATGCAAAAGTCTAAAAAGTCAATCGCATCTGAGACAGTTTGGGCGGAGATGCTCGATAATAACAATACTAAAAAAAATGATTAACCGTTGAAGTAAAAAAAAAATTCAGAAAATATTCAAAAAACCTCATTTCTTCGTTAACTTTTTTTTAAGTTTTCGCGAAGTTTTACGGTTGAAGTTTTCGCGAATTTTAAATTTGCAATGCCGAAGTTTTCTCGCAAGTAACGAAGACCATTTGCACAATTTTTTTTCGAATTACAAACAAATCTGAAAAATGAACGAATTTATTTGTCGTGAAAAAAAAAGTTTTTCGTATATTTTCAGTATTTTTTTCTTTTCAAGAGCTTGTGAATAACTTTTTAATATCGCTGGTGTTGAAAATCATCGTTCTCGGTATGTTTTAGATACCACTTATTTTTTCAAAAATTTCTAGTTGTGTACGCAAAATCGTCTATTTATTTCGCTTGTTTTGAGAGTATACGCGTCATACGTAGCGCTCAATAGCGTTGTTTAATGAGCAAACGAAATGTTTTTAGCGTTTTAACAAATATATTCGTTCAACGGATCAATCGAGCTCTGTGTTACTTCGGCAACAATCGCGTTCTTTATTGATCCGTTATTTTTCGCCTTATATCAAGAGATGATTCATCCCACCCCTGCAAAACCACCCGGTATTACCACACTGTTCGCCAAATCGTCAAGAACGTCATGAAGAACCGAAAAAGCAGGAATTTAACATTTTTCACAGAATATTTTTGAAATTTTCATCCATACATTAATTTCAAGGTAAAAAAAATTTTTTTAATCGTCAAAAAGTACCATGTATAGTCGAATTTTTTTGAAGGTATCAGCGAAGCAATCATTACTGACGAAACCGAAATAATTGGCGTTGAATTATTATGACGGTAAATAAAGATAAATATACATAACGATTCGTTCAATATCGAGTTACAGAAACGATAAGAAATTGAGCATTTGTGCTCGTGATAAACGTATTTCCGTAATTCTTGGAACCGTGGAAGGTAATCATTCGGTATTTCAATTGGGTATCAAATATCTTGCGAGATAAATACGAGTTGGGTCTCGCGGCTGCTCTTTACAGCCAAGGGTCATGCCCACAACACGAGGGAACGAGAGATTAAAGAGGTAAAATTTCTCGTGGAAATCGTGCGAGATCCGAGTGTCTAGGATGCACGGGTGTGTGAGTGAGTGTATTTTCAGATGACTCACGAAACGTTGACGATTGCTAATTAAGTTCAATTAAAGACCCTTCTGGCGTACTGGAGTCGACTCTGGCGCAATTGCCACCTCTAAGAAAAATTCTACGATAAAAGGCAAAACGAAATGAAGAAATAAGGGAAAACGAGTAAAAATACAAATTCGCGATTTATTTCTCGACCCGTCGAACGATCGACGTTTCTCTGCTTTGCGACGCTTAAACGTAACGAGCCAAAAAAATGGGACATGAGAAAAGTTCTTATTGATGCATCGAAAAGAAAAAAAAAAGTTATTTTCTTCGTTCGCAAGTTCATTTCGAGTACGTACGATATGGTCTTTGGTTATTTTCTTCTCTTCGCGACACGAGGACGAAGGAACGAAGGGAGAGGGAAAATTTAATTAGATGTTCGAGCTGGCGTTGTTGTATAGCGAGAGGCAAATGTAATTAAGAGATTAGACGGTACAGCTGGCACAAATTCTAGGCCCATCGGCTTTGCAAATGTGTGGTAGATAACTTTGGATCCCATATGAACAATGTATAATGAATGACACTGCATATTGCGGTAACAATGGTTTTGATGATCGAGAGAAGACAATCTCGTTGTTGAAACATGGAAAGAGAATTCAACGTTATTATCCTCTCTTTATTTTATTCCTCCTTTGCTTCTTGTTCCATTTGGACGTAAAGAGAATGGATAATGATGATAATTCCTTCGCAATAAAGTAATCAAAATAAAGATTTCAAATGCACAATGTGTCCACAAATTGTCCAACGTCGATGAGAGAAAGAGAAGATGTCAAATCAAACGATAGATCGCGGACAAAGAGAGACTGAAAAATAATTAATTGTTTTCTTTTTTTAATTTTGTAAAAAAAACGGATCAAAGTATATCGCTGGTTGAAATCGTCCGAAGCAGCGACTCTCCGAGAGACGAAAGATGTGTGCGGCTTGAAATTTTATTCGCAATTTTTCGAGCGGTTCTTACTTCGACATGTGCGGAGTCAAGAAGTACACAGTTCGCGAAGTACAGAATCGCGGTATTATCGACGGAATTTGACGCTAATTGCGTTAGCGTTAGCCAAAGAACTACAAACAAAATGTGGCTCCTTGCATCCGTCGTGGTCCAACTGTCGAACATTTCGAAAGCGAGCCTAGCCGTTGTAGTCTTCAAAATAAAAAAAACCGTAGCGATACGAAAGTGCTTATCCATTGCCCCTGTTTCGACGACCTATGAACTCTTCTTTACGACTGGCGATACACGAAAATATTATAAAATCCGTAGTTTCCTTTTCTCATACGCCGTCGTGAGCTTAGAGATGATAAAGTGTGTTTAATAGACACGCAAAAAGACATCATCACCAATGGCTTATCTCAATTGAATGTTGCGCAGCATCCTTGGATAAGAAGCGTTACAGCCTCGTAAGAAGATCGAAAGACAAAATGTGGTACAAAGCAAGTCAAAGTTATCGTTTTGACGCAAATGGCAAGCTGCCTGATGAATATTACATACATACATGTGCAATTAAACAACGCCAGTAATACACTCACGAATGTCTCGTTGAACGTCCAGGATTTTGATCCTTCTTCGACGGAAATGTTCCTTTTGAACGTCGATTTTTGAAACGTACGAATGCGATGCGCACTTTTCACTCGTTTGAGATTGATCAACAGCAATAAAAATAAATTCAATACGCGCTGTATTGCGATAAAAATGAATATCGACAATCACCGTACGAGTCTGTTTGTTTTGCAAAGTTTTATCGTTGTTTTTTTGCTCTCGTTTGATAAAAATTAACCCGATATGGGAGCTGCAGCGAATGACCAACCGGCGAGTTGTACAGACTGCGTGTAACTGAAAGTGCTCGACGAGGGGGCTGAAAAGAACCCGCGCGGCGTCGTTTCTACGCGACGAGCCCGGTGTGTGCTCGCGACTCTTACGTTAATACCCACGTACATGTACATGTACGTATACACGTAACTTTTTACAATAGCCTGCTGGTATAAACCAGGTATTATCGTGTCACGTACACTGCCAGAGTAAAGCAAAGCAAAAAGGCGAAAAGAAACTTGGTGGCATGTGCGTGTGCGAGATCCGAATTTTCCGAAGGTAATTTCGACAATGCCACATACGCAATCATCACTCACGAGTACGCTCTTAAATGGATGGGCACTAGATTTAATTAAGGGTGGGAAAAATCATTCGAGTAGCTTCATGTTTTTCGAGATTGTTTTGCACAGTGTTTCATTCAAAAAATTAAATTCGCTCAACGACAGTAACGTTATAGGCTTTTTTTCAAATCTTTTGAGTATCTTCATGTTTTTATAGATTGTTTTGCATACTGTTTCACTGAAAAAAATTAAATTCGCTCAATGACAGTAGCATTATAGGTTTTTCTTAAAATAAATTGCGTATCTTCGCGTTTTTACTGATTGTTTTGCATACTGTTTCATTCAAAAAATTAAATTCGCTCAACGACAGTAACGTTATAGGCTTTTTTTCAAATCTTTTGAGTATCCTCATGTTTTTATAGACTGTGTTGCATATTGTTTCCTTCAAAAAATTTAATTCGCTCAACGACAGTAGCATTATAGGTTTTTCTTAGCACAATTTGCGGATCTTCACGTTTTTACTGATTGTTTTGCATACTGTTTCTTTCAAAAAATTAAATTCGCTCAACGACAGTAACGTTATAGGCTTTTTTTCAAATCTTTTGAGTATCCTCATGTTTTTATAGATTGTTTTGCACACTGTTTCATTCAAAAAATTAAATTCGCTCAACGACAGTAACGTTATAGGCTTTTTTTCAAATCTTTTGAGTATCCTCATGTTTTTATAGGTTGTTTTGCATATTGTTTCATTCAAAAAATTAAATTCGCTCAACGACAGTAACATTACAGGTTTTTCTTAAAATAAATTGCGTATCTTCGCGTTTTTACTGATTGTTTTGCATACTGTTTCATTCAAAAAATTAAATTCGCTCAACGACAGTAACGTTATAGGCTTTTTTTCAAATCTTTTGAGTATCCTCATGTTTTTATAGATTGTTTTGCACACTGTTTCATTCAAAAAATTAAATTCGCTCAACGACAGTAGCATTATAGGTTTTTCTTAACACAATTTGCGTATCTTCACGTTTTTACTGATTGTTTTGCATACTGTTTCATTCAAAAAATTAAATTCGCTCAACGACAGTAACGTTATAGGCTTTTTTTCAAATCTTTTGAGTATCCTCATGTTTTTATAGATTGTTTTGCACACTGTTTCATTCAAAAAATTAAATTCGCTCAACGACAGTAACGTTATAGGCTTTTTTTCAAATCTTTTGAGTATCCTCATGTTTTTATAGGTTGTTTTGCATATTGTTTCATTCAAAAAATTAAATTCGCTCAACGACAGTAACATTACAGGTTTTTCTTAAAATAAATTGCGTATCTTCGCGTTTTTACTGATTGTTTTGCATACTGTTTCATTCAAAAAATTAAATTCGCTCAACGACAGTAACGTTATAGGCTTTTTTTCAAATCTTTTGAGTATCCTCATGTTTTTATAGATTGTTTTGCACACTGTTTCATTCAAAAAATTAAATTCGCTCAACGACAGTAGCATTATAGGTTTTTCTTAACACAATTTGCGTATCTTCACGTTTTTACTGATTGTTTTGCATACTGTTTCATTCAAAAAATTAAATTCGCTCAACGACAGTAACGTTATAGGCTTTTTTTCAAATCTTTTGAGTATCCTCATGTTTTTATAGATTGTTTTGCACACTGTTTCATTCAAAAAATTAAATTCGCTCAACGACAGTAACGTTATAGGCTTTTTTCAAATCTTTTGAGTATCCTCATGTTTTTATAGATTATGTTGCATATTGTTTTCTTCAAAAAATTAAATTCGCTCAACGACAGTAGCATTATAGGTTTTTCTTAACACAATTTGCGTATCTTCACGTTTTTACTGATTGTTTTGCATACTGTTTCATTCAAAAAATTAAATTCGCTCAACGACAATAACGTTATAAGCTTTTTTTCAAATCTTTTGAGTATCCTCATGTTTTTATAGATTGTTTTGCACACTGTTTCATTCAAAAAATTAAATTCGCTCAACGACAGTAACGTTATAGGCTTTTTTTCAAATCTTTTGAGTATCCTCATGTTTTTATAGATTGTTTTGCACACTGTTTCATTCAAAAAATTAAATTCGCTCAACGACAGTAACGTTATAGGCTTTTTTTCAAATCTTTTGAGTATCCTCATGTTTTTATAGGTTGTTTTGCATATTGTTTCATTCAAAAAATTAAATTCGCTCAACGACAGTAACATTACAGGTTTTTCTTAAAATAAATTGCGTATCTTCGCGTTTTTACTGATTGTTTTGCATACTGTTTCATTCAAAAAATTAAATTCGCTCAACGACAGTAACGTTATAGGCTTTTTTTCAAATCTTTTGAGTATCCTCATGTTTTTATAGATTGTTTTGCACACTGTTTCATTCAAAAAATTAAATTCGCTCAACGACAGTAGCATTATAGGTTTTTCTTAACACAATTTGCGTATCTTCACGTTTTTACTGATTGTTTTGCATACTGTTTCATTCAAAAAATTAAATTCGCTCAACGACAGTAACGTTATAGGCTTTTTTTCAAATCTTTTGAGTATCCTCATGTTTTTATAGATTGTTTTGCACACTGTTTCATTCAAAAAATTAAATTCGCTCAACGACAGTAACGTTATAGGCTTTTTTCAAATCTTTTGAGTATCCTCATGTTTTTATAGATTATGTTGCATATTGTTTTCTTCAAAAAATTAAATTCGCTCAACGACAGTAGCATTATAGGTTTTTCTTAACACAATTTGCGTATCTTCACGTTTTTACTGATTGTTTTGCATACTGTTTCATTCAAAAAATTAAATTCGCTCAACGACAATAACGTTATAAGCTTTTTTTCAAATCTTTTGAGTATCCTCATGTTTTTATAGATTGTTTTGCACACTGTTTCATTCAAAAAATTAAATTCGCTCAACGACAGTAACGTTATAGGCTTTTTTTCAAATCTTTTGAGTATCCTCATGTTTTTATAGATTGTTTTGCACACTGTTTCATTCAAAAAATTAAATTCGCTCAACGACAGTAACGTTATAGGCTTTTTTTCAAATCTTTTGAGTATCCTCATGTTTTTATAGATTGTGTTGCATATTGTTTCCTTTAAAAAATTAAATTCGCTCAACGACAGTAGCATTATACAGGTTTTCCTTACAATTGTGGACCCATAAATATTTGTGTTCCACGTAAAAATGCAAACAATTTTCGTTTGCCGATAATCCAACTAGCTCCGTGGAGATAACAAAACTTCGATTGCGATTCGCTCTGGGATCAAAATGAAAATCATCGATATAGTATAATAAAAATTCAACCGTCACGCCTCGTGAGCATCTTGTCCGAGGTTCAACGTGTAACTGCCGCTTGAGTCGCTAATCGAAAACTCGAGCGACGAGACGGAATAACATGCACCAAAATATCAAAGAACTCCTTGCAAAATTAAACATAAGGGCTGATTAATTTTGCCGCATAATTAATCGTCGTTTATTCAGAAAAGAAAAATCTCCATTTTTTCTTCAACTTCGCAGTAGTTTGATTCTCCTCTGTGAGATCCCGTGTTGACATCCGGAACAAAGAGCGTAACCATTTTTCGTAAGTGCGCAAAAGCGTTCCGTATCTCCCGCGGGTCCATCCACCGCACCAGGATTTTTTCTAAACCCGCGGATATTTTGTGAATGGTACGACGTGTACATGCAGCACATGCATACACGTATATAGTATATACGTGCAACGAAAAGGGACGCGCCAGCTGCCGAATGAAATGCAGAGGAAGGGTCGCTGATTCTCGTCCGTTTATTCGTTGATTTCTCGCTCTCAAAACTCGCCATCATCGAACACGTGTCTCTACTAGCGAGTACGCGTGTGTGCTTGAATGAAAGCGTTCGAATTACGCTGTTGCCTCCCTTGGTTATTTCTCTCTCCCCTATAGTATGCCATCTTATGTATAAGTGTACAAGGATTTTTTTTATTAGATCGAGTATATAGGTCGAGACGTTACGATCCAATTTCTTTGTTTGTTACATAATGCTGATTAACGTGGCGTGGAGCTTCTTTCGTGCAAACGCTTCCTTCGCGTTTTTCAACGTTCTTGAATTTGATGAATGAATCAATGAATTCGTTCTAAAAATGTTTGACGATTGTCCGAATCACACGCGTTTTTCCGTGGATAAGAAATCAACATTTCACGAAACTCTTTTATACGTTGGCTCATTTTCAAAGTCGTCCCAAAGTTTTGATATTGTCGAGAAATTGAAGTTTGGAATTGAATTTTTGCCCCTAGTATGCCATCTTATGTATAAGTGTACAAGGATTTTTTTTATTAGATCGAGTATATAGGTCGAGACGTTACGATCCAATTTCTTTGTTTGTTACATAATGCTGATTAACGTGGCGTGGAGCTTCTTTCGTGCAAACGCTTCCTTCGCGTTTTTCAACGTTCTTGAATTTGATGAATGAATCAATGAATTCTTTCAAAAAATGTCTGACGATTGTCCGAATCACACGCGTTTTTCCGTGGATAAAAAATCAACATTTCATGAAACTCTTTTATACATAGGCTCATTTTCAAAGTCGTCCCAAAGTTTTGATATTGTCGAGAAATTGAAGTTTGAAATTGAATTTTTGCCGATCAGTCTACTGATCGGCTGCCGATCAGACATCACGAAACTCTGGCTTTTGATGTATTTTTGTCCGTTTCGTACGTGCCAGATTCACTGGCTCGAGATTTATCTTTTGCACTCAAATGCGCTCGGATGAAATATTTTATTAAAACTTGTAGGTATATGTACCTAGAACGTCTTAAAAATGTGTGCGGCTTTGCCGAAAAATGCGAATGCACCACAAAGCAAGCGAAACAGATTTAAATGTCTATCAAAAACCAGACTTTCGAGATTAAAGCATAAAAAAAATGTATTTTCTTCAACTCACTCGAGGTTCGAAAGAACGATCGTATTCTGTCTCACGGTAATTATCGCGCATAATTAAGCCGCGTCGTAATTCGATAATCCGTTAATTATTCAAAGGTTTAGCCATTTTTATCGTTAATTTGTTACATCGTCTATTATTCAATAAGCATTAATCCGCGTCTTGTCGAGTGATAGGCGTGGCAGGCTCCGTCCATGCAGAACGGATTAAAAAATGCACGCGCAATGACGTTTTTTTAAAAGCCTATACGAGAGTGAAACTATTCTGGCCTTACGAATACCGGAACAAAAACAAAATTGTTGAAACGTTTGACTTTTTAGCGTATATTGCCGGGAAAAATCATTGTTGCGTGTCGTCCTCACCACGTGGACAATGAAAAAATTGCGATATCGACGTGTGCGACAAATTTATATGACGACCACGTCGTTGCTCACCCCGACTCGTTATAATATACGATTATCCTGCACGGAGGTCTTCTACGTGAACTTCCTGCTTTCGATAGTCTCGATGCACCTAAGCATCGAGTTTAGTTGCGACAGCGATAAATTTTTCCATTTTTTCCAATTTTTTTTACCGCGTTTCGAAACATTTCAAAGTGGGGGGGGGGGGGGGGAAGTAAACAGATTAATTTTAGGCTCACTTCAACGTCGCAAATTCGCGCACGCTGACATTTATATGGTAACAGGAAAATATGTGATACCGCCAATCCAATTGTGAATAGAAACTCCATTTCCGGTGTAAAAAAATCTGCTGATAATCTAACGATGATCGAATTTAAATTTGGTTCATATTGCCCCAACAGCTATTGGCGCCCATAGATAAGTCTTGTTTACACCTGAATGTACACTCTGAAAAATTTCCACCAAAAATTACGGGGAGTTTGAATGAAAATTACCATGCTGCACGAAAAACGTGGGACCAATCGCTTGCGTCGAAATTATTCATGTGTGACGACTAAAAATTACAGTGCCGCACATCACTTATTGAGAGAATTCATTATAAATTGTTTGGTGCGTTTTGCAAATTTTTCACAGTTTTCTTTCAAAATTCTTCGAGCATCGATTCGTCCCTCGTTCATCGTGACGCACAGTAATTTTTGGTGGAAATTTTTCACAGTGTATGTATTTGAAAACTACCATACCGACCGTAAGAGTGTTTTCTTTCACCGCATCGTACGAGTACGCTTCTTCGTATGTTACGATGACTCTCGGTCAAGTGTTGGTGCACTTACGCGGAGCGCAATAATATCACGGGGGTCCATGTGCGAGAGTGCGTAACGTTTACGTGTGTTCTTTTACGTCTATGTATTTGATCGATTCATCGGTGTTTCTGTGTGTGAACCGTCTGTAAAGTACTACAGGAAAATTCGATGTTGGTAAGAAACGCAAGGTACGAAAGAGAGAGAGAGAGAGAGAGAAAACGTGGACGAAGAACACTCTAAGGAGGGTCTGCTTGCGTAGCCTATTGATCGCGCCGAAGGAACGAGGGCCTTTGTATTCTGTACCAATGGAACCTTTTTCTACGTCTTGATAAAAGCGATATATACACGCACATAGGCAGTTTAGATCTACGCATCCAATAGCATCCCATAAAAAATAGCGATCCAAGTTTGAACATTTGCCGAAAAAAACATCTCTGGAAAATGAGCTGCATCAATTGATTATCTTCGGACAGGACCCGATAAATTGCAACGACTTGAATAGTTGGATATTAGTTTTTTATGTCTTTCAATTGAATATTAAAATTATTCAAAATTGCAGTAAATAAAATTGAGGCAATTCGTACTCTGTTGGTAGCAAGATATCTGCATCGTTTTGAGGACACCATGGCGATCAAAAATTGCCCTTGTATCAAGGGCAAGTTTGTTTTTTTTTCTTGTGCTCTCTGATACTTTGGTGGATTTTCATACAAAGTACGATTTGTGCGAATTATTCTAGACACCTCGTGTGCCTGAGGATTGTCTCGATGTATTTACGTTCCGTTTGTCGTACATTTTGAAATTTTATTTTTGGAAAGTTTTTTTTCGGCATTTTCACGCGATCCAAATAATCCGACCGAAGGAGCAAGGCAGAAAAATGTTTATTTCGACGATTCTGTTTAATGTTTACGTTGTCAGAATTTAATAGTTCAAAGGATTTACCTTTCTTCTTTACGGATTTAGGTAAATACGTTTTTTCGGACGTGTATCGTTCGCTCAATAAAAACAATCGAATAAAGCTCTAAAAACCCAGATAAACAAGATGTTGGGTGCCTTTTTCTCCTTCGCAAGAGGGTTTTTTACCTGCTTCTTTTTTTCCATCTCCGATCCTCGAAGATCTTTTCTTCCGCGTTATAGCTTTCAGGACCAAGATCCAACAATTGTTGCGCAATATACAAAAATCCAATAGCAGGTAAGAAAGATTTTCAGTGAAAAAAAAGCAGCTTGTGATTTTTTTTATTTTTTTTATTTTGAACGATCTGTGCAAAATTAAAGAGTCACTGAAGGACTCACTCTTTATCGGCACTCTGCAAGCAATGCCTCTAGAGTTTTGTTCAAGTGTTTTCTTTTTTGGGACCATAAGAATAGTGCATTTATTTTTCCACCGATGCTTTTTTTTGCAAGTATGTCGAGGACTCGATTTTCAACATTAGTCACTAATTGTGCATGCAAGGGGTCGAGGGAACCCGCATATCAGCCCTCATTAGCATATTTATAACGTATGAGTAATTTTGCACCGCGCGTAATCGTATTTTCTTATCTGAACAGAAGCTCCTGAGGGGCTCACCTGTTCGTTTGAACTGCATACGTTTCTTTTCGCAGCCTTGGTGCGCATTATTTAGTGGCTGACTATCGTTGCATGACTTTGAAACGGAAATAAAATAACGAATAAATCTGCAAATGAGAGATCATATTCACCATGGAGTTCGCTAAAATTTATTTCTCATTCATGTTTAACTTGGGTGCGCCATGGGCACGGCTTTTGCAACGCTCCACATCACTTTCATTGTATCCATATGATGGCTACTTTACGAGATTGGACGATGGCTACTGCCCCGCGTTTGGACGGAAATATGGGGTGAAATCGTCGATCTATAAAAAAAATCTACGCATCAAAAAGCGTTGACGATGGCGCATGGAAAAGATTTTTTTTTGTCATGAAATTTGTTTTACTGCAAGAGCAAAATCGTCTCCGATAGCTCATTAATTCGGCGGGAACTGAATAAAATAACGCTATTTTACTAGATATTAAAAAAATATTTTTAAAAAAATTCCTCGTTTCGAGTACTCTATTTATTTCACTTTTACGAATTTATTCTTATCCTACATACGGATGAAATATTTCGCTCTATCCTACCTTTTCTTATCAACATAACCTCGGAATTGTCGGAGTAAATTTATCAAAAATTGTTTTCAATTATTTCATCACGAAAAAGTTTGATTCTGTTATGAATTTTCTCATGACAAACAACCGCAATTTGAAAATTGAATTTCTCCATCGACGGAAAATACGAGCAACCAATTGTGGTTACCAAAGCATGTGATTCTAAATCCTACAAAGTACGATAATTAGGGAATTAATTGTTTAGTTTTTAAACGATATAACTGTCGATAAACAGTAATTATATCGAAGGTTCAGACGTATTATTCGAATCAGCGGTCAATTCCCGCCAAGAATCCAGCTGGCTCGTTTGTTCCGTCGATAATATCGCATTCTCGAAAATAATGTCCGACAGATGGCGGTGTGGGTCGTGTAAACTCTGTAATTCGCAAGTTGAAACGTCATCACTGTAAATAGAAGCGGGGAGAAATCATCTGTAACGCTCCGGGAAGACGCAGGGTGTACTCGTGTGCGCAGTGTAAGAGTCGTCTGTCACATTTTGTTTTTACAATTCCAACATCGTAATAATTCTCATCGACTGCTCTTTAGTGCGAAGTACAACATTTTTATCGAAGGAAATACGAAAAATGGCGTCATCCCCCATTCTAAATCCGGTAAGTCGTACATTTGTTGTTCAACGTTTTCGTCCTTCGTGTTACACGCAACTCTCGTAAAATCCCGCTCTACGTGATTCCGCAAACGTTCTGTGCGGTGTATCCGCAATGCCGTTAATGCAGACGAAAATATTGAACACTTGCCAAGACAATTTTCGAGATGAACATCGTGTCTGCAAAAATACGAACAAATGCCATTATCATCTCTCGTTATTTTGGAAATTGAAGATTCATATTTTGTTTCAATAAAAATATCGAACCTGAAACTAAGTTATCGAACGTTCGATGGAAAAGACAACGTTCTGACCTACATTTGAATTTCGGCTTTTTGTTTTATTCTTCGAATAATACAATTATAATCGACGCTCGATTATCGTAAACTACACGTAGTTTCTTTTGCAAATTTAATAATTCTATCTCAACGCGTCTGTGTAAAAGTCTAATACACCTTTTTCTCCCTCGAAATGAGACTCGCGTGCATCACTCAAATATGCGTGTAACAAAACTGACGTGACTAATTCTTCCCAGGAAGGTCGCGTCTAATGTTCTTCAATTTATGAACAAGGCGTTCGATCTATTTTTAGATTCGAATTTGATATCTGAGCTAGCGCATTTTGGAGAGTATACTCCAAAGCTTTGGGACATGGATGAATTTTTTTTTCAATTTTCGCGCTGTTGTACGAGAAAAATATTTCTACTTAAATATAAACTGAATTGTCATTGCGTGGATTTGTACATTTAACGATGTTTTTTTCCGTGAATTGTAGGATATTTTGATAATAAATCTTTTCATCCCAGAATTCTCATCTGCTCAATTCAGGAATTTGAAGAGAGGACAACTTTTGTGTCTTTTACATTCGAGCCTTTGGATTAAAACTTTTCATTTTAAACTGTAACGAAGATTTTGTCAATACTTGTATCCTTAATACCGTCGATTCGAGCAATGTTTCAAGCAAGTAATTCAAAAACAAACGACCAAATGAGCATTATTGTTGCTTTCCCACCGAAATTCCGTTCGATTTTTCGACTTCTCGTATCGTATTATCGAACAAGCGAATTATTCAATTTTCGAAGAGCGTACATTTTGAATGATTTTCTTTTTCATTTCGCACAGGAAATTCCGTACGTGGGGCAGGTGGAGGGTGGTCTGGTGCCCGGAAAAATGTTAAAGCTTCGAGGGAAAACACCACCGAGCGCTGTGCGTTTCGCCATAAACTATCAGCTGGGACCGAATCTAAATCCACGCGATGATATCGCGATTCACGTATCGCCTCAATTCGTCGAAGGTTTCATAACGAGAAATCACATAGAATCGATGAATTGGGGCCCCCAAGAGACCGGCGGTCCAATGTGGATACAGCCCGGTGAAAATTTTGAAATAATTTTATTGTGCGACGCCCTGCAATATAAAATCGCAATCAATGGCAAACATTTCACGGAATTCGCTCATCGTTTGCCGTATCAGAGGGTAACGCATTTGGTTATCGACGGTGATGTCGAAATCGAATCAATCGCTTATGAGATCATTCACAGTGGACCACCGCGTTCACCGCTTCCGGCTGGTGCACCGGATGTACCTGCGCCGGATTATGGACCACCAGGTGCAAAAAAAAACATTCAACGTTCATACCTTCGATGAAATGAAATTTTTTGAACGAAAGCTCGCTCAAATTTGTTCAAGCACAGCAGACAAATTACAATTACAGTAAAATTTATGAATTCATTTTTTTAAATTATTTTCTCAATTTTCGTAATTTGAATGTTTCCAAAATACTAACTTAACGGTAAGAATAGCATTTCGCAGATCTCGATACGTGAATAGACCCAAGTACGAATATTTTTTTAAATATATTAATGAATCGTGTAATAACACAGGTCTCGGCATCCATGGGATACGTTTAGAATTCGCGTTTCAACGTTTTTTTGTGTACGGCTTTTTTTCTCGTAGTGACAAATCGGAGGGTCCCTTTTGTTTCATTAAAAACGTCCATTTCGTCGCGTGTTGACTTTCTCTTACGTTCTGCTTGGAATGTTATTGATTTTTCAGCTCCGGGTGGCCTTTATCCCACTTTAGGACCTCAAGGTCACGGACCTGTCGGTGGTGCTGGTAATTATGGGCCACCACCGGACGCATACGGTGGTTCGGGTGGCGGATATAATCCACCAAGAGCTTACGGTTATCAACCCGGATACGAAAAGCCCGAGGAAGAGGACGCTTTCGGCGGTTGCCTCGACAAAGTTGGTTTGGCCGTCGGCGGTCTCATCGCTGCGGGAGGCGTGGCAGCAGCTATGCACGCGATGAATGCGAGTGTTTGAGAAAATTTTCAAAAATTGTTTACATTCGAGTTTGCGCACTTTTCTTTTTTGTTTTTTTTTCTGGTTTTTTTGTTTAACATCGATCAAACGATTATTGCAGAAAAATAAGAAAGAGCACGAGGAGGCGGATCACGAAAAAACAGACTCGAAAGCCTCGACCGAGAGCGAAGGTGGACTGAATCTCGGAGCTCTGGGTGCCGCCTTGGCCAGCAGCTTGGCGTCGAACGCACTTCAGGGTGACACCAGACCACAAAGCGGAGGTTATCCTCAGCACGACTCGGGCGCTGGAGGTGTTCTTGGCTCCATCTTTGGCGCATTGGGTAATCCGTTCAGCAGAGTTTCTACATTTTCCGAATGTTGCATATTCCAACTTTTTCGAATTTCTAAACCCGTTTTTTCGGCTCCAAATCGAAAAAACGTCAAAAATCGCCCGTTGAACTCCAAAGTGAGGGTTTTTTCCAAAATTTTATAATGGAAATGTTGAAAGAAGGGAAAGTGAAGCGCAGTTTGCCAGGCTGTGGAAATCACTACGCATCTCACGAAAAATCTTTCTTATCACTCGTTATTCGTCGTGAGCGATCAGCGAACATGCCTCGGAATTTTATTTTACCCCGCGGTTCATACAACATTATGAAATGATCGAGTATGTTCTGAGGCAAAGTGGTAGGATGACATCATTAAGAATGCATTAAGCAGAGTCTTTCAAGGACGAAACGTTAAAGTATGATGACCGAAGAGAGTGTATTGGAACTTTTTCACAAGATCCAAAATCGAAAAAACGTCAAAAATCGCCCGTTGAATTCCAAGTTGAGGTTTTTTTTTCCAAAACTTAACCCGTAGGCACCACAAAATGGAAATGTTCAAAGAAGGAAAAGTGAAGCGCAGTTTGCCAGGCTGTAGAAATCACTACGCATCTCACAGAAAAATTTTTTTGTCACTCGTTATTCGTCGTGAGCGATCAGCGAACATGCCTCGGATTTTTATTTTACCCCGCGGTTCATAAAACATTATGAAATGATCGAGTATGTTATGAGGCAAAGTGGTCGAATGACATCATCATTAAGAATGCATTGAGCAGAGTCTTTCAAGGACGAAACGTTAACGTATGATGACCGAAGAGAGCGTATTCGAGTGACGACACGGTATTATTTCTGTGATTTGATTCCTAGTCATTGCATTCTTCGGCATAATTGAGTAACAATCGTCGGAAAGTCTGCCAGAAGTTTTCACTTTTCACCATTTTTTCACCGAATTCCAGCCTTTTTCAATAACTTTTTTAATCGCCGGTAACTTTTAATATTTTATTCTTTCTTTCGCCAAATACGTGAAAACAAGAAAGACTTCGGAAAAAAATTGTTGAATCAAATCGTTGAGTAAACACATGCAGCGAAGAATTTATTTTTCAAACATTTTTCGATAACTTTGTACGATTCTTATTACTCAAAAATAACGTACTTTGTCGAATAAGCGAAATTCTCGTTTAATTGCATTCTCGCTACGATTTTAAAGTCAGAAAATTCTCCAGTCTCGTACGTTTGTTCGGTTATTTTCTTGCTTTTGCACTTACATTTTTTACATTTACCTTCGTTTATTTACACGTGAAAATCGTTTATTCAACAGGTGGCGGCGGAGGTCATCAACCTCAAGGTTATTATCCCCAACAACCACAGCAGCCACCGCCGTCGGATCCTCTTGGTGGAGCTCTCGGTTCGATTCTCGGTGGCGTTCTCGGTGGCGGAGGCGGACATCAGCAAACAGGTGGTTACGGCAATTATCAACCTTCGGGCGGTTACGGATCTCAGCAAGGATCAACGGGTGGCGGGGACCTTTTAAGTGGCCTTGGATCGGCGATCGGTTCGTCACTTCTAAGCTCTGCTTTTGACGGTTTTTCAAAGCACGTGAGTAAAAAAATCGAACGGAACAATCGTGTTTGAAGTTTATCCGTCTCTTATTCCTCTACCTCATTCGATCAATCGTCAAAATTCTATTTTCGCTCCAAAAACTTTAAAGCCCCTCGCAGATACATGCGAATTTCACCCGCCCCTTTTCCTTACTTCAATTTTTTCATTTATCTCTTATTTATTTCATTGTTATTTTCGACTTTTTTCTTTCTTCCCCATCCTCTTCCTCTTCCGTTTTTTCTCGGCATTAAAACTGTTCACTGATGATATAAATGTCAAAATATAAAAAGAATATTCAAAAACGATGTACGATGACGAAGTAAGTGTGACGTATCCATTGGATTTGAACAGAAATCTCACGGTGATGGGGATCGTGGTAACTCAGGACCACCGCCGAGTTACGGAAATTATGGAGGTCGAAGCGATCCACCACCACAGCCTCAGCCGCAAGCTCCACGTCCGGCCAGTCCTCCATCGTCCGGAGGTAAATTTACCGCCGCGGATATATCCAAAGGTCTTGGTCTGGATGACGAATAGTTTTTCAGAGTCGGAATCTTTCGCTTCATTGCGATTCTTTATAGCAATTACGCGAGTCATCGAATGCTCTCTCTCTCTCTCTGTCTATTCGCACATTAATCTACGAAATAGGAAAAATCAAAAGTACGGAATCTCGCGAATGTATATTATTTCATCGGTTATTCGATGGGCACAGTTTGCCATTTTTCAAGGAGAATTGAACACCGTGGAATAGACGAGTTAGCAAGAGAAAAAGAAAAATTAACGTTCATCTTAGTTAGGATGTGAAGAAAAAAACGTGAAATATTTCCGTGGGAGTATTTCGATAGTAAAGTGAATTGAAAAAACTTCGTTCCGCGATAGTTTGATTCATTGCATCACACAAACCAAGGCATAATCGTTGAAACTATTTAAAAAAATAAGCGTTGCATGATTTTTTTTTCTAATTTTATGTTTTGTTTTTCATGATAATTATTATTGAAATAATTCTTTTGTTAACATCATTCCACGAGACTATTCGTGCTTACCGTTTCTCCCAAAACGATCCACTCCGTATCTGTGGTAATCTCGCAGCATTTTATTCAAAATAAAAAAATAAAAGTTTTTTCGTCAGAGTCGAATCAGATAAAAGTTGTGAGCGTGAATTTTAATACGTAACGATGTGTGTTAATTTATGATTAATTCTGAGCTTCCATCGCACTTTTTTACGCGAAATCAGCATAGCACTGATTTTCAGATATTCAGGTTGCTCATTGGTCGAATAATATACAAGCTTATTTTCTCAAATATTACAATTAACAATTTTTATTTCAGTCGATTAACTATGAAATTTCGTTATTTCAATGTACTAATAATCGATCATTGCTGCAAGAGTTACCATGAATTTGTATCTGTTTTACCGTAATTCTCATTAGTCGGATACGGAAATATAGGCTCAGTTTTTGCAAAAAAAATTATCAAAGCCCCGAGTCGCGCTGTAACATTGAAAACAAATAACACAATAAGCTCATGACATTCTATTTTCATGTAGAAATTCGCCAATGCCCGTAACGCCAAAGAAAGTAAAGTTTCGTTCTACCTATGGTTGTGCCAGTAAAGTTTTAACGCCGATATAACTTTTCATTGTTGCCGTTTTTTTAAACCTCGATCAAAATTTATTCTTACGATCCAATTTCCATAACGCACCCGACTATTCCGCGTCGTTGAATTCTCCTTAAAGTCCGCGATCTTATGAGATACGAAAAAAAATTCAAACAATATTCGTAGCGATCTTCCAATGGTTTTTTTTCAAATTGCATTTGAGAATGGCACGCGTGAGAGCTTCCGCGCGCACCGGCATGGAATTCTAAAACGATATGTATAAGAAAACCGCGACCACTTTACCTCGCAGAAATTCCTGAAAATATACACAACGTAAATAAGGGATACGCCGATTCAGCCTATGATATTATTTTATATAAATTTGAATAAAATTTTATGAGCGTTTGCGTGGCCTTAATAAGAAAAAGCATCAAAGTTGTTTATTCTTTTTTCAAAGTATAAAATATCGTTACACATTTACAGCTTGTTAAAGAGTAATATATATATATATATATATATATATATATTTGTATATATAATATATGGCATGAATATTTCCGAAGACCGAAAAATATGTATCTCAAGTACGATGAATAATAACGAAAATTTCATGTGAAATATTTATCGATTGATTCGTGACGGAGTTGATGACTTCTTTTTTCGATTAATTAATCCTTATCCAAAACTTCCCTCGATGAAGACGTTTCCAGTACGAATCCATGAGTTTTCTGTGTAAAGTCAAAAATGTACATCATTTTTCGCAAAATAATGCCGTTTACAGTAGGAAGTTTAATGTTTAATGGTACTCGGTACTCACGTCACTTTCCGCTTTGAGTGCCTCGAGTTCCTCTCTTTTTTGACGATGAAAAAAGCCGAGTTTTATCAGACCAAGAGTCAACAATATCAACAAGATTATGCCAAGCAGAACCGATAAAACGACAATCCACATGGCTATTCCATTAGCAATCGGCGATCCCACGAATGTCGTCCCCACGAGAGTAGTGTCAGGTTTATTATTGAGAGCCTGCACGATACCTTCCGGTTGTTTGATACTCACGCTACCGTTTGACACGAAAAATATAATATCCCGGATTTCCAAAGTTTCGGCTGTTTGTCAATCAGAGTCATACGGTTAATCTTAATATTTCGAAGGGTCTCTCATTCTTGGCACTTTGTCATGGAAATGCTATTCACGAGTGGCTCGCTACGATTCAGCGCAATGTTGGATAAATTGCGATTATTTTGACGATATCCGTCTAAGATTAAACTTACGTCGAAAATTCAGCAGTTGAAGTTCGAGGGTAACGATGAGTTTTGCCACTGTGAGAGAATTCACGAATGTTCCCAATTTGCAAGAAATTTGAATGCATTCGACGCTCGGATTCGAGCAATTGAGATAAATTGCTCTGTTATCGGGAGGTGTGCTGAACGCTGTAGTTTCCTCCATGCTTAATTTTTCGGAGGTACGATTTTGTTTAATCGCTCTGCTCGTTCCATCGGTATCTTCGATTTTCAGCGAGTCAACGACAGGGGTTTCACCGTTGTCCCAGTTTTTCGAAGTTAGGCAATAAAATTCTTTTCCCTCCATGAGTCCGAATATTTGTTTGATCCGGGCGACTTCGATGTTTTCACCCTCGTCGTTCCAGTGCGTCGGTACGAGTACAGAAAGCACCGACTCGTCGATGGGACTCTCGCCAAACTTTTGCACCTCGTAGATATGCTGGAATTTTATACTATTCAACGTTTTAGCCTCGTCTTTGTTGAAATACGAGTACAAAACGTCTTGAGATTTTCTGCAAAAGCAAACGTGTTTTAGAGACATTAGAATTGTGCGCGAAAGGAAAAGTCCTTTAACGTGGCTCATTTACGATTATAGATTGACATTGACGAGTATAGAAAAAACTGTCGCTTAATGATTTAATGATGCGTCATGAAAGTAAAAACGAAAAAAAACAGCACGCGTTACATTTCACTTGTCTTTCCTTTCGAGCCAAGTCAAAGAAATGCACCGAAGTATCTTCATGGTTTTTTCATGCATAAAAGAAAATATGCTTTTTATCAAGAAGTGAATATCACGCGTACAAAGTTTTTGAGCGTGAAACTCGTGAATTCGATGCTGAAGTTTTAATCATGTCTTTTTTTAGCGAATGGTTTCATCGAGGTATTGAGAATTTCAATAAAAACATACCCTGCTATCGCGATGTCTACGTCGACGTCGAAATGAATCGTGAAGTTTCGAGTATTAGCTTCGGCATTTAAATTAACGCTCTGCGTCGTTAAGTTTGCGGTGATGTGTACTTGTTTCGAATTGCTGCTGATTTTTCTCATATCAAGCTCGAGGTAAAAGTTACTTTGGTCTCTGAGCGGATTGCCAAGTTCGCAGATGATTTCGAGCATTCCATCCATATGAGAATTTTCCATGCATTCCCGGGGCAAGCTTCCCAACGAAATTGGGGAGGGGATGTAGAGGTGAGCCTGCGCTTTGTAAGCAGGCTCACCGCGATTACTCACACCGACCATTAATTTTATTGTCGGCTTTGAACCGAGAGTGTAACGATCGCCACTCTTGAGATCGCTGATTATCGATAGATCGAGAATAGACGAACAAACATTGTCGGAACCGCAATCAACAGCGAACGGCAAGATCAGAGTGTCTTTGGTCTTTGACAAAAATTTGTTGACAACCGGACACGTTGAGCAGAATTTATTATCCTTCAGTCCGCCGGCAAAGTTTTGATTCGAGGTGGGATTAACTTTCGACGAGTTGGAAATAAGCAACGATACGCTTACTTCGATAGGATCAATCACGTTCTGAATACCCTTCTGAAATACGAATAATGAATTTTTTACCACACGATATTTAATTGCATTACATCGGGAACAGCTCAACAATGACATTCCGTGAATTCGTATTCTTTTTCTGATCAGCGAGATCACCGATATTCAAGACTGAATTTTCAACGAAAGAAAAGCACCGGAATAAAAAGCGTGGACTTTTCAAATCCACAAAATATCACCATTGTCGTCATCCAATATCATCATCCGACTTTGTCTTACCACAAGATCTATTCTCAACGGACGACAGGCACGTTTTCCGCGATAAAGCGTGTCCGAAAGATGGTACATGCCATTTATACCTATAGCACCGCTAAAATGACCTCTTCTATGGACAGGGTCGATTGTGAGAATTCTCTCCACATCTGAATCAAAGTATTTCGTAACGTAAACTTTGACGTTAATGATAATAATGTCGCGAATGAAACTAGCGCTGAAATACAGTATTTGCAATTCCTTCAAAGTTAATTTTCTCTTCAGATTCATTAAATTAAAAACGAATATTGTTAGATTTTGTAAATTTTCGTTCCAGCGATGGACATCATTGCATTACAGTTTTTCTGCTTTTTGGGAAATAAATATACGAACAAAGGAAATATTGTAGAATTGTACTTACCCAATTTGTTGGGTACGTGAGCACCGTCATAAAGCGAACAAACGTTCGCGACGAAAAAAGTCGAATTGTTCTGTAATTCTTTGACGTTTTCATAAGTAACGCTCACTCTCATTATTACAACAGGCTGTGAACGTAATAAAACAACGTGGCCCGATAGAAAAGCGCCGACTGCCACATCGGGATAAGAATTTCCGTCTAAATCGCGCGGTTCGGAAATCGACGCGCCAAATCCGCGAAGACCGTGCGATATATCTTCTCCTCTTATACGTTGACTGTAAGTCTTTGACAAACCGTTTGAATTTCCGTTGTAAATGTATATTGCCCCATGATCATTCTCGTAAGGTGCACCAATAGCGACGTCATCATGGCCATCGAAATCAAGATCACCCAAGCAGGTTACGGTCGAGCCGAATCGTCCACCGACTATCTCACCCTCGATATACTGTGGCTCAAATTCTTCCTGGAAGAAAAATATTAAAGAAGTAGAAGAAATTATTGAAGAAAATCGTTTTTTGGATTTTATTGAATGATTTTACAAAAATTGACAAAGTGCAGGACAAATCTCTGCCGTTTCACGGCAAGCGTTTGTATTCTTATTTTTTCAGGTTCACTTATTTTTCAAGGTTTTCAGAAATATTACATTATTTTGCCATGAAATATATGAACAATCTGTTTTTACGTCTTGAAAGCCGAGATTTCCGTTGGTAAGAGCGAGGTGAGCGAGGAGATGCGTCTATTATTAAAAAATAACTTACATTGTCTTTCTGGATATAAGCATAAACTCGTCCTTCTTCCATGGTTCTCGACCACTGTGGTGCTCCAACGATAATCTCGGATTTTCCATCATTGTTGATATCGCAGGACGTTAAACTTGCTCCAAAATATTCGCCGCGCTGTTCACCATCCAGAACTTTACTGATGATCAGCCTTTTATCGGAATACGAGGTGAAACGAAAAATCAAAACCCTTCCAAGCAGATTTGCACCGCGTGGCGCACCGGCGGCATACCAAAGATCTCCCTTCCCGAAGTAAAAACCCGACGTGACGGAGTAGCCTGAAATAACATGGGAATGTCTGTTCTCGTGTGTTGATATAATTTAAATATCCATTGATTGATTAAACCATTGATTGCAAAAGTTTTTCGATAACAAAGATGAAAAAAGTTGAAAACAAATGATATTTGTTTGAAATGAGTATCGTTTGTTATTGGATTAGGGAAATGAACGTTTTTCCCATCAAATAAACTTTTAATACAAATCGTAGATGAATTTCCAATGTCGGTTGAGTTATGTGAATTTCCATGTTGAAAAATGATGGAAATACTCACCAAAGTAATCACTGTCTAGTACCAACCGTTCCCGTCCAATCTGTGGTATCGTCTTTTGCATTACGTTGTTGTTGGAAAAAGTCAACAACGATGGAATGCCTTTCCAGTTGTAAACACCCGGATTGCCAAGTATAATATTTGACTCGATATCATTTGAGTTTATGTGCAATGAGAAACCAGTCTCTCCCATGCCGTAGTTGTAAAATTTAAATTCTCCCGCTGATATCTGCAATGATGGGGACAACAATGGAACCGTATAGTAATCGGCCTGCTTCTGGAAAGTTGTGTCATCAAGAACGGTGCTCCAGTAACAAATACCGTCCATGAACCAGTTTGCTGTATTCTTATTAATAATTTTGTTCTTCCAACGTGGACCACAAACCTAAATAAAAACAAATCATTTCAGTAATCCCCACACGATTCATTTATTTACAGAAAGAATATATTTTCTCGATAATCTTTTATGCATAAAAGTGCACGATAGGATCAAGCATACAAAGCGAATAAGAGACGTATCGCACTTGCAATTCTCACATTTCGTACACGTACATTGTGCCACGTGTGAATTTCGTAAAAGTTATAAATCTCAATGACAAAAGATTATTTTCATTTCTGTATTCATTTTCTATTCAGTACTCTCACGCTCTTTTGTGTACTTTTTTCTTTTCTTTTCTTTTTAGAACAAAACGCGCCTCAATAGTAGTCAAAGTTGCAATCACTCGTTGTCTCCAATTACGTACGATACTCGGATATCACAAGAATACATTTACGCATGGTACCGAGCACGTAATTCAATCACACCGTCACCTTAATTTTCGTGCTCCGATTACTCCTAATTATACAAATATAATCGTGGAAATCCTCGAAATTCTGTGTACTTTGAATAATACTACGTTGAAATCGTTCTGGTATGAGAAAAGTAAAATTCAATTCCATACCATTTGTTTTTCAACCCAATGAATATTTGATATTGGGAATTTAAAAGTGTCACGGAAAGTACAGAAATTTTCGTTGGATATTTCATACGAACCACGACTTTCGGTTGTGTCTTGTTCTCCACTCCGATAGTTGCACCGATCCAAGCGTTGTCTTTGATCTGATTAATTTCCGAATGTACGTCAAGTTGACCATTCGTCGTGGGATCGAGATTCCACTCGACGCATTTACCATTAATGCGACACTGATAAACGGTACCAGGTTCAAGCACAGATGGAATTGCACTAACATTGGCTCTGGGTGCTCCAACGAGAATAGACGCGTCGGTAAAATCATCATGCGAGCCGGTATAAAGAGCCGTTGAAAAGCCAAAATAACTTTCACGCAAGTTTGTAAATCTCTTCGGATCTTCGAATATTTTTATATTTTCCACATCGAAATTGTACCCCGTCGCAAGGGCGAACATAGACGTCAGATATAAAAAACGTGTCCATTTTTCCAAGTCTCTTTTGACACATCGATTTCCACTTGTCAATGACATTTTATCCGAGTTTCACAGAGGTTTTTTTTACAGCAAAGATTGACAAATGTTGGCGCGGCTTGGTACGGATCGGAAACGCGTTAAGACTGCTCAATATGAGCAACGGGTCGTTCGCATCGGCAAGAGGAAGGATGTGGTGTACGGAAACCGCGCTTACATCACTTTTTACTCCGAGTACGATGTTTGCTCAAACGATACTGTGAGTCCTCGAGTGTATAAACCATCGTGAAAAAAAAAAATTGATGTAGCACGTTTCTTTTTTTGTCATCGATAATTATAAGTAGTTTGCCGTCTCTCCGTCTTTTATTCCAATGACGCAGACTCTGAGAATCTGCATGAGTAACCCTACGTTGCGTATGGAATAAACTTGAACGTCCAATCGTCTGTTTAACTTCCGCGGGACGGGCGGGTTTGGCTGATTTTTCGGGAAAATTGAATCGAGAAACGAACCCAAGAAATTTCAAACTTTTTCAACGCAATAAATATAAGCGTATAAAATAAACGAAAATTCGGGAGTAACCGTCTGCGGTAATATTTTTTTGAGAAATATTTTTCACTATCAACGCGAATCGACAAGATCGTGTCAGAGAGAATCATTGAGATGAATTCACGCTTTTATTCCCGGGACACAAAAATATAAGATAATCTCAATACACATTTCTAATGATGACAAAAAAAACGAATTATTGTCAACTTATTCTTTATTCGCAATTGCATTAATAAGGACGTATAAATGTAAGATTAAATAACGCATTATTGAAGAAAAATCACGAATACGACTTACAATAGTCCACTTATAGTAATAATAATAATAATAATAATAAATTTATTACACGATTGATTTGCTTCAATCGGTAAAGCATCTCGGATAGTAATCATTGTTTTACCAGAATCTTTTTTTTACTTTCGATAGCAATATAGATGTTTCAAAGTGTTGCCGTAAATTAATCAATCGTCTCGCATTAATTTAGAAAAGTCCGGACGAGAGTAATACGTTCGTTTATTTACGCAAATGCTAATATTTAACGCGCGATTCTTATCGCTTTACATTTTCAATTTTAATGGATGAATCACGCACTTGAGACCCTTTCTCTCACATGTTTGCAAAAGGTTTACCGATCATACACACGTTACACCCATGGGGAGGCGACGAATTTGCGAGAAAATTTATCGAAACGAAAAGTAAAACTCGCGCACGGAGGCTCAAAAAAGAAAACAAATCAGCGAATCGAAGAGGAGGCTGACGAAAGATTGAAGAAAACATCGAATGGCTTTGTAAAAAGCAGTGTGGACGAAGATAATGAAGAAAAGGGGAACGAAATTTATGCGACACGGCATAAAAACAATCTATCAAAAACGACAGCAACAGCAAACAATACTCATTCATTTTATAAAAATATTTCTTAAGGAATCACAGATTCATTATTTACAAGGGATGGTATTATCGTGGTGGGGTTGCGCGAGCTCGGTTTTTCAATAAACAATCGACAGCCCCATTTCACCTTTGACCACACGAGCAATAGCATTTAATTTTCAATTTCGGGTATTCGGTATGTTTCGTGAATGATTTGCTTTTTTTCGACGATTCGAACGAACGAATTTTAGACGTGCCCTTTTTTTTTTAAACGGGGAAGAAAATGTGCTTGATCAGAGTTACTTTCTCCTTTTACAGAATTCCGTATGAAAACAGTCGTTGCATCATTTTCCGACGGCATATCGAGACGAGCGAATTTTGGTAAAAATGATAAACTCCGATGACAAAAGTATCGCACCGCGATACACAATTGCTCAGTGTTGAAAAACGAAAAATACTTGTTCGATTTTTTCTATTTTTGCAATAACTTTCCATTTCCGTTATCTCTGTGCTCGATATTAAGGAAAAGTACACATACTTATCATTCTCTATGTACAAACTGAGAATACAAAAACTAGAAACCGCGATTGGTCAGGACACCAACATCGCAGAGCTTTTTTCGGAGCAAATCGCTCCTGAATTGCAGTCAGAGTTGCCATCATTCGTTATTTCCAAGCTCACTCGTTCCACCCGTTACTTTTATTTTTGCACCGTTGAACATTTTCCCAGCGAAATTCGTCAAAAAAATGATTCTCGAATTCAAAAGAAGTTACTTCGCGCTGTCAGTCGGCAAAAACGATCAAAATAATTTTACGAAAAATCCCAAACCAGCGGTTAACGAAAATTTGTCCAAAAAATCCGGGAAGTACGTACGACGCGTGCTGTTGTAAATTCAATCCCAGATTTTCAGAAGCAAAAATTCAGAACATTTTTCTCTTCCGTCGGCTGTGAAATTTCTCTCGTTAAATTATTCACAGGGCAAAGTGAAGAAAAAAAACGGATCGAACTGTGGAGAATAACTCGAACGTTGCAACGCCGCCTTAGTTAAAACCGTGACAATTACTCACGAATAATTTTTGATGTTTATTGTTTTCTTCAGTCGGAAGAATCCGTCGCCGTAGATACGTTGATTTTAGACTGATGAGCCGAGCGTTTTCGATAGCCTCGTCGCGCGACGTCGACTTTTTTCTTGAAATTCTCAAAATTTTTCAGTTTCGTCTCATGATCGGAGCTCTCACCTTGATTTCCCGTTTCAGCGCTGTTACCTTCGCACTTTTCGACGGTCGATATGCCCGACGTGATGCCGCTGTCGGGTGTCGGCGGTGGTATTTTGTCACTCGACAATCTTTTCGACGGTGTGGCGTTTGTCGCTTCTCTCTCATTCTCATAACCGTTGGTGATTCCTTCGCAGTGATCTCCATCTTCGATTTCAGTCAAAATTTTTCGTTCTCCTGAATTTACGATTAATCCACGATTGCCCGATTTACCCTGGGGACGACGATGAATCCTCGACGAGGACGCCTTGGGATCCTTTCGACCGCGCTTCCGTTTTATCGGACTGGATTTCTCCTCGTTGTCGCTGCTTTTGCTCGATTCAGCGTGATCGCTCTCCGTCGGTAAAGAAGTAACGGCATAACGCGATCTTCTCGAACTTAATCCGGTACTGGTACTCGGCTGCGTCGCGTCGACGAGAAACATGTCGCTCTCGGATTCGCTCGACCTTCTGTTTCGCGCGCTCGTCTCCTCCACCTCGCTGTCCGAATCGCTTGGTATTTTGAGATTGAAAACGTCGCATTTCCTGCGAGCTCTGCTGCGCTTGCCCGAAACTGCGCTCTGTTTCCGTTTCAACGCTTTGGCATGAGACTTTGATTTTGCTTTGAATTTTCTCGGCACCACGTCGTCATCCTCGTCCTCCTCCTCCGTCTGTACTTTGCGATTTTGCGAATCCGACTCTTCGTCGTTATTCGCACCGTTGTTCGACAGATTTATCACTTGAGCTCCCGCCTCCACTGCCGCTAATCTCAATAATTTCTCTCGCCGATTGCCGATAAGTCGGGCTATTCGATTTGGAGAATCGATCGATCGCTCGGGGGCTACGCCACCGCTCGATTCGCTTCGCCCGCTGTTTCGAGGCGATGTACCCAGCACTGGACGTATCAGATGCGTCGAATCTGCAATACGAGACGCGATTTCTCTATGAGGATCAATCATTCCAGAAAGGAATGTTTACGAATGTGAAACGAACGTGATTCAGACAATACAAATAGAAAAAAAATAAAACTGACTGTTCCCCGTACGTGTTACCATCGGGAGAAACAAAAAAAAAGTACAACATTTTTTGTACAATAATTGGAGCTGTTGAATCATACGTCATTGCTCCTTTGTTCCTGAATGTCATTCAACCGAGCAGCATTTTACGCAAAATTCTGTTTCAGCGTTGCAGAAGACGGCCATTTTATTATTTGCCAAAATGAACTTTGCGGAAAATATGAATTATCATTGTGTCTCATCAAATACAGAAATTTCGGAATTTAATTGTGAGAGACAATCTCGATTCTTCATTTAAACTCATGCTATTGGTAAATATACAAATTGCATCCGGTTCAACAGCGAGACTTTGTTTTCATTGCGAACTTGATATATATTTCGACTCACTGAGACTCTTTGGACTAGACGGCGTGTCCTCGGAGCCCCATCGTTCGATCTCGCGTTGTACGAGAGAATCGAAAAAAGCCATCATTCGCGGATCTTCGCGCGTTGATTGATGACTGTAATCGTGGGTCATGAATTGGCCGCTTCTCAATAACAGTCTCTTGTACTCGTCATGAGTGAACACTCTTCGCTGACGTTCTTGCCGTCCGGAATCTCTCTGAAAATTTAATATCCATAATATGTATTTTAAAATTGACGGAAACAGAAAAGAGCGGCGAACCAGCACCGCGATTGATTATTTTCGCGGAAATTCGATGGTTTCTCTAATGTTTCGAGCCCGGATCAGACTCGACGCTCAACTAATTTCAGTCCCGGGCAAGAGGAAAGTTGAAAGTAAAAGCATTTCTGAGACGATTCACTCGCGTTTAAGGCAAGAAATTGGTGATTTACCTTTAAGCCACCGAGGTAAGAATTGCATAACGGGAAGGGACTCCATATCTTGATGATTTTTTCCACACCGGAGGAAGCGAGAATACAGCTTGCTTTGTTGTAGCGTACTTGATTGACGATCGAGCGGTGACCACGTAGAACCATGTGGGCAGAGTCCACCCACTTGGTATCATCGTTTGGAATTTTCCACATGTACAGATTGAAATCATCCGATCCTGCTTGAACGAAAAAGAAGCTCGTGTTAAACCGAAATTCCGAGTTTTTGTTATTTTCGTATTTATCGTGATAAATCATTGACAAAATGATTGCCTGATAAAACGTATTCGTCGTCATCCCCGGCGAAGCAGCAGGACTTCATGGTGCAACTGTTGTAGTAACCGGGTTGATCAAAGTGGCACAGATGTGTTGGAGAATCGACGGCGTAAAGAGCAGGTGGTAAACGTCTTCTGAGAGCCAAGAGCTTCGTACCAGCGGAATTGAATCGCACGGTCATGCATCCCTGCGATGGACCCTCGCTTCCATAACGTAGAACTGGTCTGTAATTATGCATATATGCTTTTGTGCTTTCTATATAGATATATGTATACTTAAAAATGCACATTTTATCGATTAATTCTTCGCTCCGCGACTAAAAAATTGTCTTGCGCGGGGATTTCTTCGGAAGAGGACGATGTTTCGAGAAAATATGTTTATCACATACATACTTACATTCTGGGTTGTCTAACATCCCACAAGTTTATACCCTCATGAGCATTAGCAGTTGCCAGAGTCCTCGGTTCCATAGGATTAAAAACGACAGAGTGAAAAGCAGTTTTGTACTGCGCCAGGCAAAATGTTTCCATATTGCTGGCGTCTCTGATGTCGAAGATTAGCACGCGACCGTCGTCACAGGCACTCGAAAATACATTGTCGTTGTGAGGATGTATGGACAAACTGTACACTGGTTTTTCGTGTCGAAAGTAATTCAGTGGACCGCCGCTTTATCGGAGAATAAAAATGAAATTCAAATTATCGGTATCTCATCATTACGCCGAACGCGACATTTATTGACCGTAAAGTGTCTCGGTGTAATGTTGGAAAATTTCCGTTTGCCTTTTGGTTTTCCTTACGTTTCAAGATTGTGAACGATGACTTGGTCATCGTTACCAGCAGAAAATATTTTGGTCTTTCCGCCGTCGTAACCTAAGCAAAAAATATTGCTTCCGTGTTGCGCTCGCATCGCCGTGGGTTTTCCGACGCCCTGAATCGCCTGTTCGACCTTCCATAGCAGTACTCGTCTATCGTCGCCACCTACGAGTACGGCAGTGAAATGAAAAAGATATATATATATTGTGTCGTCTTCATTCGCCAAACGTGTTTATTTCCTCATCGCTCGAATGCGGAAAATTCTTTCCGGACTTTTTGTAACTGCAGATGATGCTCGCTTTTTAGACTAAAAATATTCGGTAGAAAGATTTGTTCTATTTTGATGAAATGAATACAATTTCATGTCGACTGAACAAAATACACTGAAAAAACATGGAAGAAAAAGACCAAATGAGAGGGTACGGCATTAAAAGAAAAATATAAAAGTTTGAAGAATACGCTGAAGGATTAGTATGAAAAATCACAAAAATGTAACTTTGGCGATCATTTTATAAAAGGTTGTTGTAATTTGCGTAATGATGAAGGTTGGAGGATTTTATTCTTTGTCTCGAGTGAAATTCACTCGAGTAAAAGCATCTCAGAAAGTATCTCGAAGCTTGTTAAAAAAAAAAAGATTGTAAACATAACCCTGAAAATAATTCCAATAGACGAACAGTTTTAGTGGATTTTTTAGAATAGTATATGATGCGTTGTGTTTTTTTTCTGCATTCGAAGAAAAAAGCGTGCAGGAATGAATTACAGAGTCTGGTAAAACGTAAGTTTCAAACGTCAAAGTCATTAGGAATAGTGATTCATCGCAGATTGCAAATGCGAAGTTAGGTGAATAGACAAAGAAATGATTAGAAAATCAAAAGTATATTGTTTGACTTTGCAACAAATGCAACAAATTTGACACGTTTTCCAGTCCCCTGTCCTCGGTCGCGGATTTATATACTCTCGAGTATCAGGGGACTTTTTCACATAAATTTATAATAATAATAATGATCAATTTCACATTCATTTATGCATTCATGCATGTGTATATCTTACCGGAAACTAGAAGATCACCCTGTGGTGAAAATTCTATGGCGTTGACGCAACCGTAGTGCGAGATAAGATCTTTCCGAAAGAGATTCTCGGAATCCTCGATTCTCGCTCTAACGAGGCGCTTGCAATGATTTGTACGATCGTCGATCTGCCTTCGTAGAAAACAATCAAGGGGATTTCGCGTCGACGGACGAACCATTTCCCTCTCGCGTATGATCTTTTCTCAGTTTAATTTTCGATATATTTCTTTTCTACACCCCCTCCCATTCACGACTCGACACCGTAAAAAAAAAACAATCCGCAGCAGTATTTGCTTTGATAAATATATCGTTTCACTGTCGTTTCGCCTTCCTCGCCTCTCGATACTCACCACCACTACCACCACCGCCACCTTTTTTCGCCACAGATATAACTTGCAATACACACGGCCTTTCTTTTTTCTCTCTCTCTCTTTCCCACCTTCGAATCCCTAATGTTTCTCCGTTTCTTCTTCCATGTGTTATTTGTCCCGTGTTCACCGAATTTCGATACTCTCTGCAGTCAGTGTAAACAAGACGCGACGCACAAACGCACACGAAGATTTCGAAGTCACACTACGTCAGCACGAAAGAAAAAAAGTCGCACTTATTGAAGAACATACACTTATTCGCACTGTAAAGTAACTCGTCGCCTGTTGTCCTTTTTCGCTATGACCTGAGACGATGTTTGGAAAAAAGAGCTTCGTAATATGTCGCGGCCTTGTTTAAACGAAAAAATGGGAGAATGAAAACGAAAAAAAATCGTATGCACATATATGAGACGGGCGAGCTTGATAAAAGTCGTTGGTTTCAGATTTGAAAAATCACCAAAGGAATCGAAGACGCGAAACGCAATCTGCGGCTATATGAAAGGTGATGATGTTGTATGTTATGAATCGAACCTTCCTGTGAGAGCTTGAAAAAAAACTCACGTTCGCCTGTCTCGATCAGCTGATCGCAGCTACAAGGGTAATAACGATAATGACCGATAGAGGGCGCCAGAGTTTCAAGGAACCTGTACTTTTAAAAAAGGGACACGCGTAACGAAATAAAGATTGGGAAACAGGGGAAACTAGCATGAACGAATACAAAATATTTGATGAATTATAGATCGACAACTATTAGCAGCGTTAATCGCCCCGGGTAATTTATAATACTACGGGGAAATTTATCTGTTAGACGTGAATGTGAGTTGAATTTTTTTCCGAGACCGTCGTTACGTTGACAACTTCCGAAAAACTTGATTTCCGGTGAAAATCGGGATTAGTTCGAAACTCACCGTGAGGGTCGCAACAGTTTTACCTCTGCTGGCTTATCTACCATTGTTCAATGTATCGTCAATTTGTACTAGCACATACTCAGTGTCGCGAGTACTTTTCTTTTGACCCACTAATTATCGTATATCGTTACTTGCAATCTGCTATATGATAATAAACGGATATTTATCAGGCAGTTGTACTTTCAAGAGCAAGCCAGACAAGTCAGCTTACTGATGGAAGCTTGCGGCGTTGTGGCGTTCACGCGAATACTTCTTGCCGGCCCGCCAGGTAAAGTCGTCGGCTTGTTATCATAAAATACGTGATGCATTTCCGGTACGACTTTTTATCCATCAATGTTCAAATATCGTCTTATTCGTCGATATTCAATGTGATATTCGACTTTTTGAAACACCTTCGACTCTTTGGAATACATTACAAATGTTGTTGATTAAAAAAAAACAAATCAGTAGCAAAAATAATTTCGTTGGATTTGAAAAATATTTCCGTTCTCGTCAAATTCAAAGTTCGAACGTACGGAAATTTCATGACGAAAAACAGTTGGTTTGAAACTGTCGTAAATTCTTACCTTCTTTCAGGCATTGGTAAAACCACCGTTTGCAAAAAAATCCTTTCCCTGCTGAGCAATACGAACTATAATGTCAACGGATTTTACACCGAGGAACTTCGCTCCACGGACAGAAAGAGAATCGGTTTCGACATTGTATTGTTGAATGACACCAACGCGAAAATACCTCTCGCGCGGATACCGTCAGTGAATTCATTTTTCAAAATTACATTTTCCATTTACTCTCCATTTCCACATAAATCAGAATATATTTTTAAACGGACGATCAATTAACACCTGAAATTATTGTTTCTTCATGTACGAAGCGAGAGAATGATTCGCTTTTGTTCATCGATATTATTTTTCAGGGAATATTTAAAAGATAACGAAGCTACAAAAACCCGAGTAGGTAATTATCACGTATTCGTCGATAAATTTGAGACCGCAGTGCTGCCTGTGTTCGAACTACAATCGGTAAATCCATAAATACAATTTTTTGAAAATTTTCAATCCTCGATAATTATCACCATCACCATGTTACACACTCGTTTCAGCAAGTCTTCGTCCTCGACGAGATCGGAAAAATGGAATTAATGAGCAAAAAATTCAAAGACACTGTCGAAAAAATACTTTCCCGTGATGAAAAAAAACGTTTTTGCGTAATTGCGACAATACCGCAAAAGGACAAAGTACCGGGGCGTTTCGCGACGCTTTTCGATAAACTATACGCGGATGACAACTGCAAAATCATCGAGGTGAATCGTCAGAACCGTGATAATCTTCCGGAAATGGTCGTTCGAATAACCAAGGAAATATTATTATAAGTGTATTATCGAAGAAGCATCAAAGGGATGTACAAAAAAACTCTACAATTTTTCGTTTGCTACAAGCACTTTTAGGTTTTTTTTCAAAGATTTATTAAGATACCATCTTTCTTTTTAAAGAAAAACGTAATCTTTGAAAGCTTCGGAAAAGCAATGAAGAAACTTCCTCTGGAAACGAATAACGTTACGCCAGGTAATGATCGATTGCTTTTTCCAAAGTTATGGCGTTTCAATGTAAAGTCAACGTTTTTCATACACTCGTGAAACAATTCAATTCCACCTGGAATATATTTCTTTTCCATATCTTCTCCAATAAAAAAAAAAAAAGATATCGAAAATAATTTTGCAAAGATTTTTCATTGGCTCGATTATAAATGTTTCCACAAAGCGCGAAGCAAAGAGCTTTCGTTTCGAAAATGTCTCGAAACGACGCGCGTCTCTGAGGAGAGAACAAAAAAGTCTCGCAACTTCGATTTTTCGGTCGTTTTTGGAACGAAAAATATCCATGATTCTCGTGATCGTGTAAATATACATTATAAACATTATTTATTATTAACAAAAAAAAAACAGAACTTCCAGATCGAAGTAAGCCAATAACAGCAGCAGAGATTTTTCTTTGTTTGCGTTTGTATAAAAGTACAGTTGCATACATCGTGACGTCAACGAAGATCACGTCAGAGACACTGGTTTGTATAATCATGTTTTTATCAAGTGTGTATGTGTGTGTGTCTGTGTGTCTGTGTGTATATGCCGTTGCACATTATAATCCGAAAACGAATCGCCGTATTTTTATTCGTGCACAGGAATGTTCCGTGTCGAAAAATAACGCAGGGGTGAAAAAAAATATTCAGCTCCCTCGTATCCGTTCGTAAAATTGCTTTTTGCCAATCGCATCGAAATCGAGAGACGGAAAGAAACGGGGCACCGGCTATGAATCCTAGTAGTAATTCGTTAATTGATTATTCGTCGTGGTTCGTGTGGTTGTTTTTGGTTCTGCGGTATTTTCACACGAACATTAACGTTGCTCCTTCGAAAAAGTTACAAACTGGGCGCGTACGAAAAATAAGAAATTTTTCCGAATCGCGAATGAACCTGTCTTGTCGTCAACGCGATATTTTCCTTTGCCTATTAAATCACTACTTCTTTGTTCGGTGTTTCCTTGCTTTCGTGATCGACCGGAGTGTTGGATACTACGTATTATTTGGATACAATTGTCTCGTTTTTTTTCCTCTTATGATAATAACGATGTTCATCGTTGCGAAGGAAGTGTTCAAACGCTTCTCGTATCTCATCGTGTAGCCTTGCGTTCGTATCAAATATATTATAACGCGGACACTCCTCTTCGATCGACTAAATCGATAAATCGTATCATCATTAATTATCTCGTGTATATTATTTTTCTTCATGTTTTCTTCCCATTTTATGATTTAACCAATTATTATTATCTCTAGGCTGTCTCCATTAGCACATGAACTTTAGTAAAGAATTGGCGTATGCCATCGGCCTTATGTTGGGATGAGGCTGCAAAAACAAGCGAGACGCGAAATTAAAAGGGTTTTATCCACATGTAGCATCTTCTTTTTCATTCTCATAGTTGATAAACGTTGTGGTCATTACTATTGTCAACGAGGCATTTGATTAATACTCACAACCGCGTCGTACGTCGTAAAGTTGGGTATCATGGCTTTACCGTTGAGTCTAATAAAGGCACCTCGGTTACCCATTGTGTCGCTATGGATATCGAAGGAATTCGCGAAATTAGGTGACATTGCTTATTTTGTTATAAACATTTTTACAAACTTATTGCCCTCATTCGCATGTGATAATTTTTTTTTCAATATGAAACGTGATATGTGTGAGAGTCAGCTTGGCGGGATAGTAAAAAAGTGAAAAGAAATGAATCATACAGAGGATACCAAAAATTTGATTCTCTTGAAGATTTTTCAAAATATTCTCGAGTCTATCGACGTGACATTTTACCGTCGCTACAATTTCACAAATGGAAAGTCATCGAAATGTCCATCGAGTACAAAGTGTCTTTTGGAGTACAAGCCAAAATCGTGACCGTTTGAACGACGAATAAATGCGCGTTGAATCTCACTCATAGCTGAGTAGATAATGCTGAGAGAAAGCAGTTTCGATACGTACCAGTAATTTGGCGCCGAGAATACGGTGATACAATTACCGTCGTGACCGACCTCGTAACCATCGTTCTTCACTTCGTGACTTCTCACCACGTAATCGAGCTCGTTAAGTTTGAGGAAGGCTTGCGTCACGTCTGGACCAAATTGTACGCCAACTCCGCGTTTGCTCGGTGCTCTACCAGGCTGCGGTTGAGGATCCGACCACAATATCTCGCACATAACACCCTCGTCGGGTGGTTGCCTGTTTCTATCTATATTACGTATCTCCTCTAACGTTACGTCATCCCTCGAAAATAGGCCACCGTGCATTACCTAATAAATAAATGTCGAGAGAGAAGAAAAAAGCCACGATAACGAGACACGATTGAACATATTTTTTGTTTAAAGTCGTATTGTTCGTATAAGTTGTACTGACGAGTACACGACGATTTATACAATGCGCCAATGGCAACCAATTGTACACTTCTGTAAACAGCTCTGCCATCTGAGCCGTGTACTTTGCCTTTACTTCGCCGTCGAATCCGTACATGTGATTCATCGTCGCGGATTCGTGATTACCTGTAAATTTATTGCATATTCAGCATCGACACGCTCGAAGAAAAGCTCGATTAAGAGGCAAACAGTTGGACGAATATCTTTTGTAAATATTCGAAACTCGGAGGAATAACGTTAGAACGTGAAAGATAGAATTGAAAGCAATTTTCACAGATATTTTGCTGTTGAGATTTTCGCAATGCCTCGAGATGCAAATTGACGTTTTTACATGGCGATAATGTAAAAACAGCGATTTTTATTCAGGTCAAAAATGCTTCTATTCCACGGGGAATGTTGTTGAGATATAAGACTGTGTACCGTTGATATGTTTTCCTCAATAAAGTCGAGATAATTTTATTCTGGAAAAAAACTTACCTCTCGACATAAAGAAGTGCTCCGGATAGAGCAACTTGAAGCCGAATAACGTAAATATGCATTCGACCGAAAAGGAGCCTCGATCGACGAAGTCTCCGTTGAAAAGCTACACTTTCCGTTAAGAAATCAACGTAATTCTGACCGAAATGACTCAAAGCTAGCGATTAAATTGGTAAACGGCGAAAAAACGAAGCATGAGAAAAAGGATACGTAAGGATTATTTTCGGAAGGCAGGCCATTGAGCTTGAAGATGTTGAGCAGATCGTAAAACTGGCCATGTATGTCTCCGCATATTGTAAACTCTTTGTCCTCCGGTACTTCGATATCAACTAAGCTAGGCTGAGCCATGAACCACGTTTTAACATCAAGCAAAATTTTGTACGCATATTTCCGATGCAATTTTCTCTCTTCTTTGTACCACTCCAACAAATCTTTCATGAATTGTACAGTCACTTTGCCATCTTTCAGTTTCGGGCCTGTGTAGTCATCGCCGATGGCTGAAAAATCAATTTCCAAGATGATTCGAAAGAATCTGTCATTGAGCATGCTTTTTTTTTCAAATTTGATAAAACATATAAACATACCCATCGCATCCAAATTGATAGTGTCGGCTATATTTTTTTTATTATCTTCTACGCAAATGGCCTTCTCGAAAGCTAATTTTTTAACTATTTTGTTGCACTCTTGGTACTTCATTTTCGCGTCTTTATCGTTCGGCCTGGCTTTCGTTACCGTCTCGAAATCTTTTAGCGCCAATTTAAATTTGCCGAGAGACATGTACGCAGCGGCTCTTCTGTAGTATCCTTTGACATAATTTTTATCAATTTCTATGGCCTGCGACGCATCCGCCAAGCCATAACCGAATAATTCGGTTTTCAAGTAGGCAAAACTTCTGTTTCCATAATATACCGCTATGGTTGGGTTCAGTTCTATGGCTTTGGTATACAATTCTATCGCCTTATTGTAATCTTGTTCTGCAAAGAAAAAAAGTGGAATTATTACGAATAACGGATCGGCAGCGTCGTCGAAACACTTTCGACATTCTTTTCGTTTTCTTCATTGGCATTTGAGCTTTTGGTCAATGATTACATTGTACATGTAAAATTTCAAAAAAAGGGCTGAAAAAAAAAACGACTTTTTGTGGAAAAAAAAAATATTAACGAAACATCTGTCCTCGCTGAATTGAACATCCGACAAACGAATTTCGGACGATTTTGTATAATCTCAGTGAAAAATAAATCTACGGCCGTTGAAGAAAAGAAAAGAAATTTCCTTTTGCACATATTTCATTGCAGTCGATAATAAAAATATGGAAATCAAAGTGAAGAATCATTCGAATTGATGACAGAGTAAAAGTAGTTGAGGATTGAAGAAAGATTACTCATTTTGTAAATTAAATTTTGTTACATGCATTACGGAAGAATTTCGAGGTAAAATGCAGTGTCCTTCGATTTTTCCATCGATTAAAAAATGTATAATTTGCTTGTCTTCGCGTAAGAATAACAGGGGAAAAAAGATGGCAAGAGTGTGGTTAGTTTAAAACGCACGTGACCAAGAGTGACTGTACTCCTTGGTTAAAACTCCAGGTTTCCGGTCGAGCATTAAATCTCAATTATCGATACACTCTCCGTCGATTAATCCTGATAATGTCATTTAAACCTACTTTTAAAGAATTCGTTCGCGACTTCTTTGAGAATTTCTGCCTCCTTAACATCCTCCGCGGACGGTCCTCCTGTGATATCGGCGTTTGCACTCATCACGGGTTATAAATTTGACCGTACAATATAAACGAGGACGAGACCTATCGCACAGACACCGTAATGCGACTAATAAATAATAAGGCATTAAATAGACGCTGTACATGCAGCTCACTTTACTTCTCGTCTTTATCTAACTTTCGCAAATATGCATGTTCTTATTTGCGTCCGCCAAGCGTAATGAAGTTACCGAGGATTTCTAGCAAAAAGCAGCGGGACACACCAGCGATAAAAAATAGTCATAGATCTGTCACTCGCGCTAAAATTGTATGTAACTAGATTTATCCGGAGACTTTCGTGATAAGTTACCAGATTTTAATCTTTCAACGATACCGGAAGTTACATGGCTACCTTCGTTTCGTGATTTCGTGACGGTTGTTTCGTATTACGTACATATTCTATTTTTTTGCACATCAAAGAAATAATATTGCATTACTTATATAAATTATACAAAGAGAGAGAGAGAGTTTTAATACCGACACACGGAAAAATACTTGTACATATTTTATCGGTTTAAAATTCCCTCTGCGTATGAGAGTATCTACCTTACCGACACATTGCTAACGCGCTCGCGCGACATCCAGCGAGAGATTCCTGTACCCTAACCAACGCGCGTGGCAAACACGAGTTTTCGACGGTCTAAAAAGTTTGCTGAGCGATTTTAAACAACGAAGCGTCTCGGCGATTGTTAATCATTCGTTTCGAACAAAACATTAAGGAATACCGTAGGATCTTATATGACGTGATCTGCTACTACGCTGCTATTATTACCGTACGTATTATCCACAGCTACGTTTTTTAATTACATTTCAATGTACTAGTAATGCAAAATCCATCATATTTTCTATCGCCTCATTTTAGTTTAACGTAATACAGAGATTTTATATACAATCAAGTGTGATTTGCCTTTTCTTCCAGTTTATACTATGTTTTACCAGTTTTAACTATGTTACCAATGAAATACCTGTGAAATGCAATCGTTACTATTTTCTCTCAAAGGGATAATAAATTACCAAAGTTGCGTATGATTTTCGCTGCTGCACCGTTTCCTAGTTTGAGAAAAAAATTACAATAAGACTGCGTGTGTCAAATATGTAGAATCAACCATTTCCACGATATAAGGGGTTAAATTCAAAATAGAATGCAACATTCTTTTCTCAATTTAATGAACAATTAATATACCGGAAACTGGAAAATATCCTACACTGCATTTTTTTCCAATTAAAAACAATCAGCGTCGTTATAGATTAGATATTGTGGTTTCTCGGACTGTTCGGCTTTTACACGTTGGATACGTTTTTTGTTAAAATCGACATCGGTCCCTCGTCTTATTTATCCCAACAACATTTAACTAGCGAACGAGTGATCGATCAAAACTCGGCATGACCATAATGCTTTTCGCGTTGGATTCGGAGACCTTTATCCCCGGCGCTATAGGGGTAATATAAGATGGAAAATGCAGGACAGCCATGTTTCAATGAAAATATGCGTATATATACGTATATATGTATGTATGTGTATCGAAAATAGAAAAGCCGAGACGGCGGATTTCTGATTTGGCAAGGGATACAGTTCCACAAAGCATAGAGGGGTAAGGAAAAGTGTGTATGCATGGCGAGGGTGTATATTAGGGAACCACCCTTCCAGTAGAGTAAAGCGTCTCTCTCGTTTTCCCTGCAATGATTTTTATTGGAAATATCCTAAAAATATAATACACACCCCCTATTCCCCATTTCCCACACCCCTCTCCATCCCTTAGTTTCTCTCATACTCGATTCCAGTAATAAGAACGAAAAACGAGCAAAGGACCACAAAAACATACACAGAAATTGTCCTTCCTGGTTATACAAAACGTCACTCATCTCGAAATGATAATCAGTTTAAAATATTTGTCGCAATGCTGATGGCGTCAAAATGAATTTTAATGAATTTTTTTTCGATAACCAACGACACTAAATGAAAATATCCTATTTTTCACATCAGACTTCTTTAAGTGTTTTTACGAACACGATGAATGAAAACGTACGAGTGAAAAGCGACAAAAATGCCCAAGTACGAGGCTTTTTATTTCAGAATCGTTGTTTCAGAATCGTTTTCGTCAAATTCGTTTCCACCCTGAAACTTTAACGCGAATTAAACGTTTTTTTCGTTCACGAGCGTATTTGTTGTAAAGTAATATAGCAATATAGCGTTGGAAAGTTTGAGTATGTCGAAAGAACATAAAAAAACTAAGTGAAGTGGTTATACAAAACGTCACTCATCTCGAAATGATAATCAGTTTAAAATATTTGTCGCAATGCTGATGGCGTCAAAATAAATTTTAATGAATTTTTTTTCGATAACCAACGACACTAAATGAAAATATCCTATTTTTCACGTCAGACTTCTTTAACTGTTTTTACGAATACGACCAATGAAAACGTACGAGTGAAAAGCGACAAAAATGCCCAAGTACGAGGCTTTTTATTTCAGAATCGTTGTTTCAGAATCGTTTTCGTCAAATTCGTTTCCACCCTGAAACTTTAACGCGAATTAAACGTTTTTTTCGTTCACGAGCGTATTTGTTGTAAAGTAATATAGCAATATAGCGTTGGAAAGTTTGAGTATGTCGAAAGAACTTAAAAAAACTAAGTGAAGTGGTTATACAAAACGTCACTCATCTCGAAATGATAATCAGTTTAAAATATTTGTCGCAATGCTGATGGCGTCAAAATAAATTTTAATGAATTTTTTTTCGATAACCAACGACACTAAATGAAAATATCCTATTTTTCACGTCAGACTTCTTTAACTGTTTTTACGAACACGATCAATGAAAACGTACGAGTGAAAAGCGACAAAAATGCCCAAGTACGAGGCTTTTTATTTCAGAATCGTTGTTTCAGAATCGTTTTCGTCAAATTCGTTTCCACCCTGAAACTTTAACGCGAATTAAACGATTTTTCGTCCACGAGCGTATTTGTTGTAAAGTAATATAGCAATATAGCGTTGGAAAGTTTGAGTATGTCGAAAGAACATAAAAAAACTAAGTGAAGTGGTTATACAAAACGTCACTCATCTCGAAATGATAATCAGTTTAAAATATTTGTCGCAATGATGATGGCGTCAAAATAAATTTTAATGAATTTTTTTTCGATAACCAACGACACTAAATGAAAATATCCTATTTTTCACGTCAGACTTCTTTAACTGTTTTTACGAACACGATCAATGAAAACGTACGAGTGAAAAGCGACAAAAATGCCCAAGTACGAGGCTTTTTATTTCAGAATCGTTGTTTCAGAATCGTTTTCGTCAAATTCGTTTCCACCCTGAAACTTTAACGCGAATTAAACGTTTTTTTCGTTCACGAGCGTATTTGTTGTAAAGTAATATAGCAATATAGCGTTGCAAAGTTTGAGTATGTCGAAAGAACATAAAAAAACTAAGTGAAGTGGTTATACAAAACGTCACTCATCTCGAAATGATAATCAGTTTAAAATATTTGTCGCAATGCTGATGGCGTCAAAATAAATTTTAATGAATTTTTTTTCGATAACCAACGACACTAAATGAAAATATCCTATTTTTCACGTCAGACTTCTTTAACTGTTTTTACGAACACGATCAATGAAAACGTACGAGTGAAAAGCGACAAAAATGCCCAAGTACGAGGCTTTTTATTTCAGAATCGTTGTTTCAGAATCGTTTTCGTCAAATTCGTTTCCACCCTGAAACTTTAACGCGAATTAAACGTTTTTTTCGTTCACGAGCGTATTTGTTGTAAAGTAATATAGCAATATAGCGTTGGAAAGTTTGAGTATGTCGAAAGAACTTTAAAAAAACTAAGTGAAACACAGTTTTCCCCGGGATTATCAGAGGATTTGCGTTGGACGTTTTTCACCGATGCTATTGAGAATTCCACCGAACCGTTAATACCACCGCTGATACAAAAAAAACGCGGGAAAAACAGAGGAAAAGGAAAATCGATTTTTTTCCCCTAACCCTTTTGGCAAAGCGGACTTCATCTCGGCGCAGTTTCGCGCGCAGCAACGCGCTTTTTTCTTCTTACGATTTTCAATTTTTTTTTCTTTACTGTCCCCTTAATCTCCCGTTAATAAAACGCGTCCGAGGAAGGTCTATGGTCGGGGTGCATATAAGAAGTACGAAAGGGTTGTAGCACGCGAGATTCTCCGGGAGCTTTCTCCTTTTGTATCCACTCTCGAGAAGATATGACCCTGGAAGGTTTCTCTTGGTGGCAAAAAAGGTGGCGCGATAAAAAAAAATGGAGGGCATTGGTCAGATTAGCGCAGGCTTATACCTGGCGAGTTTTCCAACCCTTTTCCTTTTCACGACTCGTATAGGCGCGCATAACTCGTTCCACCTCGGCGTCTGATTCACCGGGCCTCCGCACCTAGGTCAATTTTTTTCATAAAATTCCTCATTGCCGTGTTTGCCCTCGTCTCGTTCAAGCACAAATAAAAAGTACTTAATACAACGGGCAACTCGACATGAGGAAGAAAAAAAAACGAAACGTTACGTCCCTGCACCTTTCACGGGATTAAAGAGAAGAAAAAAGGATGGAAAAAGGATAACGGCGGTCGGTCGCGAGTAACGCGTCGACCAAGACGGAAAAAGTCGTACCCTTTCCGGTTGGAACGAAGAAGTAAGTCCGAGTGTCTTTTTTCGTTCAGCGATATGTCGGTAGGGGGAGCGACGATGCAAAGAGCACGAGGATTTCACGAATAAACAAAAAATACGCCAAAAAAAACGACAAGGATTTATACGGCGGCGAAAATAGGTTCGTTCCGTCGCCCTTAGATCCCCCAGGTAGTTTGCGCACTTGTATCTTGAATATCGGGCAATCGAGGCGGGAGTTTTTTTCCATTTTGTACACCGTCGATCAGCGGATAGAAAAAAAATCTCACGTGAACAGGGTGCTCGAGTGAGGAGAAAAAAAAACTCCGACGAGGGTAACACACCCCTGTACAACCTTTTATTCGATTCCTCGTACAGTAATTGGTCATTTTTTATACGCAAATCAACATTCATTGCTACTCGATGACACGAGAGACAAGTACCTTTTTTTCCGTACGAAAAGAATTCCGAAACCAGCAACCCCCTCAGCAAAACGAGACAGCCAGCAACCACGATGTTTTACCAACGGAAAAACGAGCACAAACATGTGCAATCATTCGAGACGTATGTCGCTTTCGCGCAAACCGAGAAACGAAAGATTCATATTGTATTCCTGCCAGGGGGAACAAAAAGCGGATTTTTTGTAGCTTTCATGCGCGTAATAAAAAAAATGTCAAAACCGATGATTTTTTTCAATGCTATAAAACGTCGTTGAAAAAAAAGACTGTGCTTTGGAGCACGGCTTAAACGATGGTTTTCGAAAATCCATCGAATTATGTCGAGGCCTCGGAGGTTTAAGAGAATGCGGATAATGCAGGGTGAGCAATAAAACTGGGTGAGCGAACGGCCGGATTTCCCGAATTTTTCGAATCTCCACGTGGAAGATTCACTCATTTTTTTTATCCCTCGTGTTTGGAGGCCAATTACTGTATCGGTGAATGGCCTACACGCGGTCGGATAGATTTTTATGTTGAGAACGCGAGACTCGGTAAAAAAAACTCCCCTTCTTGGTGTGTAACAGGTCAATCCCCTCGATCGTACAAGTGGCTAAGGGGGTAGGTCGGTAATGCGATGCCGACCCCATACCTATCGTGGTAGAACTTAAAAAAAATTGACATGAGGTTTTGTACAGGGGTGATGTTGTTGTATATATATAAAAACCTTATAAAAACTCCCCTATCTCGTAACGCGTCGACAGGTTGATCCGGTGCATTGTGCTTAAAAGGCGTGGTTAACGGGTTTAAAGAGCTGAAGGAACCAGCAGCGCGTTCCCCAGCACCTCGTTGACCTTTTACGTAACACATCACTCGTAATCCGATATCATCATTTTCGAGGCGCTCCGTAAGGATTTCATTCGACGAATCACGACTAATCTCGTCGTTTTCAAAACATTCGCACACGAAGTGTATTTTCAAATTTTATTTCGAATGGCAGACCATCAGGGCTCGTCGACTGCACGAATGGGAAAAATCGCGATTTCAGCATCTTCTTTTTTTCTTCCAAAATCAGCATTTTAAACGAATCTCGATTCAATCCCGAGTCCAATTTGATATCAAGAAAATTTCAGAATTTTAGTCCGAGGATTGAGGATTGAGATTGCGAATAAATAGTTGAAATGTAAAAAATGTTGTAAAAAAGCCGATAGCTCGACTACTTTAAACGTATTCAGCCTATTTATTTAAACCTAGTTTAATACTGTGTTTCCTGAATTGAATAACAAATTAAAAAATCGAGCACACACTTGTGGTATTATTTAAAACTTGGATGAAAAATCGTAAAGAAAATTGCGAAAAAAATCAAGTAATTTTCGTCGAAATATCAATGTCATGAAAGTACGAAAATTTCCACAATAATCACAAATCGATTAGAGGAATTTCATCATGTTTTAATGTAACTAAACGCGTGAATAAAATACACGTTACAATATTCCGTCCATTACAATTCAGGCATTGCTAATACTTATATATTTCGTGAGGATGATACGGCATTTTTTTTTTGAATACGACAATGGCCATGAATGATTTAAAAATGTGGAAGTAAAAAAAAGTTCGACCAGGATTCCGGAACATCTTGACAATGACAGAGTAGATTGATAGGTTTCGAATGATTTTAAATACAGTACTGTCCTCACGCTCGATGCATGTGTGCGGCAAATACATCATATTTCAAAATAAAAAAAAATCGTGAAGAATATACTATCCGCGTTAGAGCGAACCATATATGGGGGAATAAAGGTTTGGCTGTCAGTCTACGGTAAATAGAAGAATTGTTAGAGGAAGGAAATGTGTTTCTTTGTCGAAAACATCGTGCTATACCGGATAAATAAAAATCGAGAAGATCTTTGCCATTTTTCCAACACTCCACCCCCTATGTGCACGGATTTCGAATAATTTTCCAAATATATCCAAAACATCCTCGTAAATATTAATACAAAAATACAACACATAGGAGCCCGAATTAAATTCTATCAAATGTACCATCAATTACATCGTTTCCATTTAAACAACGTTTTGCAATATTTCAATTTCTTCTCTCTAATAAATATGCAACTTTTTCGGAGCCCATTGAGCCGATAATTGAAACATACTTTCGCGATTGTGTGTTTTTTCATGTCTAAAAAAAATTTCGAAAAATACACTGCTTATACACCGTTAGGGGTGTCGGGATATGATACGCGAAGAGTTCCGCCGTTGACGCGCGCCACCGTGATGACCAGCCGGCTCAGACACTTATTCAACTTGCTTCGAGGGATTTTTTTTGTTCGTCCATCTTTTTTTTTTTTTTTTTCATTCACCCAGCGATCACCAGTAGCTATTGTATACCGGCACAGCATTAAAACGCATCCCTAATGGCTCCCCAGAAGGACTATTGTCGTGTATGTGTATGTACGATGGGCGCCCGCCTTGCATGTTCTTTGCCACTCGACTCCTGCCTGTTTTCGAACAACTGCTCTTCCAGCGGTGTCGCTAAAAGATGCGAGTACGAGCGTGGGGTGTTTGACAGATAGTACGGTGGCAGAAAAGCGAGGAAAAAAATGACTTTTAAACAAAACGAGTGGTATACAAAAAATCGTTCTTAAGGTAGTTCTATCGTTTTATCGTTTTCTTAAGATTTTGTTGAAAATTTGAATACGTATTCTTTGATGTCATATATACGTGTGTAATAAATTTTGGAAGGTTTTACCACGTGGAAGCTGAGATATTTATTGGTAAAAGTCACAATTTTCGGTAGTCTCTCGTAAGAGCGCGTGTTAAAAGTTGCATTTTCATCAATGAATATCTTGGCTTCTACGTGGTGAAGCCTTCTAAAACTTTGCATACATTTTTATGCAACATCAAAGAAGATTTCTTGAGTTTTCCAAAAAAATCTTAAGAAAATTTTTTTCGCAATTTTTGTAATTATAGAGCAAGCACATATCATCTGGGATGACCGTGAATTTGGAGTATACTGTTCTTTAGTCGATTTGCAACAACTTTTCTTATTTAACTGAAGCCCGCGAACGATTTTGTATGTGAGAAAAACTACAAAACAATTTCTCGATTTGAATCTAACGATAGAACTACCTTAAGGGTGGATTTGGTAGATTTGTAGAGAGGCAAGACTGTGGAGAGTTAAATTTAGCTACCGCGGTTCGTTATGCAACCCGAAAAAACACACAATTTACTTCGTGAAATAATAATCATTCGCGCATAAAGTGAAAAAAAAATCAATTACGTTTTGATTATACGAGCGAAATCAAGGCTCCTCCCGTTTCTCGGATCACCGCTGAAATTACGCCCCTAATCCCCGTTGAGCACTTCCTGCGCGTTAAAATCCAGGAAGTTCTCCATAAAAATGTGGCAAAACAAAAATGATGGAAGAATTGTCAACTGAGACGTTAACCGCGTGTGGGTCTTGGTAACTCGAGTTGGTACGCGTTTATATAAAGAAGAAAAAAAAAAGATAAAATGCGAGGTAAGGGCGCGCCTTTCTTTGTCCTTTTTGTGAGCCCCGGAGCGGCTGAGGAAATGTGCAACGGAAATCGCGACTCTACCTAGTCCCATGATCGCCCACTTTGTGTACCATTGTGACCACAAGCGTGTGGCTTCGCAGTTACTGGTCAACTTTTTACAGCCGTTGGGATAACTGCACTGTATATACCTACGTTTTTTTGGATACAAATTGAACGCAGGTACGTGCGAATGGCACTTTTATCCAGGCATCTCAGCTCACGTGGCGACATAATCACGGTTTTCGTTCATTGGCATAAATCATTTTTCGTCTCTTCGTCTCACAGCTACATATATGTATAGGTATGTACATACATGTCTGTGCGGTAGTACAAATGCAAAAAAAAATCGAAAAACCACCCTCCGATCGTCGCGATACCTTCGTCCATCTTTGACGCCTGGTTTTATCAGCAGAGGGGGTATTTTCCTGAATCGCAATGCGTCTTTCAGCCTTTCCGTCCCTGTCAATCCCAGAAGCAACTCGGCTGTATTTTTGGTGCGCCCGGGCGTCATTTTTGTTTTCCCGCTTGTTGCAGACGTTGTTTTTGCAGACGAATTACGATAAAAAAAGAAACCAACGAATAACGATCGATTTGGGATTATTAGGTAATGACGAATGTGACGCACCGCGATATTTGATGAGAAATATGATTTCTTCCGCCAATTCTTCGGAATTTCTACATCCTCCGGGAATCCTATCTGAGGAATCATCTTCAGTTTCGATAGATTCTCTTTTCTTTCTCGGGAATCCCTTTGGTTTTTCGGGAATTCCCCGAGTCCTGCAGGAATCCCTCCATTTCTCTCGGTCCCCGTCATTGTTCGGGAAGAGTCCCTTCCCCCCTTCTGCCAGAAGTTTTTTCAATTCTTCAGGATCGTCGAGAATCGGGATAGCTGATGGAAAATTGCGATTTTTTCGTCAATTTTGAACGATCGTTCCTACATTAATGAAGAACGCGTTTTTCAGAAATGTGCCTTTCGGAGAGTCACGAAAACCCATTGTTTTTGTTGGAAATGCTTATTACAATAATGTCAAACAGTCTGCTCTGTTTATAATAAATGATTATGTATTTTCCGTGGAGCGCGACGATAATTTTCACTGAGGGATACGCATTGCAAAAAATAGTTTGAAAAAATTCGTCACATTCCCGACAATATCAAACACCAAAGACGTCTTTCAACGTCATTCTTCGAGAAGAGTCCCTTCCCCCCTTCTACCAGAAGGTTTTTCAATTCTTCAGGATCGTCGAGACACGAAATCGGGCTATCTGATGGAAAATTGCGCTTTTTTTCGTTAATTTTGAGCAATTGTTTCTATATTAATCATGAACGCCGTGAAAATAAGTCTTTCAGAAATGTGCCTTTCGGAGAATTTCGAAAACTCATTGTTTTCATTGGAAATGCTTATTACAATAATGTCAAACAGTCTGCTCTGTTTATAATAAATGAATATGTATTTTCCGTGCAGGGCGACCATATTTAGACTGGGTGATACACATTATAAAAAGTATTTTGAAAAAAAATTCGCCAAATTTCCGACAATATCAAACACCAAAGACGTCTTTCAACGTCATTCTTCGAGAAGAGTCCCTTCCCCCCTTCTACCAGAAGGTTTTTCAATTCTTCAGGATCGTCGAGACACGAAATCGGGCTATCTGATGGAAAATTGCGCTTTTTTTTGTTAATTTTGAGCAATTGTTTCTATATTAATCATGAACGCCGTGAAAATAAGTCTTTCAGAAATGTGCCTTTCGGAGAATTTCGAAAACCCATTGTTTTCATTGGAAATGCTTATTACAATAACGTTAAACAGTCTGCTTTGTTTATAATAAATGAATATGTATTTTCCGTGCAGGGCGACCATATTTAGACTGGGTGATACACATTATAAAAAGTATTTTGAAAAAAAATTCGTCAAATTCCCGACAATATCAAACACCAAAGACGTCTTTCAAGGTCATTCTTCGAGAAGAGTCCCTTCCCCCCTTCTACCAGAAGTTTTTTCAATTCTTCAGGATCGTCGAGACACGAAATCGGGCTATCTGATGGAAAATTGCGCTTTTTTTCGTTAATTTTGAGCAATTGTTTCTATATTAATCATGAACGCCGTGAAAATAAGTCTTTCAGAAATGTGCCTTTCGGAGAATTTCGAAAACTCATTGTTTTCATTGGAAATGCTTATTACAATAATGTCAAACAGTCTGCTCTGTTTATAATAAATGAATATGTATTTTCCGTGCAGGGCGACCATATTTAGACTGGGTGATACACATTATAAAAAGTATTTTGAAAAAAAATTCGCCAAATTTCCGACAATATCAAACACCAAAGACGTCTTTCAACGTCATTCTTCGAGAAGAGTCCCTTTCCCCCTTCTACCAGAAGTTTTTTCAATTCTTCAGGATCGTCGAGACACGAAATCGGGCTATCTGATGGAAAATTGCGCTTTTTTTCGTTAATTTCGAGCAATTGTTTCTATATTAATCATGAACGCCGTGAAAATAAGTCTTTCAGAAATGTGCCTTTCGGAGAATTTCGAAAACCCATTGTTTTCATTGGAAATGCTTATTACAATAATGTCAAACAGTCTGCTTTGTTTATAATAAATGAATATGTATTTTCCGTGCAGGGCGACCATATTTAGACTGGGTGATACACATTATAAAAAGTATTTCGAAAAAAAATTCGCCAAATTCCCGACAATATCAAACACCAAAGAGGTCTCTTCACCGCGAAAGATATTTCAAACGCATTTCCGATAAAACGACAAAAAAAAAACGTTTCGTCGCGCAGTTGGCGGTCGCAAAATACGGAGCAAACCTCGACAACTGCGACGCCAATTATTTTCTAATCCTCGCGTCTCCTTCGTTATTTCATAATCCCTGAAAACTCGAGAAAAGCGACATACGAATGCGTGAAATAATCGGCCCGATATTCTCCGGTTGGCACCGTAACGGGATAAAAGCCTGGGAACGCGTTTTCCCGCAGTCGCCACCACCCTATTTCGGAGCGAGCGGCGAGGGCTGCTGTTATAAACAGAGCTTAATTTCATACCGAAGAGAAGTTGTCGCTGAATGTTGAATATACTTGGTCATCAGTCTCGAACAATGAAAATATTTGTCGGAAACACGCAAATGAACTCGCGGTGGTCGTACTTTTATGACGTCGGCAATTATAATTGCCGAGTTCCGAAAGCGCACAGGGACGAAATTTCGACAAAAAGGTATGAAATTTCACGCTGCCGGGCGACGTCACGAACATTCGAATAATTTTAAAACTCGTCGTCACATCTTTTCGTTATAATCAGAACCATACAGGAAAAGGAATACCAAGGGTTGGAATGGCATTGAAAACAGGGGTGAAAAATGAGTAAGAATCTGCCGGAGTACGTTGGGCAATTTCGCGTCGATCGAACGGCGCGCAGGGGTTCGAATTTCGCCACGATTATAAAAATAGTTACATAGTTGCAGCAGCACATTCAGGTCGTACGGCCTGCGAACGCTGGACAATGGTCAATATATATGTTAGCATATTACACACATATACATACATACGTGTATATTCCTTCGACCTATAAATCTTACCATTGTCCATTGCCAATGTTTAGTTGCCCGCATATTAACCCCTGGGTGCAAAGGCCGCGACCCATCTATTGTTCAATAGGTGACCCCTCTCGTAGCGGCACTGACCCCTCGGATTTTGGGGACCTCTCCTTATTTATCAGGTTGCCACGTAAAATTGCGCAACTTCTCCGGACCCTTTATCCATGATTTTTCGGTATAATTCTCACTCGGAATCCTGGCATTTCGATTTTCAATAAAACTTCTCTCTCGTGTGAAAGCGTCGCACGAGCATCGACGCCGCTGCTCCCACAACGGTTTTACATCGAGATTTTCTCGCATTACCTAGGCTGACATACACACAGATGCACTTATGGACTGACCAATGGTCGAAATAATGTGTAACCCCCGCTATAGGTTTGACAAACGGCCGATTTACGCGCTTTTTTTCACTCCCAAACGTCCGAGCATACGTGCGCATACGAGGCAGCGAATCTATTTCAAAGAGACCGGACTGGGCACGCGAGAGGGTCAATGCGTGTATACATGAAAAAAAAAAAGAAGGATATGTGTTTGACGAATCGAATGAACGTAAAAGAACGCCGGAAAATCGGTATCCTTGATTTTTTGAAATTTTATATACATATATATGTATACATGTATATATATGTATATATATATATATATGTATACATATATATATATATATACATATATATGTAGCGAGCTTCGATGTACAGCAGAGTCCGAGGCGAGGCTCCAACGTTCCAGGTGCTCTTTTTTTAAAGAAATCGTACCGTGTGATGAACGTTTTAGGGTAGATTATTTCTTGTGATATTCCGCGCGGTGTTTCAACGATGCTGAAAGTCGCGCCTCGTTCTATACACGCCTAGTACACGTTTTCACGTTTTCTTTAGACTTTGTTGACGAGGAAAATGTGTAAATTATTGTTCTCGTTGATTTGAGCGAGTAAGAGATTTTTGTCAGAGCCGCTGGCACGAGAGAAGAACGAGGAGACCTCGCAGCTGTTTTGTGAAAATCCACCGCGTGACGTATTGAATATTTCAATTTTCGACTCTCGTCTGAGTAATTGTATCGCCATCGGGCATCGGACTCTCTCTTTCGAAAAATTATACGAATAATCCTCCTCTTAAATGGTTGACGATGACGTGGAAAAAATGTTGAAACACGAAAAAAATGTGGAAAAGCTTGAAATCGAGTAAATAAACAAAAATGAACGACGTAACACAAAAAGGACGGAAGTTTTTTGAGTATTCTCGGAATGTTTATTTTCTCCAACAATTTGGTGATAACTTTTTGATCAAAATTGATGTACTCGGTATCGTACGTGTGATTGATTTTTTCAAAATTCTCATGATGTTGCCAAAAGTAGTTGAAAAATGCACGAGGAAATTCTCATTCTATTCTTTTGTTGCTGGAACAGCGCCTGTGCTACACGTCCTTAAGGGGGTGATTAATGAGCGAGCTTGTGGTGGAAAACTGGAAAAACGGCCGACACGTGATTCGCCATATTCTCTATCATTTTTGGGGGAATTTGAGAGAAATACTTGGTCGACTCTGTCGCACAAACAGTGATTTAATGAAAAATATCATTTTTTACTTGATATTTCGAACAATTGTCTCAAAAAAATGTCACGTTATTTATCTTTTTTGTATATACACCATTAGGCCCGTATACATGAAGGTTTAATGGACCAAACTTGTCCCTCGAGGCATCAAACAAGACGAAATTCCGACCAGTGTGAAATGAGACGCTGTATTTTTCAGATCATCCGTGTTGAAGCTGAGAATTTTTATATCAGAAGCTGATTCGAAACGAGACTATTTTAGAGCGATAGCGAAGCAAAAAATTAGACAAGTCGACGGCTAGGATAGAAAGCATCCAGTAATTTCGCATTGGTCCAAAATTCGCTCATTTCGGCTGGTTAAATGGGCGTTGAAAGTTTCAGTTTCTCTCAGTTTCAATTCGAGACCACGGATGATGGGAAACGCTTTTTTATACCATGATACATGTTCATATGTACTTTCATGGTGAAGAGAGTAGACAGGAGCGGCAAATCAGCCGCAGCATCCGTAGAGTCTTTTCTCTTTAGCTTCTGATAGCGAAGCAAAAAATTAGACAAGTCGACGGCTAGGATAGAAAGCATCCAGTAATTTCGCATTGGTCCAAATTTCGCTCATTTCGGCTGGTTAAATGGGCGTTGAAAGTTTCAGTTTCTCTCAGTTTCAATTCGAGACCACGGGTGATGTGAAACGCTTTTTTATACCATGGTACATGTTCATATGTACTTTCATGGTGAAGAGAGTGGACAGGAGCGGCAAATCAGCCGCAGCATCCGTAGAGTCTTTTCTCTTTAGCTTCTGATAGCGAAGCAAAAAATTAGACAAGTCGACGGCTAGGATAGAAAGCATCCAGTAATTTCGCATTGGTCCAAAATTCGCTCATTTCGGCTGGTTAAATGGGCGTTGAAAGTTTCAGTTTCTCTCAGTTTCAATTCGAGACCACGGGTGATGGGAAACGCTTTTTTATACCATGATACATGTTCATATGTACTTTCATGGTGAAACGAGTAGACAGGAGCGGCAAATCAGCCGCAGCATCCGTAGAGTCTTTTCTCTTTAGCTTCTGATAGCGAAGCAAAAAATTAGACAAGTCGACGGCTAGGATAGAAAGCATCCAGTAATTTCGCATTGGTCCAAATTTCGCTCATTTCGGCTGGTTAAATGGGCGTTGAAAGTTTCAGTTTCTCTCAGTTTCAATTCGAGACCACGGGTGATGTGAAACGCTTTTTTATACCATGGTACATGTTCATATGTACTTTCATGGTGAAGAGAGTGGACAGGAGCGGCAAATCAGCCGCAGCATCCGTAGAGTCTTTTCTCTTTAGCTTCTGATAGCGAAGCAAAAAATTAGACAAGTCGACGGCTAGGATAGAAAGCATCCAGTAATTTCGCATTGGTCCAAAATTCGCTCATTTCGGCTGGTTAAATGGGCGTTGAAAGTTTCAGTTTCTCTCAGTTTCAATTCGAGACCACGGGTGATGGGAAACGCTTTTTTATACCATGATACATGTTCATATGTACTTTCATGGTGAAACGAGTAGACAGGAGCGGCAAATCAGCCGCAGCATCCGTAGAGTCTTTTCTCTTTGCGGGAGAGTTGATCAAGCGTTGAGGCTCTGTATTACCAACGACATAAACGTCGGTATCCATTCCGACTCTCCACGCGAGCTTGAGAGTATGCGTGTGTTATTACAAGCACGCGTGCACACCGTTCTGTAAACGGAAGAACGGTTGGCGCTGCGCGCGAGGGTTGGATAACATTGGAGGGAGAAAATGAGAGAAAAAAACCCCCGTGGTTATAAAGAGAACCTTAGAATCGTCCAATAACGGAGTCGAGGATATCTCGGCTCCTCTTTCGCTTCCCCTCGATGACCGATCGAACAGACATTTTTTGGATGCCGGTATAAAAAAAAAAACCGTTCGAAAAAAACGCGAAAAAAAAACGTAACCGGCGCGTGCAGCAACCCCAACCACACCTGATTCACGAGGGGAGCGAGCTTTGTAAAAAATGCGACAAAAAAAAAGATCGTGATGACATAATTGTCAAAATAGATTCCGATGAATGAGGCACTTGTTCGCGTCAAAGCGTTAAATATTACATCATCGTTTCTTCATAAAACAAAACGATACAATAAATATACGTCAAAATACGATAACACCAATTTTGACAATTGTTTCGGATTATTTCGAGCTTTTTGCTTGTGAAGCTACGTGAATTTTGAGAATTTTTAGCCAAATTACCTACCATATTTTTCATTGTTAGTGATTGAAAAAGGAATTTTTCCGAATCCGAGATAATCATGGCAAAATCGTCTGAAATTAGAAAAATTACGAGAGAGGGATGCTGGGGTGGTAATAACGAAGGAGTGAGGCAGGAAAGATTGTGAAGCTGAAAAAAATTATTCCCCGGAGTCACGGGAAAGGAAAAAAAAACAAGAAACCCGCGCGGGAAATGTGGCAGCCTTCTGAACGGAAGAAAAAACCAAGGGAAATCCACGCGAGGGTGAAAGTTTTGCTTTCTTCGACTGCATACGAGACACGCTCACTAAAGATGTGATGTAGTTGCCATCTTAAGGTAGTTCTATCGTTAGATTCAAATCGAGAAATTGTTTTGTAGTTTTTCTCACATACAAAATCGTTCGCGGGCTTCAGTTAAATAAGAAAAGTTGTTGCAAATCGACTAAAGAACAGTATACTCCAAATTCACGGTCATCCCAGATGATATGTGCTTGCTCTATAATTACAAAAATCGCGAAAAAAATTTTCTTAAGATTTTTTTGGAAAACTCAAGAAATGTCCTTTGATGTTGCATAAAAATGTATGCAAAGTTTTAGAAGGCTTCACCACGTAGAAGCCAAGATATTCATTGATGAAAATGCAACTTTTAACACGCGCTCTTACGAGAGACTACCGAAAATTGTGATTTTTACCAATAAATATCTCAACTTCCACGTGGTAAAACCTTCCAAAATTTATTATACACGTATATATGACATCAAAGAATACGTATTCAAATTTTCAACAAAATCTTAAGAAAACGATAAAACGATAGAACTACCTTAAAGAAAACGATAAAGAATCATCCGGAATACACACAGACACACGCAAACCTGTATTTACGTATGAATTTCCAGCATACGTATCTCTTGAGGCTCGACACCTGGCAACGTTACAGAAAAAGGACACGTGCGAGCGTTCCTAGCCTCCGAGCTCTCCAAAGTTACTCAGTCATTTTTTTTTTCAGAAAGCGCCGTGCTGCAACTTTTTCGTTCGACATATTTTCGTAGATATCGCATTTTCATTAAAATCCGAAATTAGGCTTGCGATCGAATGAGCCCGAAAATATGAAAATTATCACGAATCTTTTATTCAAGTTAATTAAAAAAACGTTGATGGTCCGTCCTTTGAAAATTACATTTTTGTTCATTTCGCAACACACTTTTTCTTCCTTCTCTTTATCTCGAGCTGCTCTCGAAGAGTCAATGTCAAATCCACACGGTCGCAGCCCAACTACTACAGCAAAGTCAATTGGAAAAATGTAGCATGGAAAATAAAGAAATGAGCGGTAAGCACACGGTCGAGCAACTGCGAAGGCGGGTAATCTGTTTAGCGGACGAACCGAAAATAATAGTGATCGACATTTCTCTTGAAATCCAGTTTTAGCGAGCAGGGAACCTAAAAAAATGAGTTCGAAACGTTATTGAAAAATGATTTTTTATTCCTGCTGCAAGAAATTAAGAAAATATTGAATTTACTAATGGTCCTCGAAAAAGATTAGGCAAGGACCATAAATAAGGATCCAATGACTTCTGATGATAATTGCGATCGAAATAATTGCATGAAAGTTTGTTCAAATTTGTAGCGTCAATAATTATCGCAACCATTGGTAATTTCATCATTCATGAATTATACTTTTCGATCTCTATCATCTCACACATTTTCCCATCGCCTATCATTCCAAAGTCCGATCAGCATAAAAATAGTTCTCGAGCGTACACTCGCTTGTTGTTGAATCGATTGAAATAATTGAAAAACATGGCCGAATGAGCTTGCGAAAAAAAGTTTTTTTTTTTCTAAAAACATCATCTTCAAAATCCCCCTGTGTGTTCTCGGAGGGTTAATAACGCAAAGTTGCAAGTTTACTTTTGCTGCATATATCGATGTGAAATAATTAACAAAAATTCGATTTTCGATCATGGATACCTGCTGATGATTCAGCAGTGATAAATACGAGTACGGAATTGTGGAAAAAAAAAACGAATTCGACGTGTTGCCGCGATGGCCAATAAAAAAAAAGTATACAGGGGTGGTGTCAGCAGATGAACCATAAGTATGGGTCAACTCCGCACGAGCGTGGGTCAGCTGTTAGTTGTTTGTCCTCGGCGCGCGCGAGTTTCGATCTCGCCCTTGTAGAGAGGCGGGGTGCGGCATTGCGACGGTTCGCCAAGAATAAGCGATTGGGAAAAGCCGCGCAAAGGGCACAAGCAGCGGGAAAGGGGGTGCGAGGAACGAAGGGGACCACCATTTGCGATCTATCCGTGCAGGCTGCATCTTCAGCATCCCCCTCCTCCTCGCCCCTTGGACAACGGACGGCTAGCTCGCGTGATCGGGCCGTATGTATTTTTTTTTTTCCCTCTTTTTTTTTCTATAGAAAAAGGAAGCAGAGTTGACGAGCTCGGCGGACCCTCGAATGACCGGTGCTCCCGCTGGACCAGGCGATAAATGGAGTGGACTTTCTGGAAACGGAAGTTTTTCGACAGGGGGGAAAAAACGAAACGACCGATGAGAATTATTTTCGGTGGTGAAATCTTCTCAAGTTATTTGAGGATTTTTTTTTTTTTTTTACGGGATGTGATACACGAGATCGTGATACACAGATCGGGGATAAACGGATGCTGTATGGAAGCATTTTTTTCAACAGCAGGATTTTTTTTTTCGATGCTTAATATTGATGTTGCGGATTACACATTGATATTTGATCTTATAATTTGGGGACAGATATGTGACATTTTTTTTTTTTGGGACGTGTGTTTGTAGTTGAAATATAAATACTGTGAATATTCGTATGTTGTTGTTGGGGCAGTTTCGTGTCGAATAAGATGTTTTTTTTCAATTGCAAATTTGGCGATGAACGACCATAGTTTTTACATTCGCCAATGCCAGTCTTTCGAGAAACCCTGTGGAGGGAAACAAACTTCCGGAAAGAAATAACAAACTTGATGGGATTTGATTTCTGTGCACGGTCGAAAAGGGGAGATTTCGTCCCATTTCATCGTCCATATTCACGTTTTACTAGGATCAATCCGATAAATAATTAGTTGGTATTAATTGCGTAATAAATAGAAACTCAATCTGGGACGATTACATTTTTATCACATGAAACGTGACAGGATGACTAAATGTGGGTGGTGAAGTCAAGTCGAAAAGCAAAAACACGGAAATCGGAAAGAGTTCGAAGTTGCGGATGGAATTTTTACCATTCACTCGGCAAACATTGGAAAAATGTGTTTACCAAAATAAAGAAACCGATGAGTCGTGCTGAGATTACGGTTTTGAGGGCCCCGTTTAAGAGCAAGGAAGTCGGATGCCTTCGGCATGGAAAAACAAAAATTTTTCGTGTTTCAGCACGGTCGAGTTGGCCGGGCATAAAAAGAAATTTGAGAAAACAAATTTCGAATCTACGGGATGTTGTACAGCTTGAAACATTTTCTAGCGTTAATCCTCGAGGTCGTATTAGCTCGTTATTATTATCGAATTATTGCTATTCTCCACAATTTGATTTTGCAATAAAAAAAATATTACAAATATGACAAAGGTGTGAATAATTTTTCGTATCTGCTCAAAATTGCTCATTTTAATGTTTCCAACTACAACTGTGGGAATAACATGTCTTTAAAGTCATTCACAAGCCATGTGCTGTTTATCCGCGCGTGTTAAGTTCAGCTGATGCTGGCACCGTTTAAAATTTTGAAGCCTGTGACGGATGGATCGGTGGGCGGGCGTAAAACCGAGCCTTATTAAGAGGGTTCTGTTTTACGGTACATTTACAGAGTGATTTGAAAAAAAATAACAAGATCGAAGAGGAATTATAAAATATTAATTTATATTAGATTACTCGTCATCCCCATTTCCGGTCCGAAATGTTTTTTTTCTTTTCATACATGGCGTTCCTGACGCTTCATTTTTCCAAACAACTTGTTTCGGCATAATTGGCAGCCATGGTGAAAAGTACGAAGCAGATTCTACGACATTTTTGTCAATTTTTCAGTTTATTTTGTAAAACATTTTTGTTTTACAAAATCTTTGTCAGAATTTTTTCAGATTCATTTTTTTTTTTTGCGTTGTAGCAATTTTTATCGTCAAAGACAATTAATGTTTGTAGGATATCAAGATACGAGCGTGGATGAGCGAGAAAAACAGATTTGCTTGCATACAGCATCGAGGGAAAATAAGGGATGCCACTGCGAGCAAAACTTTCGTTATTTTACGTATCTCTATTCTATTTATTTGCAATGATTGACAGAAGGGTTTCCGACAAGAAAGCTATGCGCATGAAGGCACGTGCCCTTAGCTTCCTCTCGTCGATCTAGTTTTCTTTATTTCAGACTCACATCCCGAGCGCCCACTGTACGACTCGAATGTATCCCCTCTTTTGCTCCCTCTCTCGCTCTTTTTCTTTGTCCATTTTCCATTTCTCGTACAATAATACGAAAACTGAAGGAAACAAGTCCGTATGTAAAGCTACATACACTGTATATCGAGATAAATCGCTTGTCACACACAAAAGGGGAAGCTCAAAAATCGCGTTGCAAGAATAGCCACCGGTGGTGCTACAAAGCGCATATTTCAATCCCTTTACTCGATCGATCGCGATGTGTTCGACAAAAATGACAGATAGACAGTTTTTTTCGATTTTTCTGGCCTTTTTCAACGATGAAAAACGGTATAGGAAAAATCACGATCGATATACGATAATATGTTCACTTTGGTTACCAAAAAATTGAATAAAAATAAGACGATGGATGCGTAAATATTTCCAAGGGTAGTTACGCGTGAACGTCATTAATTGATTTAAAAAAAAAAATCAAATAGCCGAAAATAATCGGCGATGAATTTAAAGAAGTAGGTTTTTTTGGCAAATTCGTGAAAAACATTGAATAAACTTTCGTGACGTGTTCAATGTCGGTTTTATTCGCCGCGCAAACGAATTTCAATCGACAAATGGAATTATTCCAATACTGAAATTCACGTTATACGGAATCGATTTTTCTCGCTTTCTCCCCCAAACAGGGACGATTTTTGTATGCATATGTCTGCAGATGAAAAAGCGTACTTAGAGAATATCATGCATATATATGCGTCGGGAAATGAACGGATGCTCCGAAAAAGGGGTACGTTTAAACAGCTGTGGCCAAATCCTTTTGCCAACCCCTTTTCCTTTCGTGCGGAGAAAAATCTCGAAAATTGGATGGAAAAATATTTTTCTATTTCGTGACCATAGGGATCGTCTCTTTTCCCGCGCATTGATATTTTTCGTCCTCTCTTCTAATTCAGCATGTTGTGTATTCTCCGGTCATACGAAAAATCGAAATACATTTTTCTTTTAATTCAAAGAAAATATTGCTCACAAGCATTATTGTTAAAAGCAACAGAATTTTCGTTACAACGTCGATGATGGTATAATAATTGCCAACACTCGTTGGAAGAATCGTTTTTTCAAAAAGTGAACAAACGTTGATTTTTTTTTGACGTTTGATCAGTTTTCGAAATAAAATAATAACATTCCAAAAAAAGAAGCATCTAAAACTTGTTTTATTCGAAACATCACTCGTCGAAAATAAAAGCAATTTCGTATAACCGAAATACGTAGAAAATCAGTCTCGTATATGATGAATTCGTTGACTTTGGTTGATTTGAGAAATTATTTGTTTGGGCTTCGATCTACGTGTAATTATCAGCCGTTTTTTTCTCGCACGAATGGTCGTTATTAAAAATCAAATTGGAAATACTTACAAAATACAAATATGTTTTCGTTGTCGGCTCAATGACAGATAATCGACCATCCAGCCAGGGTCTTGACGTTGCCTTGACTTCGGGGTAATTAACTAGAACAGTTTTTATATTTCGTTATGCTTAATGACGTAAATTGACTTTCCACCTCGGGCGTCATTGTAAAAATCTCTAAAGTGTTTTTTTCCCGTCCTCTCTTGATTCCAAATGCAAATATTTGCTTTCTTTCTATTTGCGATAGTACCGGATGAAATGTCGGACAATAAAATAAAAGTTTGCAATAAAAATTGATGCATCAAGCTCGAAATAAATTTTACAGAACATTTACGATGACGAAAGATATATGTAGTGTCATCGACATATTTTTTCAAACTGATGAAAATCTTTTTTCTGTGTCGTTATAATGAATATTTCCATGGTAATTACTGTCAGAATTCGAATGGTTTTGTAATTTCACTTTGGTTGTTTTTTGTACAGTATTTGCTTATAGTACCACTGTGTTATTACTACGTAGAATACCGGTTTGATCCGGTTTTAACCGGTTTCGAGCGTCCCCCAGAAGACGCGCATCGTCACGTTAAAATCTTATCGCTATTGACTGAAAATGATGAAATTCTTCAAACAGCGTTAATACGCTGCATTCTTAAAAAAAAATGCCTGTGACGTCAGAGGATATAATTGCAGAGATTTTTAAACTCGAAAATCGAAACAGTTCGTATTGCGTCTGGTGTAATTGACGTTTTCATTTTCACTTCAATGAATCATTCGATATTTCTCTTGCTTTCTCATGTACAAATATCTTTTTTCTGATCGTTCCAATTTTTCTCGTCTTTATTGCTTTATTTTCGTTTTTTCTTTGTTCACGATTACAGACATCTTGCGCCTATAGTTAACGGCCGGCAAGCATTATTCGTCGTGGGACAAAATTTGTGTTAAAGTTCGTACGAGACGTACGGCCATTGTTTTAAATTTATCACATTTTGTGCAGTCCGATACACCAATTAAAAATGGGTTTCGGTATTGCCGGCAATGAAAATTCAGACAGCGAGCCTCAAATTATAGGGGCAAAAGGAGGCTCACCGCAATTAAATTCACAGATTATCTGTGAATTTTTTAGGGTTTCTTACCTCGACGAGGAAAAACGGACGCCTTGCACAACACACTTTTTTTCTTTTCTTTCCGTTTGTCACACTCAATTGTCCATGGAATGGATAAAGCTGTTCGGGTGAAATTTGACTGATTTATAAACATAATTGCTGATCATTGTATACCGCACCAGCCAAGCCTGAAAAAATATTATCTATCAGCACCTTTGGGAGAGTCATATTTGTCATGCAAAAAAAAGGTGTGCTCACGTAGTGTATCATGGAAAATTGTTTGGTTCAAAAATCTCGAAAATATTGCGAATTATTTTACACGGTAAAATACTAAAAAGTAGATTGAAACCGGATTTTTAAAATATAATCAGAAGATCGAGAAGTTTCAGGATTGCGGAAAATTCGATAGATTTATCATCGCAATTTGCACCAAATTATCTGGACCAGTTGGGATGAAGGATGAACAGGGAATCGGAAAGTTATCGTTAAATCTATATATTTCTCAATATTATTGAAAAACCACGATTATTGAAAACCACCCTTGATGCCGCAATTAATTCTGTTGCATAATTAATTCGATACTAAAATAATTCATCATATCCCCGCGTGAAAGTGAAGATAAAACTCATCTTACATTCCACAAATGCTCATACCGAATTATACAATAATTTTTTCAAAAGTTTAATAAACAATACCGTCGCAATTTTAATCAGCAGTCTTGATTACTGTTCACTGTGTTTTTATTTACTTTTGAGAAAATTTTGTATCGGATTTGAAGCTAGCTTAAGGATTAACGAATTTGCGATGAATCGAAAACACACAAAATCCCATCCTAGCATTTGCAAAATAGGCTGAAAGGGAGGAGATTCGAAGAGTGGATGTGTTGGCCTTTCAATTGAATGTTTCAAGCACGTTCCTGTCACACTTCGAGGTCAGGATATATTTTGAAAAATAATTTACGACAGTTTCGGGTTTTTATTGTCACCCTATTGACTTTAAACGTAGGTACGTGTACTGTTACCTACCGGTAACAGGGTCAACCTTCGTAAGATTTGCAGTGGCATCTTAACCAGCTTTCCGCTTTTCCGCGACATTTTATATGGAATAAAATTTCGACTCGATGAAGCACGAAAATTCTTTGCAAAATCTGGCTCACCCGAGTTTTCGTGCTCCGATATTCGTCCCAAAGTGTAAAGCTCCGTACCGGAAATTCACGACCAATCAAAATCTAAGATTGAAAAAAATAAAAAAATAAGACGTTTTTTCAAAACACCCATTTAAAATGTTTCTCAAACGAATTTTCAATTTTGTCCAACGGTCTTTACGCAACATCCGTTAATCCATAATTGAGTACAAAAATGTTTCATAGACTCCGTGCGAAAATAATAAACAGGAAATTCGTTCGTTCAGTGTGAAAGAAAAATTTGACTGCACAAGAGGAAGGAAACGTCGAAACTTGTTCGATCTTCACGAGGACATGTACGCTCTCACCATTCGGTATGTAAAATCGAGATGTTGATTTACGGATGCTGATGAAATAAAAAATCGTTTGGAAAACAAATTCGACGTTCCTCCGTTTGACCAATCGCATTTTCCCACCTGCGTCCGAAGATACCTGTGAAAAACAATGAGAGGACTTCGGGGAATCAGCCGCTGAAAGTCTCAGCGGATTCGCCCGGAAGTATCAAAAGTGCATCCAGGCGTTTTCGCATTTTTCTATGAAAAGCATAGACGCAGTCGAAGAAGGGACCGCAATGTGGCACACGGAGTTGTCCGATGGGTTAAAAGGTATAACAAGAATGAAAAAGACATTAAAGAAAGGGCGAGAAGGTAAAACGTAGGTACGGCGAAGGGAGCGCGCGTCAACCTCGAATCATCCGTTTTGACATAATCCGGTCAGCCATAAATTTAAGACCGGCAATTAAACATGATCTAATACCAAGAATTCGGTGGGTGGAGCACACGAAATTTTATAGGAGTTTTGTTCGCCGCTCGGGAGTCCTTGCGATCGAGACAAAACGAAAGGGTCTTTACCTCTGCTTATTTTCCGTTCTACGGATAGAGAAGAGGGAAAAGAAACAGGAAAAAGCGGAGGAAGCCCGAGGGGGGGGAAAAAAAGGAAACATTTTGGCAAATCGACAGGGAAAAAGGGAGTGAGTGTGAGAAAGACGCGGATGAGCAGCAGGGAAAAGGGAGAACATTGAAACAATGTGTATGTCTCCGCCGAGTACTCGGTCCGGGCGCGTAAGGCTTTGGGCGGCGATGGAGGATTATGTTGTTTGTCAGTATATTATTGGCCGCAATAACGCAAAACTACCCCTGACCTATGCTGCGAAACTAAAGTCTAAAACAGCATGGAGTACAACCCCATCTAAGCCACCTCGAGAAAACCTTTCGCGCGTACATTTGCTTGGGGTCGACGTCAGCAGGGACCATTGGCATATTTGGCTCGTATTTTCACGAGCCTTTGCTCGCGTTGCCCGTGCGGCTGCATGTGTTATGCCTTACACTTTGCCTTTTCTTCTTCTTTCATTTCTCTGGCTCCTTTTCAACAAACCTAATTGTAAATTCAATGCGAGTAGACATTTTTTGCTCTCCCTCTCTCTCTCTCTCTCGAGCGTTCTTTGCTGACTCGCTCCTCTTTTACTGACTTATTCCCACAGACCTATATAATCTCGCTCCCTCATCTATTCATTGCGATTCTAATAAATTCAAGGTACTGAGCAATCGCTAATAAATAATAAAGATTTTCGGTACTCGTTATTGCGAGTATAATTTACATTCGTGTAAAGTAGGGGGTTGTGGAAGGATTTTCCCTTCACCGGTTTCTTCTTAAATTGAAGAATAAATCAGGGATTTTTGGGAGTCGAGACGCGACGTTGAAATTCACAAAACTTTACGATTTTTCGGATAGTCCTGCACGTTCCGTTTGTGGACAGGGACGTTTGATAGTTTCGAAGGTATTTTCGTTATGCAAATCTCGTTGAAATGACGAAAAATGTGCTGATCAAAAATGAAACATAAATAGAGATTTGCAGACGACTTTTTTAAACATTCTCGGCCCTAAAGTCGAGGAATGTTACACTTTGGTACTCTTGCTTTTACGTTGACTTTCGTACCAAGATGTAAAAATAGTGGAAGCCATAATCACCTGCATCAAGCGTGTTGTCCTCGTATTCTCTCGTGCTGCGGTGCCAACGTGATACGAAACATGAATAAAGAATTCCAGACGACTTTTTTAAACATTCTCAGCCCTAAAGTCGAGGGATGTTACACTTTGGTACTCTTGCTTTTACGTTTACTTTCGTACCAAGATGTAAAAACAGCGGAAGCCATAATCACCTGCATCAAGCGTGTTGTCCTTGTATTCTCTCGTGCTGCGGTGCCAACGCGATACGAAACATGAATAAAGAATTCCAGACGACTTTTTTAAACATTCTCAGCCCTAAAGTCGAGGGATGTTACACTTTGGTACTCTTGCTTTTACGTTTACTTTCGTACCAAGATGTAAAAACAGCGGAAGCCATAATCACCTGCATCAAGCGTGTTGTCCTTGTATTCTCTCGTGCTGCGGTGCCAACGCGATACGAAACATGAATAAAGAATTCCAGACGATTTTTTTAAACATTCTCGGCCCTAAAGTCGAGGGATGTTACACTTTGGTACTCTTGCTTTTACGTTGACTTTCGTACCAAGATGTAAAAACAGCGGAGGCCATAATCACCTGCATCAAGCGTGTTGTCCTTGTATTCTCTCGTGCTGCGGTGCCAACGTGATACGAAACATGAATAAAGAATTCCAGACGATTTTTTTAAACATTCTCGGCCCTAAAGTCGAGGAATGTTACACTTTGGTACTCTTGCTTTTACGTTGACTTTCGTACCAAGATGTAAAAATAGTGGAAGCCATAATCACCTGCATCAAGCGTGTTGTCCGCGTATTCTCTCGTGCTGCGGTGCCAACGTGATACGAAACATGAATAAAGAATTCCAGACGACTTTTTTAAACATTCTCAGCCCTAAAGTCGAGGGATGTTACACTTTGGTACTCTTGCTTTTACGTTTACTTTCGTACCAAGATGTAAAAACAGCGGAAGCCATAATCACCTGCATCAAGCGTGTTGTCCTTGTATTCTCTCGTGCTGCGGTGCCAACGCGATACGAAACATGAATAAAGAATTCCAGACGATTTTTTTAAACATTCTCGGCCCTAAAGTCGAGGAATGTTACACTTTGGTACTCTTGCTTTTACGTTGACTTTCGTACCAAGATGTAAAAACAGCGGAGGCCATAATCACCTGCATCAAGCGTGTTGTCCTTGTATTCTCTCGTGCTGCGGTGCCAACGTGATACGAAACATGAATAAAGAATTGCAGACGACTTTTTTAAACATTCTCGGCCCTAAAGTCGAGGAATGTTACACTTTGGTACTCTTGCTTTTACGTTGACTTTCGTACCAAGATGTAAAAACAGCGGAAGCCATAATCACCTGCATCAAGCGTGTTGTCCTCGTATTCTCTCGTGCTGCGGTGCCAACGTGATACGAAACATGAATAAAGAATTCCAGACGATTTTTTTAAACATTCTCGGCCCTAAAGTCGAGGGATGTTACACTTTGGTACTCTTGCTTTTACGTTTACTTTCGTACCAAGATGTAAAAACAGCGGAAGCCATAATCACCTGCATCAAGCGTGTTGTCCTTGTATTCTCTCGTGCTGCGGTGCCAACGTGATACGAAACATGAATAAAGAATTCCAGACGATTTTTTTAAACATTCTCGGCCCTAAAGTCGAGGGACGTTACACTTTGGTACTCTTGCTTTTACGTTTACTTTCGTACCAAGATGTAAAAACAGCGGAAGCCATAATCACCTGCATCAAGCGTGTTGTCCTCGTATTCTCTCGCGCTGCGGTGCCAACGCGATACCATTGACGTCATCGCCGGTAGCAGCGGTAACAGGGAATCGTCTGGTTCAGAAAAGTGTGTCCGGTACATACAAAGAACTACGGTTGTGATACCTGATCCCAGACGCTGCTGGATTATCTTTCTGTGCACCTGACACGAAAAAATCTGAAAAAAAAACATATTTTCACTCGCGTTTTGCGTCATTTTGAGTTTTTAAAGGTGCGATGTTTCGCAACAAAACTGATCGTCGAAAAATTGTCAATGAATCGACGGGACGGGACTTCAACGAGCTGTTTTCGAGACTCGAGCTTGAAATACCTAATCCATCTCCGAGGTAACGCGCGAAATTTTGTCCAGGACGGAAAATGTATGCAACGCCGCTTGAGCGTGTTATTTATTACCTTCCAATTTATAGTCTAGGGAAAGAATTCACTTCCTGCGAAGTTGGCATTACCGCAGTTGAACAATAATTTAAAAATAATACACGCAGTAATATGCGCGTACTCTATTATTTCTTTTTACAATCAAATCGTGGGAGGTTGCCGCACAGAGCGGTATATTTATGACAACAGTTACTGCGAAATAGTAACGAGAGGACCAGAGCGGGAAAGACTATTCTTTGACGTCGGTACAAGGCAATAAAATTAGCAAAAGGGGTTTTTCGAGCCAACGGTAAAACGGAACCGGCAGTGCACGCTATATGCGCGTTTCGATTTTTCGTATATTCGAGAAAGAGCATACCGACAATAACAAAATAGGTAAATGTAACAAAAACAGGTATATGCATGTGTACCTACGTATATATGTGTAGGAAATAAACAATTTTGCATATCCGCAGGCCGCGATGCGCGAAATCAATGTTATTTCGCGAACGTCTCGATCAATTAAAAATATATGAAAATTTTTTGTAAAATTTAAAAACAAGAATTTGAACTTTGAATGGCAAACAAAAATGAATGTAAAATCGCGCGCTGCTAAGATGCTGACAAACGAGTAAAAATCGTCGTCGAAATGAAACTTTTGGTTTTTTGAAATGACGTTAATAAATTGAATCGGAATTTCCCGAGTACTTATCAGCACGTGAAAATATGGAAAAGATCGTGAGGAAAGGGCCAAGTGTGAGGCTACGTCTTGAAATAATTTACAGTTGGTCAGTCGCGTGGTCGCTGATTCGCAATTGAAACCCCGAAACTGTTATACCATAAAGTGCCTCAAGAAAAAAAGGAAAAAGAAGGGTAGAGCTTTTTTCCATTCCTATTTTCCTCGCGCACTTTTTTCAAGGCGAAAGGCCTGTCCAAAATGACACGATTCAGCTAAGAAACGGTATTCGGAGACAGTGTATACTCGACGACCCCTCAGATAGAGATTAGGCAAGATCCTTTGAGCGAGAAATGAAAGGGTTGAAATTTTCGAAATTTTTTGATGAAACCTTTCCCAGCTTTTTTTGCCATGCTTTTATATCTGCCCGTGTACGGCAGGAAAAAGGACCGAAGCTCACCGTTTACAGTTATTCGAGACTCGCCTACCTGTAAGCTGACCTCTTCAACGTAAAGTACAGTCATCCAAGGAAATTCATAGACTCCCAAATGCGCGAAAAGGGTTAAAGAGTATAGGAAAATTTGACGACAATTTTACAGCGGTTTTTGTCCACCGCCCAGCGGCTTAAGTTCTCCACATGCTTTAATAACCGTGAATATTTTTTCGCCCCTTAACGCCCCTGTATATTGTCATCGCAGTTTAAAGAGGCTATAGAAAAACTCGTTACGCTATATATGCGCATACAGCAATGCACCAAGACGAAAGATTTCTTTCGCCATAAAAAAAAAAAAGAAAAAAGGATTACGTTTTTGGCAATACCACATAGTACAAGAAATCGTCTTATCCCCTTTTCGTTGGCCACCTTCGCACGGTCGTTAAATATTTTTAAACGCGTCGGATCCTTCTTAATGACTCATGGCGAGAAAATAATACCTGCGAATAAAAAACCATCGATCTTGAAAAAGCCGTATTGTCTCTTTCAGCGTATTAACAGTCTTGAGCTCTTGAGAATACACGGCTCAGCATATAGTCGCTCTTAAAAAAAAATGACAATTTTTTGTCTATCGTCGAAATAAATATTTTAAATTTACCAAAGACGAGCATTTTTCCATTGGAAAAGTTTGGAAATAAACGTGATTATATTCGAAATACAGCGTACACGATCCGTAAAAGTCTGATGTATCGAGAAATAGTGTTTGAAAAGTAGAGAATAAAGATGTGATTGTTCTAAACATGTGGACAACCGACACTTGTCGTTCGGGAACTCATTTTGTGTACAATCGAATGTTAATGAGAAACTTGATGGAAAACAAGATATTTCGGCAAGATTCGACGTCGACTATAACGCTGTAAAGATCGTGCGTCAGTAGAGCTAACGTTGCGAGTACAGTAATATCGTTAAATCGATCGTACAACGAAGGTACATTGAAAAAAGTGCGCAGAAATATCGAGTGTGTCTGGTCACTTTATCGCGATGCTCCTAGGCTGCATTTTACACACGTTTTCCGAAGGATCACGTTATCCTTCACTTTGCATCATCGATGCATGGTATTACACCGAATTAACGCAATAATCGCGATATTAATATAATTTGTTTACAGAATCTTTTTTTTACACGATATTGCAATTGGAGGAAAAAAAATGGTTTTACCTTTATTCGTATACGAATATACAGGATGCGCAGTGTACGAGGATACGATGGATAAATCCTCATATTTTTACGATATTTTCAATTCTAGCGTATAATTCGATAAAAAGAAATGGCGTCTGGATGACGCGCGGTATTGGTCGTTGAGAATTGTAGGAACGCGTGCTCGTTTCATCCGTTTTGATCAAAGAAAGGGAGAAAGAAAGAGAGACCGAGAGGGTATATCATGGGGATTTTGTAGTGAGTAGTGGCTTCGAGTCGAGGGGTCGAACGAATCGAGTGAGCCTCGAGATGGAAGAGGAGAAAGATTCGACGACAAGGGATCAGAACGAGAGGGTGCATTGAGGATACAGTAGGGACAAGGATGTTTATGCGGCACGCGAGACGAGTGATGCTGCATGGGGATCTGTACCACAGAGAGCCAAGGGACAACGGTGGCAGTTCCAAAATAGTTCGCCACGAAAGAAATCGACGAAAAAAAAAAGATGGAATGCCATGGACAAACGGGGTAGGGGTGGGGGGCGTTGCGAAGGGTGCGTGGGTCAGTAGTTCCGGGAGGGGAAGATTTCCGAGGAAAACGAGAATCCCCGATCCCCTCTTTGAAGATCGTCGTTTTTTTCACCCTCAAAAAAAAAAAAAATGTCGAAAACTCACAAACGATTTGAATCCGAACGAAATATATGTATATACACTTCCGTCACGTGAATTATCATTATTGCGATCGAGACGCTTATTCATCCGGCAGATACCAAAAGCGTTCGCGCTGTATTCTCACTTTAGTTCTTATTTTTCGCTTTTGTCGATATTAATAAAAGCGTCGAGAATAATATCGAAATTTTGCTTTACCCTCGATGTTGCCGAGGGAGAAAAAAAATTTGTTTTGACGAGAGACAAATAAAACTTTGTAAATTCGTATTGTAATATTTCTGTCGGAAAATCGTGTTTAGAAAACGCGATGGACGGGATCAACGCGCGCGAAGATATTTATCGTTAGCTACGTGACGGTATGAAAAAATTTCTAATTCTCTAATACCCGTAATTTGAGTTTCGATGTGACAAACATTTTCGACGAGCGCGCGTGTACGCCTTTGTTCGTGTGTCATTTAATGATGAATTTTTTTTCAACTCTACGCTTTTTCATCGTATTTGAGTACAATTTAGCGTCGGTTTTAGCCTCGGTTGTACTCAAATACTTACTTATTATTAATACTTAGCGAAATAGTCAATGAAATAGTATACGGCCAAGTCTCGGCGTTTTGGAGTAGAATTTAGTGCGGAAAATCAGCGCGTTCGACATCGCTTTCGGTCGAAAAATGCGGTGCACTTGTCCGCGTCAAATACCCGACGAGATCCTCGCGAGGATGACAGCGAAGATGAACTCACGGATGAAGAGATTGAGACGGATTTACGTGCCTCCGTGATGGGCAAGAAAAGGACGACGAATTGTTCACGGATGTACAGCTGGACTTGACCGATCGAACATAGATCTCATCTTAAATTCGTGTCTTCCACAAATCGTCTCGCTGCTTATTACAAAAACGAACAGACTCCTTAAGGTAGTTCTATCGTTAGATTCAAATCGAGAAATTGTTTTGCAGTTTTTCTCACATACAAAATGGTTCGCGGGCTTCAGTTAAATAAGAAAAGTTGTTGCAAATCGACTAAAGAACAGCATACTCCAAATTCACGGTCATCCCAGGTGATATGTGCTTGCTCTATAATTACAAAAATTGCGAAAAAAATTTTCTCAAGATTTTTTTGGAAAACTCAAGAAATCTTCTTTGATGTTGCATAAAAATGTATGCAAAGTTTTAGAAGGCTTCACCACGTAGAAGCCAAGATATTCAGTGATGAAAATGCAACTTTTAACACGCGCTCTTACGAGAGACTACCGAAAATTGTGATTTTTACCAATAAATATCTCAACTTCCACGTGGTAAAACCTTCCAAAATTTATTACACACGTATATATGACATCAAAGAATACGTATTCAAATTTTCAACAAAATCTTAAGAAAACGATAAAACGATAGAACTACCTTAAAGCAGCCGTCCGATTATCGTAAAATTGACGGGACGGTGAAAAATCGATTGGCAAGAAATGGGCAAACGTCGTAAAGTTCCGAAAAAAATTCGTCCGCTTCTCCGACAGCGTTGATCATTCGTTAAATACCAAAAAATATATTTTTATAAACATACTCTGCGCAACGTGTCATACGATTCTTCAACGAGACGTCGTAGATGACGATAAAATTTGTGAATTGCCGAAGAACGCCACTCAAAATACGACATTTTCAATAACGCTTCTCGTCCCGCGAGAAATTCGTCGTCGCAAAAAAATTCGCGCTTTCGCTAAATGTTACATCGATCAAGGGAGCAAACGATCGACACTCGGCACACGGAGGACTCAAAATTGGGGAAACAATGGAAGGGAAAAGCTATTTAGCGGACACAATCGTAATCCGACAGAGCGAGAAAGAGTACGGTGTAAAGCTGAAAGAAAGAAAATCACGAGAAAACAGAAAAAAAAAAAGTTTCTCGAGAGTGGGGAAATCGAAGGGTGTCTAGTTGGAACGCTTATCGTTGGTGGGGGAAGGAAAAAAAACGAAAGAAGGGGAAGCTTCCGCAAGAGCGGTTGCCAAAACATCTATGAATTCTGTCAATCGTTGAGTGAGGATTGGACGCCCGTGTGTCTAAGGGTAGGGGTAGTTTCCCCCTTCACAAAATCCACAAACATATCGGCCGGCATGGTTCTCGAGATTTCAACTCGAAATTTCGGCATGTCAGTCGAGCGCGAGCATTGGTGATGTGCGCGGATCGGGGTGTTCATCAATCTTTAATTAACCAACTTGTATATTAATCAACTTTCGTATAATCATAATTATTACTATTATGAACCACAAAATCGAGTATATAATCAAACGAGTTTGGAGTTTCATCGATATCTCGAAGAAATCAGCGTGCGCGAACGAATGAACGATTCGGTGTGATAATTCCCGTGTACCTCGAAACAACAATTTCCATCGACGAACAATAAAACACAACGGTGTCAGTGGGATGTGAACATACACGTTTTTTTGTATATATATATATAGTTATGTATGTAGACATCATTATATATGTATATGCATTCGTACCTGTATAAACAAATAGGTGTAATACAGATTCACATGTACAAACATATATACTTGTATTTACGCAAGAGACTCGTTAAAAAACATACATTCAACTTATATATATATATATATATAAGTATAGAAACAGCTAAAAGTGATTGCGTTGGTTGATCCGCGGAGCATCGAGGAGCGCATCGATATTTAACGCAATCTCGCTGTTCCCCTTAAGAAAAACGGCACCGGATCGACGCAAGACGGAGTACGTCCGCCAGAACGGTATGTAAAGTTTTTCAAACTCCCCCCCCCCCCGGGTCCCTTGGATTGTTTTTTTAATCATGGACGAACCGCGATTGACCGGTCGAAATTTCGTCTCGTCAACTTCGCGATTGATTAATGACACTTTTTTGTGATGAAATTTATCTTCAAATTATCTCGATCGAATTGACGAAATTGTGTAGAATTGATCGAGTTATTTATCGAATTATTGCGATCGCGATTCGACTTCCGGCGTTGGGACAAGTTTCTCCGATGTTTTCATATTTGATTATCAACGTTTTGCCAGGAGTAGGAAAGAGGAAAAAAAATGGCACGAGCGAGTAAAACGCAGGCCGGCTTTTGTCGACTCGATGAGACCGCGTAATGACCGGATGGATCGATTAGATCGATGTACACGTCACGATAATATCGGTGTATGAATAATAATAATTGTCGTATTTCGCTCGTGTTATTGTGTTACATTTTGTTGAACGTGATAAATTTTCGATATCGCACAATGGTCTCATCGAAAGTTCTCCAGAGTTTGTGCTTTCTTTTTTCTTTTTCCAACACTCTTTCGTACCCTTTTCTAAGTATTCGGGTCGGCATAGACTACCCTAGGAGGCCTTCTAGCATGCCTGTTGTGCTCAAGAATCGCTGAGAATGAAAAAGCCCCGCGATCCGGCGATTTCCCTCCGCTAAAATGCCCTCATACGCCCTTCTGCCTCGCGGCTTTTCATATTTTCCTGATCCATCTCTCGCGTATAACTTTTACGTTATACGTTATGGACATATTGTTTCGAGCTTGTGTTCCAAATACCTGACCGGTTGTACATGCGAGTTGGTAATAAATTTCGAGAAAAACAAGCTCGAAGAAAGCTACTCGATTCCATGTACGTATAAAAGAAAGTCGTTACACAAATTGATGAAAACCTCGCTTGTTTCGTTCCGTCTCTAATCGTGTACAGAACTGAAGAAAAAGAAAACTTCCTGTAACCGCTGATTGCCATACGATTGTATATTCAAAAAGCACAAATTTTGGGAAAAATTGTCGGAGGATTGATCAACCGATGGACCAATTATCCGCTGCGGTTGATCATCACTTTGATTTGTTTATTATTAACGAGGAATGAATTTATTTATAATCATGAATGGCGAATGGCGGCATTTGACGAATGGCCTTTTTGGTCAATCGAACTTTTTTTTCTGAAAAATGTGTCTCGAGGAACGTGAAAAAAAACGTTCGATTTCTCGACCAGTGCGAAAGAGATGATTGGTAATTGGTACTTTTTTAAAAATCGTTAAACAAAATGTCATCCTCACCCGATCGCCTCGATCGCTTCCGGGAGGTTGCTAAGCTTGCCCTCGGGATCACAAATTTCTTCGCACCACAATGGCGCCACTGAAGCGTTCACGAAACCAAAGAAAAACATGCGTCTAATCTCATCCTCAAACTCGATAACTCGATAGACCTTGAAATCTCGCTTTCGGAATCGAAGATACCATTTTTACGACGTGCTGCTGTTTGGGTGATGAAAATTCGCGATGGCGGCTCAAGTCTCGAGTGTTTTTTTGTCACCATTTCTTTCAATTGTCACGTACGCAATGAAATATGGTGGAATAATGCAGAGAAACGACGTTACACAAAATAAAAAAGATGCCTAAGCGGCCATATCGAATGTCTCTTTTTTTCCGTTTGAGAGCTAGAATTAACGACAAGGCCTTGTGCGTTATTTGCACCAACAATTCTTACTTAAAACTGATTGGTGAATTCATTTCCGGAATGCTCGTCCGCCATTTTGAATCTCGAATCATCGGGATCAGTGCATCATTGGGAGGCGAATTCTTTTTATCAAATCAACCGGAAGTGACTTTTTCGTCGCTCGAAAAAACGGGAAAAACGTCTTTGATCATTGGGAATTATCAATTTGTTTTTGTCGTAACGAATGTTGCAATGACGCGATGCTGGAGAAGATGCTGGATGCTGTACTTTGAGGAGAAGATTCAGAGTCTCGAAAATTTTTAACATCGATTGTCGCATCTGTTGGAAATTCATCAATGCTCGTATCGCTACTTCTTTAATCGAGTTACACGAGCATCAACAAAGATGTGAATTCTCAGTTAAATCAGTTTGGTAAATCACTAATCATCGATCGATTTTCGCTATAAAAATCCCCACCAGAGGGACTCGCAACGAACTATACTGGATGCTGTACTTTGAGGAGAAGATTCAGAGTCTCGAAAATTTTTAACATCGATTGTCGCATCTGTTGGAAATTCGTCAATGCTCGTATCGCTGCTTCGTTAATCGAGTTACACGAGCATCAACAAAGATGTGAATTCTCAGTTAAATCAGTTTGGTAAATCACTAATCATTGATCGATTTTCGCTATAAAAATCCCCACCAGAGGGACTCGCAACGAACTATACTGGATGCTGTACTTTGAGGAGAAGATTCAGAGTCTCGAAAATGTTTAAGGTAGTTCTATCGTTTTATCGTTTTCTTAAGATTTTGTTGAAAATTTGAATACGTATTCTTTGATGTCATATATACGTGTGTAATAAATTTTGGAAGGTTTTACCACGTGGAAGTTGAGATATTTATTGGTAAAAATCACAATTTTCGGTAGTCTCTCGTAAGAGCGCGTGTTAAAAGTTGCATTTTCATCAACGAATATCTCGGCTTCTACGTGGTGAAGCCTTCTAAAACTTTGCATACATTTTTATGCAACATCAAAGAAGATTTCTTGAGTTTTCCAAAAAAATCTTGAGAAAATTTTTTTCGCAATTTTTGTAATTATAGAGCAAGCACATATCACCTGGGATGACCGTGAATTTGGAGTATGCTGTTCTTTAGTCGATTTGCAACAACTTTTCTTATTTAACCGAAGCCCGCGAACCATTTTGTATGTGAGAAAAACTGCAAAACAATTTCTCGATTTGAATCTAACGATAGAACTACCTTAACATCGATTGTCGCATCTGTTGGAAATTCATCAATGCTCGTATCGCTACTTCGTTAATCGAGTTACACGAGCATCAACAAAGATGTGAATTCTCAATTAAATCAGTTTGGTAAATCACTAATCATGAATCGATTTTCGCTATAAAAATCCCCACCAGAGGGGCTCGCAACGAACGCCATGATTTTTTGCTTTATCTATTGACAATCGTGGCCGATAACGGATTATCGTTAATGCCAACAGCCAGAGTCGAGACTAACGAATAAATTGGATTATTCGATTTTTTCTTCCTAAATGTTTCCATCCGTTCTCCCATCAGGGGCGATTTTTTCTTTGTTATCACCAGAGGACTCGACGGGACGATATTCACGAAACGTGGCAGAAAACGCAAAAGTTTTTTCTTCTATTTACTACCGTTGTATTTGGTCGCACGACTGTAATATAAATACGTTAAAGCGTCGTGTTTTTCGCTCGTTTTTCTGTTTTCATATTTCTCAAACGTGTCATTTTACTGTTTTGCATCGCGCTGTAAACACAATGAAAAAGACGAACTTTTTTCCCGCAACGGTAATTTGAAATTGATTCATCGTCTGTTGTTGTGCTGAAATATTACGCGTTCCATATTCAATATATATTAAATAACAGTAGCGACCATCGATGTTGAAGACTCGTTTCGATTTCTTTAAATTAAAGTCAGTCAACCATTATTGGTATACGAAAATACTAATCCGTCGTTGATGATAACTCTTCCCGGAAGTGAATAATGAATAGCAAATAACACGGTAATTGCTAATTACATTCCATTAGTCAATTCAGTGTCTGAATTGTTGATACAGTCGTTTTTGATTCTGCCTTTTTTTCAACTAATTTTATATTCAGCGAAAACGTCAATCAATTAGTCATTAGGGTTAAATATTGACGCGTATACTTATTCTTGACAAAACGATGTTCATTTACACCGGGGATTCGGCAGTCTTGTTTTTACGCAAAAATTCCGTATTTACTCATTTTTTAACTAATTTTATATTCAGCGAAAACGGCAGTCAATTAGTCATTAGGGTTAAATATTAACGTGTATATTTATTCTTGACAAAACGATGTTCATTTACACCGGGGATTCGGCAGTCTTGTTTTTACGCAAAAATTCCGTATTTACTCATTTTTTAACTAATTTTATATTCAGCGAAAACGGCAGTCAATTAGTCATTAGGGTTAAATATTAACGTGTATATTTATTCTTGACAAAACGATGTTCATTTACACCGGTGATTCGGCAGTCTTGTTTTTACGCAAAAATTGCGTATTTACTCATTTTTTAACTAATTTTATATTCAGCGAAAACGGCAGTCAATTAGTCATTAGGGTTAAATATTAACGTGTATATTTATTCTTGACAAAACGATGTTCATTTACACCGGGGATTCGGCAGTCTTGTTTTTACGCAAAAATTCCGTATTTACTCATTTTTTAACTAATTTTATATTCAGCGAAAACGGCAGTCAATTAGTCATTAGGGTTAAATATTAACGTGTATATTTATTCTTGACAAAACGATGTTCATTTACACCGGGGATTCGGCAGTCTTGTTTTTACGCAAAAATTCCGTATTTACTCATTTTTTAACTAATTTTATATTCAGCGAAAACGGCAGTCAATTAGTCATTAGGGTTAAATATTAACGTGTATATTTATTCTTGACAAAACGATGTTCATTTACACCGGTGATTCGGCAGTCTTGTTTTTACGCAAAAATTGCGTATTTACTCATTTTTTAACTAATTTTATATTCAGCGAAAACGGCAGTCAATTAGTCATTAGGGTTAAATATTAACGTGTATATTTATTCTTGACAAAACGATGTTCATTTACACCGGGGATTCGGCAGTCTTGTTTTTACGCAAAAATTCCGTATTTACTCATTTTTTAACTAATTTTATATTCAGCGAAAACGGCAGTCAATTAGTCATTAGGGTTAAATATTAACGTGTATATTTATTCTTGACAAAACGATGTTCATTTACACCGGTGATTCGGCAGTCTTGTTTTTACGCAAAAATTGCGTATTTACTCATTTTTTAACTAATTTTATATTCAGCGAAAACGGCAGTCAATTAGTCATTAGGGTTAAATATTAACGTGTATATTTATTCTTGACAAAACGATGTTCATTTACACCGGGGATTCGGCAGTCTTGTTTTTACGCAAAAATTCCGTATTTACTCATTTTTTAACTAATTTTATATTCAGCGAAAACGGCAGTCAATTAGTCATTAGGGTTAAATATTGACGCATATACTTATTCTTGACAAAACGATGTTCATTTACACCGGGGATTCGGCAGTCTTGTTTTTACGCAAAAATTGCGTATTTACTCATTTTTTAACTAATTTTATATTCAGCGGAAACGGCAGTCAATTAGTCATTAGGGTTAAATATTAACGTGTATATTTATTCTTGACAAAACGATGTTCATTTACCACCGAGGTAAATGAACATCGATTTGACTCGTTTTGCGAACCTAAATATCTCTTCGACAATTTACAACATCAGTTTGGTACAGTCGTTTTCGATCCTGCCTTTTTTAAACTAATTTTATATTCAGCGGAAACGGCAGTCAACTAGGGTTAAATATTAACGTGTATATTTATTCTTGACAAAACGATGTTCATTTACCCCGGTGATTTGACAGCCTTGTTTTTACGCAAAAATTGCGATCTCGTTTTGCGAACCCAAATATCTCTTCGACAATTTACAATATCGACGGCCGCAGTAATCTCATCTGTTCCCCGTTAAGGGTTGTTTATTTTCCGCCGCTCTTGACTTCTGTTGCTGTTTCATTTTATACTCCGTCCGCACTCCCTTATTTTATTATATTCAACGAAATTCGTGGAGAATGACGTCAGCTGTTATTTATGACCATGACCGATAGTACCAGGGTAGTGTCTTTTCGGTCTCGAACGAAAACGACCGTAATACAATGAATTCGCAAAAGTCGAAAAAGAAGCGAGAGAGATAGAGAGATAAAATGAGAAATATTCCATTTTTCGTTTCCGTTCTGGCACAAAAATTCCGTGGATAATATATAATAGCGTGACAGAGGAAGGCTTTGCTCCACTTGAATAAATCAACCCCCGGAAAGTATCGCCGCGTCGTGTATTGAGGTCTTTCATTTTTCCTTTCTACCCCGTCTCTTTCTTCCTCTTTCTCTCCCGGTTTTTCTCTCCTCTTTTTTCCTTGACAGCATGGGGCCTTTCACCTTGAGAACTCAAAACTCAAAGAGTTTCGAGAGAGACCCTACAGCCCACCATCGTTTCCTCTGCGTTACTTGCGAACATGGAAAATCTGCACGATCGACGCTTCGTCGGGCAAAACGCACCGGACGAACCCTTTTTCCAGGAATTTTTCTCGTTTTTGCCAAACCGTACGTCGAAATAATACAATACTCATTTTATTTGTTTTGTAATTAGCGAAAACTCCTGTACGAGAATTTTCGGCAAAATTCCATTTATTTTCGTACAGTGACGTATCTGGTCGTGAACACGGTCTTATTTTAAAAGTATAATAATTAGTGCATAATTATCGATACGATTAAAGTTCCATAACGGATTTATCATGTAAAAATTGCGGTTCCAAAAAACGTCGATGGCAATTCGTAAAAAAACGCTCAACGACCACAATTCGTGAACGTGTTTTTCTGAACAGTTCGATCGCTTTGGTCGAATTTTTTTCGCCTCGACGGGAATCTCCCGGTGGGCGAACTATTGTGTGGCGAGATTTTTCATTTTCGAAAGACGAAAAAAAAAAAAACCATAACACGAATCTTCACGAGCGACGCGGTACGGTCGGATGGCGGAGAAAATCCTTCAACCGTATGGAAAATAGCTTCCAAGGCTCGTCCGCCTTTTTCACGAATATTCAACAAAACCCCTTTTTTTTCTCTCCTTTCCCAGCCGTGTCCCTTTCGCTGGACCAGCCGGCCACAAATATAGTCGAAGCCGCTGAATTTCTCCTGCGGAAGAGTAATTGTCCTGTCGCTCAGATTTTTCAGTGCACGAAGGCACTTTCGCCGAACAATGCTTTAAAAAAAATTGGAATACCCGAAGAAGATTTTTTTCCTCGCTACGGTAGCGAAAACGAATATCGTCCTCGAATAATATCGTCGAAAAAAGAAAATATCTTAACGTAGTTCTATCGTTTCATTCGAATCAAAAAATTGTTTTTCGGTTTTTCTCACATACAAAATGGTTTGCTGGCTCAAGTTAAATAAGAAAAGTTGTTGCAAATCGACTAAAGAACAGCATACGTCAAATTCAAGGTCATCCAAGGTAATATGTGCTTGCTGTATAATTACAAAAATTGCAAAAATGTTTTTCTCAAGATTTTTTTGAAAAACCGTTGAAAGCTTCTTGGATGTTGCATAAAAACGTACGCAAAGTTTTAGAAGGCTTCACCACGTTGGAGCCAAGATATTTATCGATGAAAATGCAACTTTTAACACGCGATCTTACGAGAGACTACCGAAAATTGTGATTTTCACCAATAAATATCTCAACTTCCACGTGGTAAAACCTTCCAAAATTTATTACACACGTACATATGACATCAAAGAATATGTATCCAAATTTTCAACAAAATCTTAAGAAAACGATAAAACGATAGAACTACCTTAAGGAAAAAAAACATTCAATTTCTACAGAAAGCGTATCGCATTTTACAGATCTTTTGTTTTTCTCGGCTTCAAAATACAAGTCCTCGACGGTCCTTGATAGCAAGATAAAATAGCGAGAATGAAAATTCATCCGCTGGACAGGAAATGGTCTTCTTTTAATCGTAATTCGACACTTCGAATGAAGAGGGACATTTTTTAACGTTACGTTTTACACATTGAAAATTAAGAGAAAAATAACTTAACAATTGACCGATAAACCCAAAAAATGGTTGGCCATTGACGGTTAAACGCTGTATGTTAATTTTGTATGTTGATTGGTCAGCAGCGCCGAGGCATTGATTTGACAGAATTGATCTCGTTTTTCAGGATAATAATGAGAGGTAATTGGGAAACCGCCGAGGCGCTGGTCCTCGCGCCTGGCCAGCAGCAGCTTCCGCAACAGCAACAGAACGTCATGGACGAACAGCGTCTACCCCTCCATTCGCCAACCACGCCCGCTTGGGGTGGTATCACCGATAGAATAGTGGTGAGTAATCGTACCTTTTTCCATCCAGTCTGTACACTCCACGAGCAACCCCTGCACATAAAATCCTTCCTTCTCGCGTGGTTTCTGTCCTCCGGCAACGAATCCCAGCAACCAAAGTAGCCTCGCCATTTCGCTTCTCACTCGCTGCTCCCGTCTCTGTCTTTCACCCCTCCAATCGTCTGCCATCCCCGAATATACTTTATCGCCGTCTCACCCCATGGCCTTTTGTATCGAAAAAGTTGGAAAATGCCCGCTCGTATCATTGAAAGCGACTGGGAAACGGAAAAAAAGATTACATCTCAGTAAAATCTTGAACTTTTTACATAGATAACAATTTTCTTTTTTTTTATAATAAAATTTCGCACTTGTGCTTCATCTTTGTTCAGAGATCGTGATAATGGATAATCGTGTTTGAATAACCCGAAGACATTTTTCGGAAATAAGACTTGTTTGACAATGGACATTCAATGTCAGTTAGGACGTCAAATATTAGGACGTCAAACCTGACAAAATAGCTTTTTTCACAAAGCCTTTTGTATCGAAAAAGTTGGAAAATGCCCGCTCGTATCATTGAAAGCGACTGGGAAACGGAAAAAAACATTACATCTCAGTAAAATCTTGAACTTTTTACGTAGATAACAATTTTCTTTTTTTTTTTTTATAATAAAGTTTCGCACTTGTGCTTCATCTTTATTCAGAGATCGCGATAATGGATAATCGTGTTTGAATAACCCGAAGAAATTTTTCGGAAATAAGACTTGTTTGACAATGAAAATTCAATGTCAGTTAGGACGTCAAATATTAGAAGGTCAAACGTGACAAAATAGCTTTCGTCAAAAAGCAGCGAATCAACAAAGTATTTCAATGAATTCGCGAAATTTGCTTCCACGTTCTTCATCGACAAAAGCATAACTTTGTAGCGAGAAAACTCTGAAACGGCGATTTCTTTGTTCGCCGGTCATTGAAACTGACGAAGGTCAACGTATATATTTCGAAAAATTGATTTCGCCAGAGTTCAGACTCCCCTATAATGTCCGATGAATGCAGGAAGCGGATGCTGACATTCGACGTCTAAAATGAAGTCATAAGAGTGTTTTTCTCGTCCCTGCAACGGAGCACCCGGCGGATCAAAGTTACCCCTAAATGCGGATAATTTTGGTTGCGTCGATTCGCGAAATTTGTCATTTTAACATAATTTTATTTCATCATTTAACATATAACATAATTTTTATTTTATTTCAACATTTTAACACATTAACATCAGATCTGTCATTTTAACGCTGTGAACCTCGTTATTTCGCAGAAGGAGGAACCCGTTGAAGACAAAAATGACGATTCGGGCGTTTCACCCGGTCACTATACGAGCAATTCGGTATCCCCGAGGAGCAGACGTTCCTCGTCAACGGCAAACTGCAGTCTGTCACCGGGGAGCGCAACGTCGCAAGATTCGAACGCGATGCATTGCGGAAGCTTCGATTACAGCCCACCGAGTATCTACAAGAATTGCGAATCCCCGCTCGCCTACGGGAGGCTTCACACGATGGACGAAGTGACGCAGCATCAAATAAACGACCATCAAGCGATGAACGTGGTATCGAACAGTTTGAAACCAACGAGCGACGAGTCCGAGATATGTCAGGACACTCTGCAGTGCCCTGTTTGTCCGTTCTCATCGTCAAACAGGTAAGAAAGTATTCTTGAAACTTTCGGAAATCCTTCACCGTCATTATCACGTAAAAAGATCTCAAGTATGCACTTGCAGAGAAAAGAATGACGACGGAAAAACGAAAAAAAACGAAAAAAATTTAACGAATTGACGAATTATTCAGGTTACAGTTCAGTGAACATCTCGCGGCTCATTACGCTACAAACTGTGATACCCCGGAGCTAACAAAGTCCTTGCTGACTACCGCTGATAGTCACAATCAACAGCTGGACCAGCAGCAGCAGCAGCAGCAGCATTTCGAACAGATGGATCATTCCATGAGCGCGATTGACGAGGAAAATCGTGCCTCGCCGTCCCAGAGCGAACGGTCGGAGCAGGAATCCGAGGAAGCTGACGAGCCGGGTCTCCGTGTGCCGCGAGTCAATTCACAAGGCAAAGTAAAAACATTCCGCTGCAAACAGTGCAACTTCGTTGCCATAACAAAACTGGAATTCTGGGAGCACACACGGGGCCACATAAAAGCGGAGAAGCTCTTAACGTGCCCGAAATGTCCCTTCGTTACCGAGTACAAGCATCATCTCGAGTACCACTTGCGCAATCATTTCGGCTCGAAACCATTCAAGTGCGACAAGTGTTCGTACTCGTGCGTCAACAAGTCGATGCTAAACAGCCATTTGAAGTCGCACTCGAACGTTTATCAGTACAGGTGCGCCAATTGTTCGTACGCGACGAAATATTGCCACTCGTTGAAGTTACATCTGCGGAAGTACAAGCACAATCCGGCGATGGTACTGAACGCGGACGGCTCGCCGAATCCCTTGCCGATAATCGACGTTTACGGAACTCGGCGAGGGCCCAAACAAAAATCATCGTCGGGCGCAAACGGTGGCAAAACGAACGACGACAACAGCGCACAGATGCCGAACGGCGGCGTTTCGAACAAACCGGGACAGCTGTTGATACAACCGCAGTTATCACCGATAAGCCACAACGGCGCGACGATGAATCCGATGGACGCGATTCACGCTCTGAGCAACAGCGTCAACCAGGGCGTCATGAGCTTCCCGTACGGCCAATTGTTCGCCGGTTTTTCAATGCCGGCCAATCGTTATCAATTGACGGACGACGCGACGGACAAACACTTGGAGAATCTAAAGACGAATTTCTTCGCCGAATACGCGAAGATGATGGCGAACGACAGAACGAATGCGGAATACAGTCAGGACATTGGAACGAGCGCTTTCGGAACGAGCGCGACGGACAACGACGGTCCGAAGGTCACCGAGATGGCAATGTCGCCGAGTGACTCGGAGAGCGGCCAACCGTCCAAGGACTTTTCAGGGTCGAGCGCGTCGCGGAACGTTCCAGACGTTTCAACGGAAAACGTGAAGTTCACACCGTTGGATCTCAGCAAACCGGACGTCATGGCGAGCGAGAGTTTCGCGAAAACCGACCTTCCGCGGGCCGACGACGTCGACGATATCGCTATTTTGAATACCGGGAAAATTCGTAAAAGCGACTTTCACGCTAATAACAACAATCATTCCAAAACCAACAACAATTTGCAGAGCGACGGGACGAGCTCGATCGCCCACTCGCCGAAAACGGCGGGTACGAGTAGACGCAAGGGGAGAGCCGTCAAATTCGAGAGGCGGGTTATCGTGGATGACGTCGATGAGGCGAGCGAGAAAATCGCGGACGGTCGGGATTCCGCGATCGCGCGGAACGACGCCGCTGTCGGTACGATCGTTGATAATTCCAAGGAAACAACGCCCGATCGTAACTTCAGCGGTGTCGGAATGAACAACGAGTTCACCTGTCAATATTGCGAAATAGCTTTCGGCAATGTCGTCATGTATACGGTTCACATGGGCTATCACGGCTACAAAGATCCCTTCACGTGCAACATGTGCGGACACGAGTGCGACGACAAGCTGTCCTTCTTCCTACACATCGCGCGATCAAAACACTCGTAGTTCGACGAAAACATAACCTCACTTTCACTTTTTTTTTATTCCACTTTCTTCACCATTTCTTTCATTTTTTTCCGCTCGCGCCAACTCCGCCGCGATCGAAGCTCTCGCGGGTTATGTTTCTTTTCTCCCCAACACACTTTTCACGCGGCTTTTTCTTTTTCTTTGCTTTGTTATGGTTTTTTTTCCATTTTTTTTTCGCTGTGACATGCAAATTAGAGCGATTCTCGGAACGAATGCACGATCGACGATGTATAGCGACGAATTAGATAGAATCTCTGCGTTCTAGTCAAAAAAAAAAAAAAAAAAGAGAGAATCAAATGAAACGAACACCGGGCAGACGCTGTGAGCGTGAAACGCTGCTCGGGATGCAATTTACGGATAAAGAGTCAAATGTAGCACGTAATTCGAGCCAATGACGTTACTTGATGGACATACACCTTTTTTTTTAAGTAATTACCTCTTTCGACTCTCGGGAAATTTCCAATCTTCTTTTTTCTTTTGGTCTTTGTGCGTTCCTCTCGAACATTTTTGTCTCGATGAACGAAAGTACAGAAACGATGCGATTCAATGAGGCGGCGAATTATTATGATTATTTTGTAGATTATTCGTGCATTGGTCGAGCACACGCACACAAACACACACACACCCACTTACACACACGATTATCGAATTCTTTCGATGCACTTGGGTTCTTTTTTACCATCGTTTATGATTTTTTTTTTAATCGTACTTATCAACCGTTACTCGTCCTCGGCGAATGAAACCGCGATCTTGTTCTGCACAATGTGGCTTCGAGGAAGTAGAAGTTACTCGTAATCGACCGTCGAGTCCGAACGTTTTGTTTTTTTGCTTTTTTTTTAATTACTTTTATCCTTTTACATCGAACGAGAAACGCACGTTCGTTCTTCATTTCAAATTTTGATTACCTTTTATTTTTCAAAAAACGACAAGTTTCTCGATTCTTAAGTTCGATGACGTACAAGCACCTTTTTCTTTTGTTCCCGCGACCGATTCGTCTCGTCGGTATTACAGAATTTGACATCTCGTCGAGATATCGAAGGGGTGGAGAACAGTGGTGGTCATCGCGTTCGGAACGCGTGCGTCGGTGTACTCAGCGCTGAATTGATGCACGCGTCTCAAAGAACTCGGCGTTTAACGGTTGCATAAAGAGGAACGTGGAAAAAAAAATTATAACGATATTGCAAAAAGAAACGTGCTCGTGGGGAAAGTTGAAGACTGATAAATTGGATCAAACACGGGCGAGCTTCTGCTGTTGCGTTTCGCGAATCGGTAAAGTCGTCAAAAAGTGACAAGAGCGACGAACAATGCACATATCATCGAACTCGTGGCAAGAGTGACGAACGTTTACTTCACTCGCCTGATCACTGCGAAAAAAAAACAAAAATACACGGGATTCTCGTCGTACGTTTCTGAAATCGTCTATGTTTTACTTATATATTTATACGAATAAAATGTAAATAAAACATATTTTGTTCATGTACGATTGGCATACGTTATTTGGGACAATTCGACGCCCAAATAAGTGTCACATGGAGGAACCGTGTATTTTTGAACATAATCTTGTTTTTTTTTTTTTTCGAGAAAGTGAGAAATCGATCCTCGGTATTTGTGCGCCAAAAGACCGCGATGATGTGTACATTTTTTTCATGTAGATGAATAAACAGTGTGACGAACGAACGCAAAATGTGGCAACGGAACTCGCGAAATGTTTGCCCAAAAACCGCATATTTTTCTGAACGCTCGTGCCGAACAAATTCGGATAATCATCTACAGAGTTAGTTAATGCAACAGTTTAAACATATATTTGTATACACAAACACACACACACGCACACACACACACACATATATATATATATATATATATATATATTTACAGACATACACATACACACACCATATATACTACATATGTATATATGGGAATAAATGAAGAAACGAAATATTTGCGAGCCTGTCAAAACTCGAGAGTACATGTTCATATATAAATAGATAGATTATATATTGAATAATAAGGATATACATATATATCATATAAATATATTTTTCGAAACGCAAAGATCTATTTTTACTGGATAAGATTCCGTTACGGACGAGAGAAGACGAATTTTTTCTTCCGTGAAAATTCGTTCCGTCGAAATTGAAGACATTATTGTTTTTTTTTTTACTTTTCCATTATAAAAAAAAAAAGAGAAACGCATCGTATTGTGGGTCGATATGTTCACATGCACGCACAAACCTGCGCACACGTGCGTGTGTGTATGCATGTATACGCGGATATGCATATATATATACATATACATACATATATATAAATACATAATAACGTATGTATTATATATATATATAAAAAAATGCGTCACGTGAGAAACTCGACTGGTCAATTAGTCGGTTTTCCATCAATTTTTTTGCAAACGCTCGATATTTTCGCGAACGGACCATCGCGTGAAAGGATTTTAGGCGGCGCGAGAGATTTTTTTCCTTGACCATAATCACAGAGTTTCGAGATTTTTGACAAAACGAGAGAATTTTTTTTCTTTTTTTTCTTCGCTGTATCCGATCAAGTGCCACTTTGAAAATAACGGGATAGAGTTCTTTATTCTTTGATGTTCGCGATGCTTTTATTTTTATTTCTTTTTATTTTTTTATTTTCATACATAACTCCAGCCTGAGAGAACATCGAGCGGGGTGTTTCTCTCGGTGCTGGTTGGCGCAAGCTCGTCTTTCATACGCACAATTTTTACGTTCGTTCGAGATAATTCAATGATTACGCGAGGCATTACTCGAGCGCAAAACATTTTTTTCGTATATCGCGGGACGAAAGTTATGCATAAGAATCAATTTTGAGACAAGTTATCCTCATCGTCCAAGCTTCTCTTTTTGGGCAACTTACCCATGTATCTGCAGCAAGAGTGAAAAATAAGCGCAAAAAGAGCGAAAATTTATAGCAATCGCGCAAATAATAATAAAGAAAAATTGATGAAAAATCGACAATATAGAGTCTCGTACAAGTAGCATGTAGGATAAATTAAAACGATGTAACAAAACAACATTCCTCCTTACATGTAGCTGCAAATACATAATTTATTTATATATATCGAGACTGATTATTACCAATTATTATCCCCTCATTTGCTCCCAATAGAAAATCATTTTATACTCTACGTATTTTTTTTCGGACTTTTTACCGAATGGCGAAAATCCGAGGGTGGTCGTAGGTGACAAAAGAATTCAATGTCATCAAGCTGGCGGTAAATGTACCGCGTCTATTTTATAGCCTTTTCACCTTAGACTTTGGTCGTATAAAAAAATGCCAAAACGAAATTTCATCCTGAATCTAGCTGCACATTATTAACAACAAGTTTTGGGAAGTTTTAATAGCGGGGACAAAGGTAGGATTGTATCGGAGGAAGAGCAGACACGAATAATTATGCAACAACAGCGGTAATTTGTAAGTAAACAATATATATTTATTGTTATCTTTACAGCTAAGGCACTTGTTACCGATATAAAAATGAACGTCACAAATGAACGTCCATGAGCTTATGTAAATACTGGTATTACACAACTAATTGCTTCTTCGTAAAAATTTTCATTATCGATATATGTGTCAGGGTGGTGTCATCTTTTTTTTCCGTTTTCCAATTTTACAAAAGTATCGACTTCGATGTCAAAGTTGAGAAAAATCTCAAGAGATGCCTGTTCCAGCAGAGCGGATGCCGGAAATACACACATCTCTCGGACTCAATTGACAATTGTACTTTTTTTTAGATGCTATCCCAGATTAAAAATAATGATTCGAGTATCGCGAGGCTCGGGTATTGCGACGTTAAAAGAGAAAAAAATATTCCCCACGCCGTAACGAACGCGCTGTTTGATTTAGGTTTTCATGAATATTAATCGTCAGATTAACGCAATTGGTACGCACGTACAAAGAATTAATTCCCTCGCATCCGCTCATTTGTCCAATTCCCATGTTGGATAAATTAATTTGTGATGCAAATTTCAATAATCGCGCGTGTTTTTTCACAGATAAATGTATACAAGTTATCGTGTTCGCATCGCAACAGAAATATCATTATTAATCCTGAGATAACATCTCAAAAAGGAAGGCAGCATTTTTCAGGTACAAGTGTTGAGAGACGTACCGATTACGTTTTTGTATCTTTTTTTTCTGTCCTGCTATACCTCCCCTACACAAGCTATACATCAAAGTCAGAATTTACTTTCATACAGAGGCTCTTGATAGAGACGAAAAAAAAGAAAACCAAAAAAAAAAACATATTTCAACACTCTAGTTTCTATATGTGTAATTTTGGATGTTTTTCTTTTTATGCGCAACTTGGCATTCGTAAGGTGGGAGAGTTCTGCTATTATAATCTTTGAATGCGATATAATCATTACGTACGTATACGTTCGTTTTTTAATATAGAATGATTTCGATTTCGGAATTCTTACGATTTTTCAAGGGCGGAAGAGGTATGTACAATTAAAAATGAAAAGAAAAACAATGTCGCCCCGTTCGCCGCTCAAGCCCAAATCAATTCAAGGATCCAAGGCACTCGAAGGCTCCACCGTGTAAAGTATTATTAGTTATTGGACTACAAGCGAGATACAATAATCTTTATACTCTTATATAATCAATTAACGTTAATATATATTGAGAGCGACGTAAATTATATACGGATTTATGATGAGCCTGGAGAAAAAAAAAACACTAATAATAAATTGCGTGTACGGCGTATCGAGGCTCGGATGCAAAGAGCCGAATTAACAGACAACCTGCGGCGCGTTTGGAAAAAAAAAGTAATACAAAATTATCGTTGCAGATTTGTTCGCGTTTTTCTTCATATTTTTAACGGCATTGCGGAGCGGTGTTTTTTTCTTATTTTTTTCCCACAAATCCAGTCTGTCTGTTGTTATTCTTTTAATTCGAAATTATTCAACGCGATTCGGTACTTTTTTTTCTTTCACTCCATATCCGTTACTGGATCACTCCACTACCTTATGACGGCCAAAAACGATGGTCCAATTTGGATCAATGTCATGGTTAGCGTCCGAGTAAATTGTACTTCAAAAAAATGCGCACAAATCTTCACGCGATATTTTCCCTAAATCCGCAAATCTCGAATAATTTGAAAGAACTGTAAAAATGATTTGGTCGTTAAAAACCGCAATTCTCGGTCGCAGGATCTGTTAATTCACGTACACACGAATCGAGACAAAACCGATTTTATTTCGTTCATTGAGCTCGGGGATATATCGAATTTTTTTTCGCAGACTCGAGAGGGAAAAAAACTTTCGTTTCTACTCGGTCGTGGTACGAAGATGCGAATAATCTTGTTTCGCGTGAGACGATTTTTTTTATCGCGTAAGCTGACGCCTTTGAAAATCTGACACGAATAAAAAAGACATTCGAACGAATTCTCGTGAGTTGGATTATCCAAAAAGAAAGTATGTAAAATCTCGGTTGAAATTAACGTATAGGCGAGAATTCGTACGGAGTAAATACGAACCATCCAACGATTATTGCAGCATCGAACGAAGATGGTTGTCAAGTACACATTGTTATCTCCTTTTTTTTTTTACAATTATCTCACATTTGACACAACATACGTATATGTTTCACAAAAATCACACACAAATTGTCTCGATAAAAATTCGACTTAAGGCACATTCTCGTTTGTCATTGGAAGAAAAAAACAAAAAAAATCAGAACTACGTTATACTAATTTGATACGTATAACGAGCTGATCTTATCCACGAATACGATATTGCATTGTAATTCTCTCTCTCTCTCTCTTCTTTTATACCACTCTAAATGGCCTCACGACGACTTTTCCTGCGTCTGTCGAACAAAGAAAAGCCGGGCGAGCCTATTGCAACATAAAAATGTACAGTTATATATATCTGTGTATATAAAACATCGTTAAATCTCAATTTCATTACGCAAAGTACCAAATCGAAATGTCGAGAGTCCGTCATTTGCATGAAAACAAGAATGAAAAGTCGTTCTCAAATTTCAAAGGCGAATAATGGGGAATGAAAATTGACTTTTTTTGTTTGCACAAAAAATTCAAAGTATATTGCGAATTTTGACCAAAGTACTCTAGCCTGAATAATAATTTTTTGTGTTTATGTGACAATTTCTCAACGAAATTGCCTTATTTTAAGGTGCGATAAAAATGACCCGGTTTAATCGACTCTCGACATTTTCGACGCTTGTAAAAGCTCATCTTTCAACTCAACAACGCCCGATAGAAGCAAATCTCATGAGCTCGTTTCTTTTTTGGCCTCGACATTCGTTACATACTCGATGTAAAAAAAAAAAACGACGAAGAACAGTTTAACGAGTCGAGCCACGTTACGGTTTAAAAAAAAATCTTCGTTCCACTATCGTCAATATCAACTTTACATATACATTCGACTTTCAAACTCGCGCGAAATATAAATCATGTGTGTGTGTGTGTGTGTGTGCGGGCGTGTGAATGTCTTTAGTACAAAATATATCGAAAGATTTTTAACAAGTGCGGCTCATGTTTTCAGCCAATAATTTCGCAATTCATAACAAGTGTAAACTTCTCACATGCACACGCGCGCGCGCACTTATCAACGAATATACTTTAATCAATGTGAACTTTAGTTTTCATCGATGTATTACTTTAACGATAAATATACATGTTGAAACAAGGCATTTTAGTATGGACGGTCGTTGTTAATTCTGCAAAGTCTCGACGAGACACGATTGTTTTTATCAACTCGATCGGAAGCAAATCAAAGGCACTCGCAACAGGCTTCCGATGGTCGGTTTTCTCTTTTTTCGCAGCGAAAGGCTTCCTTCGTTCTCTTTTTTTCTACTATCGAGTTGACCCTCCGCGACGATAATTTCGTTTGTAATGATTTCTAGAAAAATTTGCGATATTCGTTTACTCTGTGTAATGCCATAACTATTAAGGAAATGTTCATTTTCACAAAATAATGTTTGATGTTTCCTCGCTTGTTACGCGTGAGAGAATAAAGATTGGTTGACGATCTTTTTCGAAAATTGTACAATCCATGCAAAATAAAATTTCGAAAAGCTCCGGGCGCGTAATATCAAACACGTCCATCGAGACTGTAACAATCTTTTAACGCATCGACAAAGAGTCTTTGTCGCGGATAAATGAGAACAATGAAAAAAAAAACAGAGCAAATAGCTTTTTCGGTAATACAACGGATTTTTCTTTATCATCGAAGGTATGACGTTAACCAACGAAACGTCAATGAAAACGAATATCAGAAAGTTTCGTTAAGATAAAAACAAAAACGTGTATCTGTTAAGAGAGAAATAAAAAAGGATAGATATTCCTTCGTTCTCTTTTTTCTACTAACGAGTTGACCCTCCGCGACGATAATTTCGTTTGTAATGATTTCTAGAAAAATTTGCGATATTCGTTTACTCTGTGTAATGCCATAACTATTAAGGAAATGTTCATTTTCACAAAATAATGTTTGATGTTTCCTCGCTTGTTACGCGTGAGAGAATAAAGAAGAATTGGTTGACGATCTTTTTCGAAAATTGTACAATCCATGCAAAATAAAATTTCGAAAAGCTCCGGGCGCGTAATATCAAACACGTCCATCGAGACTGTAACAATCTTTTAACGCATCGACAAAGAGTCTTTGTCGCGGATAAATGAGAACAATGAAAAAAAAAACAGAGCAAATAGCTTTTTCGGTAATACAACGGATTTTTCTTTATCATCGAAGGTATGACGTTAACCAACGAAACGTCAATGAAAACGAATATCAGAAAGTTTCGTTGAGATAAAAACAAAAACGTGTATCTGTTAAGAGAGAAATAAAAAAGGATAGATATTCCGACGATAAGTACAGAATTACACAGGTCGCGGTGCCTTTCGCACGCAACAGAGTATCGAGAGCTCGATCGACTTTGGTCTTTTTTTCTTTCCCACGGCTCGCAGAGTCAACCGGTCGATCGTAATTGCACTATCTTTATTCGCGTCAAATACGAAGCGAATAATTCGAATAATAAAAATGGCGTTTCGAACGCGCTTCGCGTCGAGGGACATCCACAAAATCCGATACGTCATGATATCAGAATGGAGCTCCAATACGATACTGATTAGCAGACGTCAAATGTATGCAAGAATTTTCGCGTACGCGTGTATCCATTTTTCCACTTTTTTCTTGCCTGATAACAAAACCGAAGATTCAATGTCTCGCGAAACTTTACACAAAGAGCAGATCCAACGATAATCTGTTGTGTGAACTTTGAATATTATTGTCAAAATAACGTGATACAATTTCGATTGTACGTTCCTCTATTTTTAGAGCTTTTTCCTCATTTAAATTCCTCTAAACTCTCTTATTTCGCGATCCGTTGACTGGACAATAGATTATTTTAGTATACTTTTACGTTATGTACAGAATATTGATAGGCGCATTATACGGCTATGAAAATTGCGGGTGAACACGATCGAGTGTACGTCAGATTTTCCTTCTTTGCCGCAGAGTCGTTCAACGTTCGTTCTTCCAACTCTGTTTCAACAACGAATAATAAATGATTTTGTTTTCCACGTCGACGCGTTCAACATTCTCTCGCTTCCTCACACGCGTATGATGCAACGATGCGATCGGCTGCATCATTTTCATCCTTGTGTACACGTGTACGCTATAGCATTCTTTTCACTACTATAGCCACGTGAGAACGTTCTCCGGTTTGCTGGTGTTGGGATTAATAAGAGACTGAACGTCGTCCAGTATGTCACTGCTGAATTCTTCGCTAAGCTGAAATTTATGAAAAAATCTTTAATCATTCGGTTATCCTTGTGTCTCGGATAATTGTGTGAAATAACTCCATCGCTTTCAACGAAATGAGACGAAGACGATACCTGAAGGGAAGGCACGAGATCGTCGGTCGAATCAATGTTGTCGCTGAGCGTCGATATGTCGGGTGTTTCCATCGGAGCTCCTGCTTCTGTGGATTTCATTTTTTCTTCATTTTCGGCAATTCTTTTGTTTTCGTACGAATTTTCATTCGTGCCGTGACAAAATGTCAACAATTCTGACTCTCCACGAACGCATTTATTTTTTCAGTCACCATGAACAGTATCTTTCAGATTGAAAAGCGTTGAGAATATTTTCGAGCAAACGCGAAACCACCGTAAATCGATTAACGTAATGAAAAATGCAAAAAAATCGCATTTTTTATTCTTCAATATTTACGACCAAAACTTTGTCGGTAAGTTTCCGAATGAGTGCGAATGTGTTAACATTTGAGGTAAGGATGAATGTGACACCGCGCGTTCTCGGAGGGTTAAACGAAACTTTCTTAAACAAACATTTTTGCGCGTACGACTTGGAGAAAAAAAAAGTTTGTTTACCGCTCGTCGCGTCCATGTTGTCGTCGATGTTACCGAGGAAATCTTCGGGTGTGTGAGGCAGAGAGTATGCAGAACCAAGGCCCAAACCACTGTCCGCACTTTCTTGTCGAGCGTGTTGTTCATTCATACCAGACAAGAATGGGTCCATTGCAGCGTCGGTTGTGCTCTGTCGTAACATGAGCTCTTGCTGCGAAGATTACGAGGAAAAATGCATTTTATAGGACGTTTTATTTATCATTACTTCACTGAGCAAATTTGCAATTTTACTCTAAAACTTGTCCAACTTTATCACGAAATGATTACAAGTATTTTTTTTTGCAAATAAAACATAGTTTAGGAATTCCATTTATGCGTCGATAAAATTGCAAGATACGCGAAAACGCCAAACAGTATGAATGTAAAATTCTCACCTGACGCATAATTTCCTGCTGCCTTTGCTTCAAACGTTCGCGTTCCATTTGCAATGATTGTAGACGCAATTTTTGTTGACAAGCTTGCAGATTTTGAGTGCTCTGCAAAGCTGCGCCGCCAGGCTGTTGGAGCCAATTCTGCGGTAGCAACGCACCGGAAGTGGGAGCTCTTTGGAGATGGGATGCTGCGAATAAAGAATTCGATTTTATTGTTTTATCGTACGTTTATCGTCGAGTATGAGGGAAAAAAGTGCCTGAAGCAATAAAGTGAAGAATGAGCCGAGATTCTGCAAATTTTCATTCAATCACCTGTCAAATTAATTCATCTTTAGCTTTTTTATTTCGTTGAAACGGACGACCGGAAATTTCTTGACTGGCCACACTGATTCCATCGTCGTTAAAGCTCCGACCGATTTGTTAAAATGATACTTACGAATTCTAGGATCGAACCAAGATGTCGTGCGAGTCTGATGATTAATGAAATATATTTCGCCTTCGGGTGTCCGAGCCTGTTCCCAGCCATCGGGCAACGGTCCGAGGGCGGCTGGCGGTACGTTGGCTGTTTTTCCACTTTCAACCGCCGCTGCAACAGCGGCAACGCTCACGGCAGCTGCTGTTTTTCTTGGATCCTCCCATGTTGTTGTCCTGTCCAAGTGACTGCAATAAACAAATGATGATTGTTTTGTTAGCATATACGATCGTAAAAATCAAACACGTGCCATGTGGCGTACGTGAGAACAGAGAAATTTTTCGATCCATCGTCCTTGATATTCGGGACAAAAAAAAAGAACGATAAGCCTCGAGTCCGAATTCTCATTGTCGCGCGAAAAAATGACACTGCTTTGGAAAACAATCGGCTACGAGATTTCGGACAAAGATGCTGCCCGAACGGGAGTTTTATCTCGCACGTTCAAAGTACGAATCTTTGGATGCAATATTATCGTACTCTATCGCTGATGGACGGTTTCTACGACATAGATACGCCCTTCTATAACTCCCACAGCGTCCCCTATAAATGCATCGAACATAATTAAATGTCACCCCGCATCAACACACTGGCCTACACCGCGGCAGTTTGCAGCTTGTCCTAAACGAGGCTTGATCGTAATATTAATTTTCGGCCCAGCGCCCCATTATTCCCACGAAGTGTCGGTATTGTTTGAAGCATCAAGAGTAATCATGGATACGGCATCATTGGCTCGATAATAATGTCCCGTTTCTCACGTTGGCCGTTTCAATTAGCTGGTTTTAATCGATCAACGAGACTGATTTAATCATGGACCACAAATCTTTGTTAAAGACCGCAAGGATAAGAAAGATTCGTTTAATTGCGGCCTGTGATATAGCTACGAAGTCTCAAAGACCCGGCCTAATGAACTTGATGGAAAGATGTTGGCTAAAGCTGCGAGTCTAATGTGAGGATGGGGCTTTGGAAAGATAAACGTCGGTCGTTGGATACGCGATCGCTGTTATCCCGATATAGTATAGGATATGCCGAAAATAGTTCCATTCAACACGTCGCTGCGGGTGGAAAATACACGCGAAGAGGCAACACGAAGAAGCGGAAGAAGGACAGGAGGACGCCTACTCATCTACATCGGAAGACCGAGCGTACCGAATTCATATATTTCGGTATATATTTTCTTATTAGAAGCTCTGTTTTCTGTTGAAGCCTTCTCTCGCTGTTGTTTTTTTTCCTCCCTCCATCCAACGATCGTACAAAGAGGCAACTGAAACAGTCGTATCACGGAGCTTTTATGCACGCGCGCGGGATAAACACGCGCGGTTATAGCGTTTGTTTTCTTGCGCGACGGGGCGAATAAAATTACAAATGCTTCAAAAAAAGATCGTTGGATAAGTCGGATCGGACGGGTAGCTCGGTTGGACCAAACGGAAAGGGAAAAGTGCGTCAGAGGAACCTGGCGCGTCAGCGTATATACGCGAGTATCTGTAGGAGCGTTGGTCGGATAGGAAGAAAAGAGGAACGAAATGCACGCATCAGCTGGCTTCCCGTGATGATGATGATGTCACGTTACGGCTTTTTGTATTATACCCACACTCGCTCGCGCATAGATAAGCGCCTACGTGAATACGAACGCAACCACATGCTCGCGAGAGCCCAAGATTACGGAGGATACGCGTGTGACGTATACTGTACTTGCGGCGTATTCATTTTATGAGGGTGGAAGATTTTTTTAATCGCGCCAAAGTCGATTCGACGGCTGATGAGATTACCGCTCGTATCAGCTCGGCGCTGTACAACAGGTACCGTTATTCCCCGCCTTTTTTTCTTCTCACGCCCGACGTAAAATTCAGAAACGTGCGACAAAGGTCAAATAAACACATCGGAATTTACCGACATTTTCTTCAATCGGATCATTCTTGCGTTCGTTGTGTCGATCAAGTTTTTACACGCGTTATGTTTATCACAAAGGAAATGTTCTTGGGATCTTGTCGCACAACGATCGCACAAAGAAAAAGCTGAAACGTCATTTTTAGCTAAAATGAGACTAAACGGAAAAAGTCATCCAATTCGGATCCAGCTTAACGCACGGTGTTATAAGCTACGTTATAAGCTTCTGCATTAATTAACCTACGGATCATTTTGATCGGCTGTCGCATTTCGGAAAAATTGATTTTGGAATCCATCGTGAATTAGATTCGTGGGTAAGTAGATTTCTCTCTTTTCAACAAAAATCAGTCGTTAATTATTGACGAAATTTTTCGATAAAGAGTACTTTCATTCATAAATATCTCCGAATGGAACGATACGGGTACATGGCTCTCGTACGAGTGACAAAAAAAGCCGACTGTAACCTCAGTAAAGTACAAATTGAACGCGACTGTATTCGTCAAATTTGGCATTGGCGCATTTGTAAGGCCGTGTGAATAATTGATAAAAAAAAGGCCGAATGACTGAATGGTTAAGCGTTCAACGACTGTATCGCGTGTACTATAAACAACCGAACTGCGTGGCAGAGCGCGGTTTCGTGCACGAGACGCGGGGCAGCCGGACGCGTCGACGCTGCGGCGCTTGGGAGCTCTATTAGGGTCTCTTTTCGCGGATATACCAGGAGGATGTAGAAAATGAAGAAATAAATAAATTGAAATAAGAAAAGAAGGAAAAACGTACGGCAACGAAGAGAAGGCGATGCGATGATATAGCAATAGACCAAGAGGGCTCGCGCGCGCCGTTGTGGCAAAGTTCCAAAGCCGTGATATCGTAGCTCTCTCGGAGTGTAGCCAAGTAAATACAGAAGTTTGAGAGAAAGAGGAGAGAAGAGAGAAAACTCAACCGAGAGACGACGCTGAGGACGGAGAAGACGGAGAAGATGACGAGAGGGGGGAGGGAAGAATCGCGAGAGGGATTTTCAGTTAGCTCTTGCGAACCACGGTGGAAAGAAAGAATACACGTAAGTAAATATGTATGTATGCCTATGGATATCGCGTATATATCGCGCGCGCAGCGCCGCCAGAGGAGAGAAGCAGTAGCGGTAGCGTAGCGGCGACGCGCGCGCCAAGAGAACCACTAGCGGAGCGGAGGGAGTACCCAACGAGGGCCGTGTACGAGACTCTACGATGTATTTTTACTCCGGACATCACGGCGCCGGACAACTCGTAAATAGACACTCGTGTGCCCGCTTCGTCGTCTTCGTCGCCGACGTCGTCGTAGTCGTCGTCTTCGTTTTTCTTTTTTGTCTCGCTTTCTTCTCCTCCATATTCTTCTTAGTCTTCTTCGACCACCTCTTCAACGACTCACTCGTGGTTTACTCCGATACCTTTTGCTCTCGAAGGTCCAACAACGTTTTCCGATCCTCCACACGTATATGCGCGTCTCTGCTGTTTCGTCGGATAACGACGATAAACTATACGCGATTACGACGTATTTATGTATCGCAGCATTCGTTCTTCCGGTCTTGGTCAACCTGTCTCGAGATCTCGATTTCTCGACCATTTTGTATACACGAGTACGTCATCGCTGACACGCATTTTCAACCGGAACCGGAGATTCCGCGTGAGTCTCCGACCAACGCATCGAAGGTCGTGTCAATGAAGCGCAAACTCGCTGGGAATTCGCATTGAAATTTCACACGAGAGAAAGATATTGGAATCACTCGCGATTCTTTTTCTTCTTCCTCCTTTCGAACTTTTTTTCGTCAATAACACGCCTCTGACACTTTGGCTATGATCCTCCATTTTGAATTAACAAATCGATTCGGAAAATGGCGTAAGTTTACGCGGATGTTCTATGAAAAAAATCGTCGAGTCGGAAATTCTGTTCAGAAATGAAAAACTCGGATAACGCGGTAAAGCAAGGTCTCTTCAAATACCTGCAAAGATGGAGAATAGAAGCCGGAGATATCAGCGTGTATCGAGAGACGAGAATGGGAGACATTTCTCGTGAATGAGGGTGCAGGTGTTAATACCGGGTCTCAGCGTTATAGCCCTTATACATACGTCGATTATAAGATAAACTTCCAAAGTTATCCAAGATAGTGACACGGACAACATTAGAGAAAGAAACGTGGAATCTCCGTAATTTCCCTTAATCACGCTATAACGCGATAAATCCGCCACTGCAGTTTGTTTCGGAAATAAATGTGCTCGTTAATTCTCATGCAATTAGGCGCATATGGAATGATGATTTTTCAAATCTAATTCTGACTTTGAAAACTGCGAACGAACAGCGTGGGTCGAAATTCATGCAGTCATTAACGCTAATAGACTTTTCGTAATATATTTTGGAGAAAACATGCGCTATTTCAAGACGAAATCGGACTCATTACGTATCAGTTTTGCTGTTGCACTTTGTTAATATGTGCACACTTTCGAAATTCAGTCAATTAACGTTCGCAAGTAGTTGATCCTATAAAAAAAAATCATAAACCGTCCATACAATCCACGCCATCTATCTATCTTTTGTTTAATTAACAAAAATTTTATTCTACATCAAGTAGCTCGTATCAACGAGAAAAATGCAATATATTTTTTAGGAAAAAAAAAAACAAACAAAACTCAATGAAATCGACGTTGATCCGAAGGAAATGTACGCAACTTTAATGACAATTTTTTTGAACACTCAAAGTCTCTTTATGAGCGGTTTATCGGCTAAGAATGAAATTTATCGAGACTGGTATTTGGAAAAGAACGAAAAAGGAGGATTGAAGAAAATTATTCAACTCTGCGGAGAAAGTTGGAAGGTTCATAAATATATTCGCACCTTGCGTAGGAGCTTCATGAGCTCTCGCATGTGCGGTCGTACACAAAATAACACAGCGTTCTCTGTTCCTCGCTCGCTCAACGAACCGCACACAATACCGAGAATTTATCTCGTTCGTGTGGCGTAGGTCGATCATCGTCATTGTCGTCATCTTCGCTCGCAGTGAGTCAAGCCGATATGCAACATCCGTTGTTCCTTTTTCGTTTAAATTCTAGCGTACGGCGTAACGGCGTATAATCAAGAATAATAAAGAGACTTTGTTTTTTCATCACCTGTGGCTGGTTCGATATGGATCCAACTGTTAAATTATTCACGCGATACATTAAAAGCTTGCCGTCAATGAAAAATACCACGAGAACATGCGATCTAAAAGCAAAAGTTTCGTTTTTTCTTTTTAAAATAAATGCTACGCATAGAGAAAGAAAAGAAATAATTTTGGTCGAGTCGAGCTTCCCGCGGCGGATTTTTTCACTGTTTCTATCGTATCGTATTTCGAAGTACGTGAAATTCATCCTGCGAATGTTTCTCTCGCGACAATCTTGAAGCAATATTGAACGCATATAACGTATCTTTGAGAGCTTCGAACTAAATCACCATTTACATAATCGACTATTTTAAAATTCTTCTGATACTCGAGAGCTCGATCATTGCACTCGAATTTCCTCATGTGTAAATTTAAACTCTCTGCCGTGTTGGTAATAGCCAGATTGATTCGTATAACTGAATAGCATCGGCATAGCAGAGATTGGAGATCGGAAAAGTAGCTTCAATGAAGTCTGGATTAATTCGTTGATACACTCAAAGTTTATAAGAGATGCCACGTTCGAGAATGTACATGACCGTGCGCAATGAAAATTGTTATAACCGTCGCGTAATCTTATAGCGTTATTAAACGATGAAAAAACATAGGCCGAACGTGTTTCAGTTTCCACGTGGAATTTTTACATTCTGACGACATCATGCGCGTCAAAAAATTAACAAACAACGTTCGGAGACTCTCAAGACTACCTGCTCGTGCTACCAGCACAGGTGTCGCCTCCTATCGCGACAGCTTTGAATAATAGAAGCATCTGGAGTCGCAACACCGACGAATAACTCTTTCTTCGAACGGTCATTAGTCATGCGCGAGAATTTTCTTCTCGTCGATAATATATCTCACGACATTCAAAAGCTGCATACTTTTTGGATTCATCGCGTCTATACCGCAATTCGTACACAGCGAGACAACCGAGTGGAGAGAAACAGCCGATTGGGATGTGTGCACGAAAAATTTCCGATTCGAAATATCACGTAAAATCATTGTTTATGATCATTTTAATGAAAATTATCATAAACTCGATACGATTTTCGTACAATGCGAAAAGAAAGTCTTCTCCAAGCGGCAAAGTCAACAACCTATCGGGCTCTGCGGTGATAATATGTATTTGTCGATAAAGAAGAGCAGATGGACGTGCAGGGCGCCTCGGTACGTGCAGCGGAGACATAAACAGAGACGGTGACTTTGTACGAAGAATAAACGGAAATTTCTTTATGATTTGATGACGATATTCCCTCGCGTCAATGCGACCAGGTTTTCTTCGGTCTCTTGAAGGCGTACGAAAACTAAAGACGTTCCTTTGTCGTGCTTTTGGATGAAAATATCACAAAGGAAAGTAAAAGTTTATTCACCGCGTTTTCAAATTATCAAACTCCCCGTTTCGAATAATATTGATGATGTCGAAAGATGACGGTCGAATGCAGGATTGTGATACGAATAACCGATTGAGATACGTGACTCGTTAGGCATAACCACCCCCGTTTAAAAATGTCATAATTACCCTCATGTGTCACGAAATTTAATTGCATCGTCGAGTAACGTCGTTCCGAAAAATCCATTGGCTTATTTAGCCAAAATGATCACGAATCATCCACGTTTACGCAATCGAAATCGAACGGGGCGACAGGTGAGATAAGATAAGGCTTTGTGAGAACGGTTACCCGCCGAGTATGATTCGTGTTCACACGTCGGACGCACTTTTTATTTATCTCGCTTCGGATTATAAACAACACCGTGGATATGCTCGTGGCTTCGTCATCACGCTTCTACAATCGCCTCCTTCGTGACGATAAAACAAAATCGATACATCGAAGTATACAGTGATGTCGTCGAAAAGATCTAGACGTTTGAGGAAATGTTACAATGACTTTTCGTTCGAATTATACCGCGCGGAAAAATTCACGTATCGCGCTATCGGTCCGATGTGGAAAATCGAAATTCACGCCGACCGATGCGGAATTGTGGCGAAAATCGGTGCAGAACTGAAATTTTTTGGTAAGGATAAAAATTTTCGAAAACAGATGTACATCCATAGTCGGTCGTTCTTTTTTTCGCAATCATCTTTTCCGCTTCGAGAAGACGGATAATTTTTCCTTTCAAGATCATGGTACCACAAGGAACTTCCCACGTTGTCGAGTCAAATGAGACTGTTGAGTTCTTCTCGTGGACCGGTACAACCGCATAGTGCGTCTCCAGCCTATCCGGTTTTACGGGAATTGTCCGATTCGAAGAAGTTATCCGATTAAACGACATCCCTACTCTCGCTGCTCGGATCTAAACCCATAGTGTGACACCGGCCTAAAGGCTGTGGGCCTTCCATGCCGAATTTTCTATTATATTTATTGTCAAAAATGTATCCCCTGAATCGTTCTAATTGCTCCAAGTACACGTGAGATTTTGAATTTGTCGATCACAAGATTAATCCTTTCGGAAATAAGTTGTTTACACTTTTCGAAAAAATGTTTTAAACGTACGACGTTACTACATCGTTATACGACGAATCTTACGATTGAAATATGCGCAATTTCATATTATCCAAAATCCGAAGTAACGTTTGCGCGATACTTCCATGTTTTCTTTTTCTTCTTTGTTCATGAGCTAATGTTTTGTAAATTTGACTCTCTTCTTCAAAAGTTGCTGGCCGAGCGTCGTAATAAAGTACCAGGAAGAAAATACGAAAACATAAGCGTGTACGTTACGTGCGTCAGTGCATTAGTTCACTTTTTCTCCGCGGCTGCAACGACCAGGCGCTAACTTTTTCCACACGAAAAACTTGAATTACTTTCGCATCAACTCTATTATTCCGTGTCTAATACCTTCGATACGACGATCGTTGAGATTGTTTTTATTTCGCAATACGTATTTACAATTAACATTACTTCAACAATATGTGGAAATTTTCATATATTGGCAGCTCGAAGTTTGCCGAAGGCTACATAACCTCTTTCGTTCATTTCATAATCGAATTAAAGTCGGAGCCGCGATTGTCGCAATTATTATTTTGTCAAAATCCTTTTGAAAACTGTCGTTGGCAACACTCGAAAAGTGCGAGGCGAAAAAGCGTTCAACAATCTTTTCACCAACGTCAACATAATTTAATTTTCCGACTGACAAACTTTCAACGTTTATTACTGTTTTATCGTCGGAGATCGTACGGACATGTTTCGGAAAATCGAGATTTCGCTTAAGCTCGAAAAACCCTTGAGAAAAGATCGGAAATGTTTGTTTTTCTGATAACCCGGGCTTTCGAATGGTACCCCACAGGCCGAAAGTACGGAAATGTTTTTTTTTTCCAGTACCACTCTTGGTCCTGTATTCATTAGAGAAAAAGAAATGACCGCGAAGCAGATAGACAGATGGAAAGAACCTACGAGAGATCCATTTTCCCTTTTTAGTCCAAGTTTCGTTTTTTCGATTCACCGACCGATGCATTTGCATACTTCTCGGTATATCTTTTTAAACGCGATTTCAACGTGTTTTAGGGAACATTTCAGCCATTGCACGATACTTTTTTCACTGGTTTCACGTATTTAGCGGTCGCCGAAAATTTTGCAGGTTAAGCATAATGATCCGATGAATGGAAAACAAGAGATCCATTTTTCCTTTTTGAAAAATGGAACGCTAAAAGGTCCGAGTTTCGTTTTTTCGATTTACCGACCGATACATTTGCATACTTCTCGGTATATTTTTTTGAACGCGATTTCAACGTGTTTTAGGGAACGTTTCATCCATTGCACGATACTTTTTTCCCTGGTGTCACGTGTTCAGCGATCGCCGAAAATTTTGCAGGTTAAACACGATGATCCCATGAATGGAAAACCTATACGTGGCGATCGAATCTGTGAGACCCAAAGTTCGGAGGAGCTCTCACATTCGACGCTAGGTATATAGATCCAGTGAAATATCAGAGGCTTTGTGAACCCATGCTCGTTTTTTTTTCTTCTCCGAGGAAGTTCAAGAGGACGCTTTACCGGCATCAACCGGCTCAAAGCCTGAACCCCGTGAGAGAGATGAAGGGAAAAAAGAGAGCCTCTGCATGTCGAAGAAAGCTTCACGGTGGCATAATCATCAAGGGACTCTTGGGTATACCGGGAGAGTCACCGTATTCTAAGCTCATGAGAATCTCGCGCGGGAGGGGGAAGAGGGCAAAAGGGAAAGGAGAAGAAGGCGGAGAGAGAACGATATCCTTCGTCACTCTCTCACGATGGTCGCTAACCGGCTCAGGTATGCACGCAGAAGAAGACCTTGCAAGGAACGATCTTAACTTCACGCAGGTGAACAAATGACAAACTTATCCGAAGAAGCGAGAAGCGATTATACGTACACGACACATGGCTCAATGTTTTTCTTTTTTTTATTTCATTATATCGGCGAAAAACGCTTTACGATTTTTTTTCAGTTTTGCAAGAATTTGTCTCGACGTTGAGGCGAAATATTGAAAAAACCGTTGGTGCAAAAATGCTTCAGGCTTGTATTTTTTAAAACAAGCGAAATTTGCGGCAAAAGTAAATCTTGTTGGGCCTCTTAACGCACGGGATAGTCACATGAGGGCGATACATTTTTGAATACAATTGTCCTAGCTTGTCGATGCTGAAACGGTGCAGCGTTGGGCATTTATTTTTTTGCAATGTCAATTGCGTTGAAACGAAAACAATAGTCAAAAAGGGACCATCTCCGTCCCGTTTTTGATGCAATTTTTAAAAGCACGAGAAACACGAGGATTAACTCGAGAAGTTTATTTCGAAAGTTTATGTACAAAACACGATTACGAAAAAAGTTCGATACAAGATTTATGGTGAAGATAAGAGGGATGAGATAAGTTCAAGATGAGCACGATCTCCTCTTAAAGAATGTGAAAAATGCAGTGCTGATGGAGGAACGTAGAATTTTCAAAAATCACCTGTAAAATTGTATTCCAACGTTATTACGGAAGGATTATTTCTGGCTTTTGCAGGAAAACACGAAGCCAGCGTAGTGAAATCAAGAAATAATACAATCGGCGTAGATTCGATGGTTCTAGGAACCTTTAGAGTATTTTGTGTTACTCGCAGCAGCCTTCGGTAATTCGCTCGCAGCAAGTGTTCTCATCCTTTTCTCTCTTCGTTCTAGGAATATTCGATGATTCATTCTTTAAAGCTGGAACAAGCTCGAGCCGAAACTCGAAAGATTCTAAAGGCCTCTAAGGTTTTTTAACGCCGTAGGGAACGCAAGAGAGGTTGTGTGTAGAATTTTCTATGCTCGCTTGAATTTTGTATCGTTTATTCGTTAGCTCTCTCGGAAGTATATGTAACGAAGGTTTAAAAAAAAAAGGAAAAAAGCAGACGACGTCTAAGCCAAACACCATTTTTTCAAGATCGAGCAGAAGCGAACACTGGAGCCTGTGTAATTATCAAATATGAGTTTGATCTGAAATTCGAATTTACGATTCCGTCTATATTTACGAAGTTCCAATGGATGATCCTTGATTCGTCGAAAGAGCATTTTTACGAAATTTCCCAACACGAGCGAGTTGATTCTTCGATATAGATCATTCGAGTAAATTAAAAAAGTATCGATTTGAATATCTAAACAGTTATCGTAAAATTGCAATGTAAACAATGCCTCGAAGATTCGAAAAAAAAATGAATCGATTGCGGCCGAAATGAAAAGAAGCAGCAGTGACCGAGAATGTAGAAAAACGTGAAAGACTCTCGCAAGCTCGGAGCAACACTCTGATCTTAGCTGGGGTCATACGGAGGCGGCAGGTGGGTGGTGGTGGCGGTGGAGTGGGGCGGTTAAACGGCATAGTCGGTCAACTTGGAGTTCACCGCGACAGGTGACACGTGGGAATACCGGCACGTCGCCGCAGGTGGAACGCCGCTGAAAGAAGGTTTTCCCTAGGTGGAGGGAGATATTTCTGTGGTACAGTAGGGGTCAGGAGAGATATAGGGAGAGAGAGAGAGAGGGAGAGAGGTAGAGAGACAAGCAGACAGGAAGAGTGAGACGGAGAGAAAACCGTAGGGAACGCGAGGATAAAGCAGCGAACGAATGAGGGAGCAGAGAAGGCCCCTGAAAGTGGCTTGGACCAGGGCACAGGTGGAAAGGGCCCTTGTACGATTCAACAGCGTTGGATCTCCCATGAACCTTTCAAGGTATATTACGCCGAGCGCGGTCGCGCTTACGGCCGATTATACAAACGGAATATTCCATCTTCTCAGGAACGAAGGCGCTTTGATAATACTCTGCCAAAGTGCAAGTGGACAAAGCGGTTGAGGGAATAATACCGATAAAATGTTAACCGATCGATCGATGAAGTAAGGAGGGAGAGCAGACGTCCAGGAGACGTCTCTCTGTCATCGACCATCTTTGACTACATCCGGTATCAGCTACAGAGACGCAGCGGCGTCTCGACGCCAAGTTACTTAAAGCAAGTTTTTCAGCAGCCTACTAATAGAACAAAATGGACCTTCACCGATGGTCATATTAGAGCCTGACCGTAGTGACGCTTATCGTGACATATCGAAAATTCAATGTATCGTTATTTTAAATTCACGCGCTGACGGCACTAGTTTTATTTCTTCGTCGACTCGATCGATCTTGATTTATCTCGGTATCCGAGAGAGAGAGAGCGTACTCGACAGAAAAGGGACTCACTTGAGGAAGTAAATCTGGCCCTCGGAGGTACGCGCCTGCTCCCATCCATGGGGTAATGGTCCGAGATCATCGACGGTACTGATGACATCGTAGCTTCTCTGTTTCTGATGTTGATGATGACGCACGTGTGGCTGTGGCGCGTGCTGATTAGCCTGTTGCGCAGCGGCATAAGTTTGTTGAAGCGACGCGGGACTACTATGAGCTCTCGGATGTGAAACTGTTAGTCCCGTTGATGAACCGACTCCCGCACCTCCTGTACCAGTTCCGGTCACTGTACCACCTGTACCAGCAGTACCGGTCGTGGAACCGGGCGCTGTCGAACCAGTCGAACTCGCACCAGTCACGCTACCACTAACAACGACGGTACCGAAAGCCGAATCGGCCGAATTTTCCCTAGAGTGCGATATCGACGGACTTTTGCTACCGGTTGAGGGTGGATTGAAAAACGAATCTGGCAAGTTTCTCATACGCAGCGGAATTTGCAGTGGCCTTTTGGCATCAGGTTTCAGTACACTGTCGAATAACGCTTGCAGAACCATCTCCGAATCTCTGTCCTCAACGATGTTGCTCTTTGACAATTGGTCCACATCCTGGTTGAGCGCCATTTTAGATAACCTGCCACGAATCTCGTGGCCGCCACTGCCGCTACCGTTGCCGGGTCTCTCCGATACTTTTCCTCCTTGCCGCCGCCGCCGCCGCCGCCGCCGCCGCCGCCTCACAACAGTGCCTTGCTCTCAACACGCAATATTCCTCCAGCACACCTCGTATTTCTGTTTCCAACGCGAATTTCCAACCTTCCCCGTGCACTCTCGGCTCGCTTTTTTCCTTTTTCTTCTACACACTTTGTCTCTCGGTCTTCATTCCCCTCTCGCGTATTCCCGAATGCTCGAATGCCTGGCGTTTTTTTCGACTTTTTTCGTCTTTTTCCCACCGGACTCAACGGACCCCACACAACCGCGTTACTCGCGATACTTTGATTCTCGCTCGTTCAATAAACTCCACCAGCTTACCGATTAGTTTTTCTTTAGCACCAGTTTATCGCGGGTCGTGTGTACACGGCGGTTTACAGGAGAGAATTTAGCGTGTATGTAATTTTTGTCGCGCGTGTGTGGCACAGCCACGGCACTCCCGGGACAGCGCGCGTGTACGTAAGTACGTACCTCACGGCACTCCAGTCTCCGTCTCTTTCTCGGCTCGACTCGACCCCGACTAGCACAGACTCAAACCCCCCCCCGCCATTGCCCCTTGGGTTCCGCTCATGCCTGTTATTCCTCTTGCCTCTCGGCGCTTCCCCCTTCCCCTTTGAAGACCTACGACGTTCACGGCTGCACTCCCTCCTCAAGCACGCGGTTCGTGTCGCCCGACTTTCTTGCTCCTATCTACCTCTTCTTTCTTTCTTTCTTTCTTTCTTTCTTTCTTCTTCTTCTTCTTCTTCTTCTTCCTCTTCTCCTCCACCTTCTCTCTGATTATCGCCGCCTGCGAGACAACAAAACAAGCAGGACAATGCTCCTGCCGCCGTTTTGATCGTCGTTATTGCTGCTGTTGCTATTCCTCCTGTTCCTTACTGGTTAACTTTTAACGCTGCTGTGCGTTCACTACCGCATGAAAATTCTCTTTCCTTCTTGTTTCCAACCAGCGATTCTTCAGCTATACCCCTCCTCCTTACCCCTTCAACGTGTATCAAACATCACATATTAAAACGTTCCGTCTCTCTCGTATTCGCGCGTTGTATCGCTGATAGCCTCACCGGCAGATCCCACCGATCCCCCTCTTTTTACCGTGCGTCCTCTCCCCTTCTCACTCTGCCTTTTTTTCCTCGTTCACAGCCGTGATTTACCTGGTACCCCTTCGTACGTTGCACGCAATGCCACCAGGCTTCTATCGTACACTACACACTCTGTCTCGTGACTGCTTCCATCGACACGCCGTTGTCCCTCTCGTGTGTTGATGATATTTATAGTGTGTGAGCGCCAACGTTTGTGTGTCGTGTCATGTATATGTATAAACTTTACGGCTTTTAATGCTACAATCTGGAACAGGTACGTGTCGTGGCATCCACCAGAACTGTGACTGATGTACCTGTTGGGAGGAATTAATGGCAAATCAAAGCCGCGGGAACGAGATTGGGAGAAGGAATGAATTTACAGCTGCGTATTCGCACACGTGTAGATATTATAATGTATACCCATACGCGCGTGTATGTACGTGCGAAAAGATTAAGGCACTTTGTTTCCTCCTCCTTTCTTTCTAATTCTCGTTCTATGAATCTCTTCTCTCCGACTGTCTAGCTGTCGGAGATATTTTGGTTCACAAGAGACGCGCACGCACTGACTTGTTCGCTCGCGCCCCCTTTCTCTCCATATGCTTATTACTATACGTAAAAAAGTGTATACGTTTTTAGAGTGACAGAGAGAATCGCCGATTTCGTATCACAAGCTTGTACTACCGGTCGTCGTTGACGGGGAGGGGGGCAAGTGAGAACGGGGGGATCTGGTCTCTTGATTTCCGGGTCTTGCACCACACCTAGAGAGACTCGCCAAGCCTACGGAAACCTCGTTACTAGGGTTCCCCACTGATACGTGTCGGTAATTTTTATACTCGCTTGTATTGCAGAATGAAAAAAAAAGAAAGGAGCAGGGGGGATAACGATATTTTCATTTGCCGTTTAGCGCTTTCCGGCTTTTTCCTCTTATTGTCTTTGCTTTCTTTCTGTTTTGTTGTCGTTCGTTACCGTTGCTTCTCTTCGTTTATTCACTGTACCTTGGTACAACAAACTTTGATGAACGATAACGTTCGGTCTCTCGGCTGATGCGTATATTATATCACAGTGACTTCTGAGTCTCAACCAGACGGGTGAATGCCACAAGCCGAACATCAAACCACTTCAGAGAACTTGCGTTTGCGGGTGAACGCGAATGAGGGGAACGACTGATGTAAAAAGGGCCCTCCGCCCCTCGAAGAGTGTAAGTGAGATCATACGAGCTGAGCAAAAGTTTCGCACCGACTATACGATGCTGTATTCCTTCGAGGGTTTTTTTTGTTTGTTTTCAAACGAAAGCGAAAAAAGAACGTAAACAATTAGCACACACGCACCAATGTTTTACGTTGACAGTGCTTTCGGTGAAATACAGAAAATACATGTACATGTAGATGGATGTATCTTAAAACGCGACGTTTACAGACGCACCACAGCACAGACCCAATCTTTGGATCTTCTAATCAACCTGTGTGGTCCCCGTAAGCCCGATGGTTTTTAAAAAAAAGTGTAATGACAGCACAACACACACACGCCGTGTCCGTTCACGGTTTCGTCCCGAGGACGAGGACTGTCACAGGGGGACGAAAACTTTCGTAGCACTACTGAGGTCTGTCTACAAGACTCGCTCGAAAGCCTCTTTTTCTCTCCATGCCATTTTTTTCCCTTTCTTTCATTGGCGGCTGGTGCTTCGCTTGCTCGCCAAGTATCCACCACCGCCACTCTTTCGCCCCACCGTTGATGCAACGGACGAGAGTAGCGGGGCGAGCCAGTATGTATTGCATGTATACCGAGCTTCGTTGATACCGATGTATATGTGTTTATTCCTTCGAAATGTGTTGGTACCACAGAAGTTTACCGGAGTCGCGCTCGACGTCGCCGGAGGTTCCCGTCCCCCCCTTCGCGCGCCACTATTTTAAAGCCGCATTGGAGCGCGGTATCGTGTGCGTGTTTGGCCTGTTGCTCTTTCTCGACGAGCCACTCGCTCGTGGCGCTAGCGAATATGGACAGAGGAGAACAAGGAAGACAAAATAAAATACAAAAATACGAGTGGTAGGGCAAAATTCCAGAGTTTATTTAGCCCGCGTTCGAGCAGTGACTCTTATCCGCGAATATATACCTGACGCTGCAGACACTCTTTTTTTTACTTTCGACCATTTTTCCGAGCGCAAGTTGCGATGGAAAAAAGAACGGGATTTTAATCGAATAATAATAACGCGACATCTAGTGGCCACGCGTGGAGATGTGTTAACGCAAAATGGACATTCAAAAAAAAAATTATATGAACCGCCATGAGGCTACAAAAAAAGGCGGCAAAAATGTACGCACGAAGTCATAAACACAGAAATTCAAATGGGAAATTGTAAATGTTCTCTTCATCATTTTTACCGATCTTGCTACGCATTTATAATCGTTTATAGCACCACCTTTACTCATCATTGTCGATTAATGCAGTCACTGCTATGATCGAACAAAGTGTTTTGTTATATTTCCGTGTAGAACCTCTCGAGTTTTGTGAATAAAAAAGTCGCTCGAGCAAACTTTTCAAAATAAATTTGATTGATAAATAACTGCTTATATACAATGTTTTTATATAAAGTGTTAGGTTTCACAAATGTTTTAATCTTATCCCTATAAATATTTCCAATTTTTATTACATTACACGCCTGTTATCACACAATTGTTTGTTGTTCCCTTTTTTTCTTTGCCTCTTAATTATGGGTGCATATTGTTGCATTTTATTATAAATTTTAATAGCCTGGCTACGGAATAACTCATACAAAGCCTAGGCTCCACAGTTCATAACCTTCAAAACGGATGAGCTCAAAGCGTGCTTCTCGATGAATGATTTTACGTATCCACTGGTCGAAAGTTTTTACCCCGTCTCTCAAGCATTGTTTACAGAAACTTTGTTACAAACTTTATGAAAAAGAAAACTGTACTTATTACCTGTTCGGAATAAAACTTAATATGCCGGATATTATCTCTCACTATATGTGTACGCCTTTACACGTCCGGCTATCTTCACAAACGCGTACCTACGATCAGCTGAGAGATGTTTAGCTAGAACATATGACATTATGTGAACGAAGATATTTCGGGTCAGCTGATAACGTTATCACGAATGTCAATGTCATGGTACTATCTTCATTCATGATTCGAAAAAACGTTGTTGAGTACGCGCCATTACGTTTTCTCTGTACAAGTTCCAGCAGCGTCCGAAGAGCGATGTCTTTAGGAACGCGCCATGACGTTAAGCTCCACACGGAACCAACGGAACGAATTCGACTTCGCCATCTACAATGACCGACGTTCGGATGTTTTCAATATTTTAGTTGTGGTTAAAAAACATCATTCATCGAGGAATTATTTTAACAAAATGTGAATGCACGCTCGTTCTATCGATTATTATTTCTATAAAACAGTGATGATACGAGCAGATTGTTTGCGAATTGTGTTTTTTCGTTTATATATAAGACTGTATGAGTTTTAAGACGAGGACGAAAAGCTTGTCGCAGAAACGAAGATGTCTTCTAAAAGGTTCATTCGATTGTTTTTTTTTTCTTACTTTTATGATTCCTGTAATAGGCTACCTATATACGTATGAGAATTCGAACGTTGAACTTCTCGTCGTGCGAATGCAATGAAACTTTTCATAAATCAATATTTCGCTACTTTGTTATTCCTCGACTCGTCTCGTGTCTACATTTCGAAGATTCCATTGCTAATTTCTCGCGATACGTCGACTTAAAAGCCTCCAATTATCAATTCCTCTCGGCATTTCACAGTCTCCAAGTCGACGACACCAAAAATAGACCAAAAATAAATAGCAACATTTTCATTTTCCTTGTAAACAATTTTTATCAGACTCTTTGTAACCTTTGTGTTACGAGTCCTGCTTTGTCTGGCATTTGTTTATCTTTCATGGATAAAGCAAATACGAATTTAAAAAAACATTATTTTTAATCGCTTGCTTTATTGAAAACCCCTAATGTTGACTCCAACGATGGTTACTTCCTTGCAGCGAGTTGAAAAAATTGTCGGAGGAGAGCTTGACGAGACAGCCGGAGGAAGTTTTTGATATTATCTGCAAACTAGGCGAAGGGTATAAATAGTCGACATTTTCTTTATTCTCACGAGTATTCTTGAATTACAAGGCTCGAATCGATGCCTTGAAAATGACGATCCTCCTTCTTTCAGGTCTTATGGATCTGTATATAAAGCATTGCACAAGGAAAGTGGCCAAGTTCTTGCCATCAAACAAGTACCGGTGGACACAGACTTGCAAGAAATCATCAAAGAAATTTCCATTATGCAACAGTGCGATTCACCATACGTTGTCAAATATTACGGCAGCTACTTCAAAAACACAGATCTCTGGGTAATCGGCGCTGAAAATATTTTCAAAAATCAATGCCCGCAAGATACTTGTCCAAAGTTTCTCGTAATTCTGCGTAAACATGAGGAGACGCTTCGAAGGTCTATGTCGTAGAGTAAAATGTTGCAAAAAGCCTCAGAGCGATATTTTGGCCATGCATTTTTTGTTCATTCTGTAAGATGAGAAAGCAAGCAATGACAAAGCATTACGACAGTTTTCCAGAACTGGTTATCGCTGTATTCGTCATTTATTGGACGGAGATATTCTTCGATATGACGTAATGAAAAATACTGAAAAGATAAAGCTCAGGGAATTATACATTTTCAGCAATTCTTAGGAATCACAAGCAATAACTAGTATTTTGCTCTATTTATTAGTAAACAGAAAAAAATTCAATCATTTTGATATTTAGAAAAAAAGTTTCCTAATTTTATCAATAGTCTTGTGCCAAAAAATGTAGAGAGTGCGTTTCCAACTAGATAAGCGCTTGTTACCTGGGTAATTAAGTTACTATTATATTTTTAAGGTAAAAATATATTTTTAGAGTTATTGCAAAATGGTTTTATTATGTTTTAGATTGTTATGGAATACTGTGGTGCTGGTTCGGTTAGTGATATCATGAGATTACGGAAGAAAACGTTGCAAGAGGACGAGATTGCGACAATTCTCTGTGATACACTCAAAGGCCTCGAATATCTGCATTTAAGGAGAAAAATACACAGGGATATAAAAGCCGGCAATATTCTCTTGAATAACGAAGGTCACGCGAAATTAGCAGATTTCGGTGTAGCTGGACAACTCACGGTACGTTTCTCTACAATCAGATTTAGGCGGCATTTTAATGAATTATATTTAAACTCGAGGTCCAATACCCGAAAAGCGCGACGTTCTACGACGTTTCTCAGACATTGATGACTCGAAATGAATTCACAATCGGCGATTTGATTTGCAGGATACGATGGCTAAGCGAAATACCGTAATAGGAACGCCATTTTGGATGGCACCGGAAGTGATACAAGAAATTGGTTACGATTGTGTAGCGGATATATGGTCACTCGGTATAACAGCATTGGAAATGGCTGAAGGTAAACCTCCATATGGCGATATTCATCCAATGAGAGCGATATTCATGATACCCTCGAAACCACCACCGAGCTTTAGAGAACCTGATCAATGGAGTCCCGAATTCATCGATTTCGTGAGTGGCTGCTTGGTGAAAAATCCGGAGGAGAGGGCAACAGCTACGGAATTACTCAATCACGAATTCATCGGTAAATGTGTCACAAAAAATAACAATTATGTCATCGAATCGAGAATCTCGTTTTTTAGGATTGCGCATTAAAAAATGATTTTTTTTTTCGTGCTAAGGTGCCGCGAAACAACCCAACATCCTTAGTACGATGATCGCCGATGCTCATGAAATACGTGAGAAACAAAGTACGAATCGCGCGCACATAATCAATAACGTTTCCGTAAAGGGTCAGACTCATGCTGATGATTCGGTGAGTGGACTAACTCAAGTTGAGGAATAATACATGTTTTTTCGTTTCCAAGTTTACAATAATGTTCTAAAGATATAACGCACATTTTGATTCGTCGTCTTCGAATTCGTCTTAGAATAGTGATTATTGCTTAATATTCGTACAGTGATGGCGACAGCCGAAAATCAATCCCATTTTATCCGCTAGGACGAAGAATCCTGAAAATTATATTGGAAATACTCGGTGAAGATGATCTGTAAAAATATGAAAGCGATATCATTTTTTTTCGCAAGTTGGCTCGGAATTGTAAAACTTTTCGATCTTTGAGAGTTTACCGCGCGATAAGATGAAATGCCGGCCGATATGCCATATGAGGGAATGTGGTACCGAAATTATTCTTTTGCATCAACCATCCTTTTTTGTCCTTGTGAATTTTTAGGACGACGATGATTGCAGCGGAACTATGAAACCTTTACCGGAAGACTCGGGGACATTGGTACCCTGTCGGGATTTACCGGACACGGGGACACTCGTTTCTGCTATTTTGGACCTCGGCACGATGGTTATCAATAGCGATACGGACACTGAGGCTACGATGAAAAGTAAGCGGAAATTTGTAGGTTTGATTAATTAAAAACATGAGCCATGCGTTCACGTAACTTTCGTTTTATCGTTAAATTTTTGGTAACATAAAAATAGCACGCGAGAACGGTTTGTGTTTCAACGAGTCGTGTTTTATTCTTGGCTGTACAATATAACTACCATTTCACCAATTGATCGAAAAAAACTTCTAAACGAAGGTTACCGGAAGTCGCTCAATTTTGTTGAGAAAGCCATGACATTAATCAATTACAGGGATGAAATGATGAAAATGTCGTATTTCGACTTTTTTTACCGTTGAAACTGCACGATTTTCAAGAACATAGAAAATTACATACCCTCGAATAATGTTTTGAGTCGATGTTCTTTATAAACGTTGACCGTTTCTTTTGTAGCTTCTCGTTTACACGGAATTACTTTCTTAAATTAAAGTAGTTGAATAGAGTTGTGGTTCAAGAAAATATTTATTCTACAGGGCACAATACCGGCTCTGTAGAGTCTGGGAAAAAGTATCGACCCCTGTTTCTCGATCACTTCGAGAAAAAAGAGGCACCGGATATCGTCAAGGTGAGAATCTCACGAATATCCAATCGAATAACATGGACAAGATTGTTTTTACTCAAATTACAGCGATACCTTTTTCATAACAATTTTATTTTTAATTAAAAATGTTAAGTTCACATTACTACTCACTAATATAATTCGTAGTAACATTGTTTGTATTATGTTTGTCATGATACGACATTTGCGTCCGAATTATGGACGACAATTTGCGGGCAGATTGGGTTGCAGGGAAACTATCCAGTACTGTCGGGACACAATACAGAATCCGAGAACAAATTGGATTTCCAAAACCCAATGGAATCACAAAGATTTCAGAGCCATCTGCAGCTTCAGCTCAACCAAAATTCACATCCGGTTCAAGAACCTCAGCTCAACAATATATCCAAGTTTCAAAACGCGTTCAGCGAGCGCGACTTTGAATTTGTGAGTATAAACTTGATTGCTCGATGACAACCGAGTCGGAAAGCTTCACAACGATGCGATTCGTCCAAAGCCGTGGCCAGAGTGCAAAGCGTTTGTCCGTTAATGTTGAATCTACTTAATGCCGTAGCTAAAGTTTCTGTCGTACGAGGAACTGCAGCAACGCATGGCCAGCCTGGACGCCGAGATGGAGCGAGAAATTGACGAATTGCGAAGAAGGTATCAAACGAAGAGGCAACCGATACTCGACGCGATGGATACCAAGAGAAAGCGTCAGCAAAACTTCTAACGGTTTGACACGATTTTCATAACTTTTTTTTTGTTAACTTTAACTTTTTTTTATGCGAACGACACGAGTGTGATAGTTAAAGGGTGTACAATTGTATAAATTCAATAGATCTTATCGTCAATTAATATGCCTAGTTCCATGAGAAAGGCTTTCATGGAGAAGAATATGTAAACCCTCGATTTCTACTGTACATCGATTTTTCGTTTTGCCATTAACGCAACAATCATGAAACAAAAATTACAATACCTCAGTAGACATTTATAACGAGGAGTTTGAAATTCGTGCTCTTTAGCGGCACAAATGTGAGTTTCACGCGAGACACCGACTCGGACAATCTAGTATAGACGGTTCCTAAATCATTTCTGACTGTATGATTCCAGCGAGAAGAGAACAAATTACGACGCGTTCGAATCACGAAAACAGTGTTTCGAAAAGCATATACAAACTGATTTTCATAACATTATTTAATAGCTCGTTCGTTGAAACGATCCCACGGGAGAACGCCTCCGTTGGAATATCTCGCGAAAAAGTATCTCGTAACGAATATCATTTTCCAGATGCTTTCATAGCTTCTGAAAAAAAGACCCCGAACGTTAATAATAGCGCATATTATAAGATCCATCGACATTAAACGTTAATACACGAAACATTGTAAATACAATGAGACAATTGTTAACTCAATTATTTACAATGGTTATTCATTCATTTCGAAATAACATATTTGACATTATTGATAAGAGCCATCGAACGAGGATGTACGCAGTGCCATGTGGCCAAAGAACGAATTACAATTTTTGCTTCTCGGATTGCGACGAAAATAGAGCGACATTGGATAAAGAATCGAAACAAACTCGATTTCTAACGTTTCGTGTAACATCAACGAACTTTTATTTTTCTCGAGCAAATCGTTCGCTGAGTATACAAAATTATCCAATTTTTCCATAGGAATTCTATTTATGTTGTAGAAAATTTGCTATGTTTTTAAAAAAAATAATTTCTTCGATATTTCGTGGAAAAAGTGACTGACAGTAATACCGCGGTCGGTATGAAAGAAACTGTAAACAATGCCAAAAAAAAAGAAATTGTAAACGACGGGGTGAGAAAAAAAAGGGAATATTCGAAAACTTAAGTACACGTCGAGCCATCATATCGTAGTCGCGTTTTATGCATATTATCAGTTTACGCGATTGACTTTATTACCATCCTCGATGCTGAATCCATCATGTTTCGCACGTTATAGGATAACAACGTTGAAAACGTTTGGCAGTTTTGCGAAAAACTGTAACGTCAAATCATGCGTCAGTTGCATTAATTACCTGATGATATATAAACAAATTTTGGAGTTGTGGTTTTGGCCGGCTTAACTTCCAATATCAAATAATAATGCATATGGCACATGTGCGATCAAGATGAGAAAAATAACGAACGCAAAAAGTTTCGGTTTCTCATCTGAGCTTCCGCAATAATAATAATTTCCACTAATTCGTCCCGCAAAATCAGATGTGTTTTCCTCTGTCTTAAAACACGTGGTACACGACACTTCCTCGAAGTAGTTTTTAAACGTTGCTGGTCATTAAGAAAATAACACGAGTCATGAATTTTGTTTTTGTTTCCTGTCAAATGTCAAAATATGGGAGTAAAAGTAATTTTGATGACGTGAAAAATTTAATTGCCCCGAGTCCTGTATAGAATATCGACATTGCAGTACGTGTTTTTTTGCACAGACGCATAACGAGAGTCTCAATTCTCCTTAAGTAATACATACATCCTCAATTAGAATGTTTTAGTTTTAGAGGATTCCTAAAATATTACGATGTCATCCATCCTATCTTTCGGGCAAGATAGATCGATATGTTTTGTACGTTTTTTTTTCTAGTATAAGTGCGTGGACGAATTGATTGTATCGCTTTTTTCTACATAATTGTGCATACTAGTTTTTCTCATAAATTGTTTTTCCCTCAACTTTTCGAAAATCATTTGATGTCACGACGTTGATTTGATATTTACTCGATTGATCGGATGTCATTTGAACTTTTCGCAATTTACCGGATATACCGGAAAAAAATTCGAACCCCAGGATCAAAGTTACGTTTGGACGAAATTAGTTGTGCGATTTGTACGAGAAAGTTTTGTTTTCACAAACGAAAAAAAAACTTTTTGTTCAGTGTACTATTTTTTGTAGTAGACGGCGAGCTTGGAAAAGTAAGTTTGACATCATTCGGAAGATTTTATTTGAAGTAAAATGCCGCAAATATATAATATTGACATTGCGATAAAAAAAAGATCTAGAAAACTCACGATGTTCTTCTATTGCTGAAAAAATGTGGTAGAGCAGCAATCGCCGATATCGCCGATAAAACCTTATTCGTATTTAGCGAACCTTCTTAAAAATGAAGAACGATAAGAGGCCTATACAAAATGGAATATCTTTCGGAGATAAATCTAGTGTTGAGACGTTTATGCACTGTTTGGGAAATACATTTTACCGAAGCTGGTAATTAGTTTCCATATATAAAGTTTGAGGAAAACGGATTAAATATGCACATGTACAACGATTTAAACACCAAATAACTTCAACGTTTTCAGGTGCATCAACAAAAACTTGAAATTCGACAATGGAACGTTGATTTATTTCTTAACTGCGTGTTATTGAGCGATCATTTGTTCGGAACGTAGCGATACCGAAGTCATTTTTTTTGCTGCCTATTAAAAGAAGAAAATCGACGAAATTATTATTTGCAATAAACTTGCACCGTTATCGCTGAACTGCGAGTAGCGTATATATACAAATAATTTAAATTTAAACATATATCTAATTCTCGGACGTGACAGACGAGAAATGGTTTTTAAAATTTTTTTTTCCTACGGGAAGAATTTTGATAATTTGAATATTGAGATTATCACGTAGAGACTGGCGAGTGTAGTGGATTTCAAAGATAGCAAACGGTAAGTTTTTGGATAACGAAAAATCCAAAGAAATACGAAAGAGAATTTTTCTAATCTCGCATGTAAATTTTGTCTTATCAGTGGATGAAATTAATGAAAACGAATTTGCTTAGATTCAAGTAGAGAATATAAATTCATATGTTTTACATATTTACTGGCATCTTCATCGGTTAATCTGATAAAATTTACGATTTCTCGTTGAACATTCGAGACAAATACACGTTATTTCTTAAATTACTGTTAGTCATCCAAATTTCTCTCAATCTCAACAAGTCTATCAAAATTACCGTTTTTCTTTTCAGGCACTATGAAATCAGATTAGTTTGCAGATAAAGTACGTTCTCCATCAGTATCTGTATAAAATTCTTTTTTTTTTTGCTTCAAGGATCATTTTTTTGTTTATAAATCGTAAATTTTACTGGACAATCAAGGTTTTTTCAAACCAAATGGTGTCCGTCTATCATATAGAAACGAGATATATTTTCTCTGATGAAGCGAAAAGTAAATTTGTGCCGGTTTACATAGTACTAATATCATTAAGAAACTTATGATTAACAGATTATTAAAAAAAAATATTAAAAAACGCTGTTTCCGTCGAGGAATGATATGATAATACGGCTGTTTTTTTAACAACTATTTGAGGTGTACTCTACGCACCCATTGATCGATTGGATATTTTGGCAAATTTATACGAATATACGGATAAATGACATTTAATATTACGTAATAATAAAGGAAACCTATAAACGAAGCAGTTGCCGGATGAAATTTTTTCGCTAACTATCCAAGAATAGTACGGTTTAAACAAAGACTGCGAAAGACCGCCTTGGTGAAAGTCTATGAAACAATTTGGAACAATTCGCAGTTTTTGGACGGCTGGAGTTGTTTTTTGTTTTCAACAAAACTAAAATAGCACTTTTGGCACAGTATACATCACGATATTAACGTAAAACCACCAAACGAGGGTGTTTACGCCTTTTGAATATATTTTTCCTTCTCGATACTTTTCGTTCGTTTCGACGTGAAATTCTCCGCTATAAAATCCACTTTCAATTAATTTTGTGCAACATCACTCGACAAGGAAGTTATATCTCGTGATAAAATACACTGTTCTTATCGGACGAGATTCAAAATAAATTCATTACTTTTCATCGCGATATTTACAAGTCATCGTCGCCTATCATCTGGAAAGCATTGTTTTCCATAATATCACATTCATTCGTATTTCCTCTATCCGGTGACAGGGCGGTCGCCCTGCTTCCGCTCAAGCTTCTCGATCTTCCTGCGGAAAATCGGTTGGCCAATTTTTTAATAATCGGTTGAGTTTTGAAACTTTCGCTCTCGTCGGTTTTCGCCGTTTCGCAGGTATTCTCGATTGGCGCGGATCCAACAAGATGACTGTGACCATCGCGATCCACGTACGTCCAGGGTTTGCTCGGAACTTGCTGAAAAAATAACGTTTCGATTTTTAAACGATTCCAGAATCCATCGTATTTCGATTTGTTATCGAAATTATTTACGAAAAACGACTTTGTTCTTCACACGGCAAAATTAACTCTTACCAGACTCTTATTTCCACCAACGCTTTTGAGCAACAACTCGTCAATCATGGCTTGCAAACAGACTGACATGAGGATAGCTTGTTTCGATGAAATCGTCACCCAGTACAACTCGTTTCTCGCCAAAAGATACTCAAATGATAATTCAAGATTGCAGTCATTTGTTACTTCGGAACTTTCTATATTCTGTCGATGAAAAACGAAGTAATTTGTCTGTTGATTTTTTGACAATTCCGCAAAGTTCACGCCAACGGCCAAAATATAAACAAAAACGTGAGCTTACATTGTGCAATGTTGTTATTCGCCAACATCGCATTCTCGTTACTTTGAATACTATCTCATGGGTCTCCACCGTATCCTCGATAATTCGTAAACTTAATTCGTTTTTGCCGATGGCTACCGTTACCTTCGAACCAGGATTCGGATAATCGCAAAAGCATGGAACGAAATTTATGTAGCCGTAATATTTTAACGCGCGTGCCATCTCCATAAACTGAAATTGTACGATGCAACAAGATTGCGAAAAAAAATTGTTTTTAGATAAAATCGGTTCATCCGCCACCCTTGAACACCAAAATGCCATTTAATTCCGGGATGAAATTCAAACTTGCGCGAAGATGACCAAGAAACCTCTTTTATGAAATTTCAATGGACAATCACGTCAGTTATTTTTTTATCGTTTACAATTTACGCGAAAAGTATCGTACCGCTCGTTTTCCACCTCGTTTTTGTGCTTCGTAGAGTCGATCCGTCAATTCTTCCGTAACTGGTATGCATTTTCGCTCAATTTCCGAAAACGTCTGGACAAACAGCAAGTCGAGAGCTACCGGATCGTCCATCAGTTCTACATCGTAACCAATGTCCCAGTATCCCTTAGCGAGGATTATTCTAGCACCGTTAATTCCGATATGCGCCTGAGTTATTAAAGGCGATTCGAAATCCTGCAGTCTTCTTAAAACTGAAAAAAAGAACATGAAAATTTACTCGCACGCTTTTTGCAGTGAGCGAACAATGCTCGAACAATGCTCGGGCAATGGAGTCACAAGATTTATACGAACTATTGACATAGCCTTCACCGACGATCACTACGAAAAGTGAAAAATATACATCATAAAGTTCCGGGAGTTTGAGTTGTCTGCAAACTTTCTGCAAAAAATGTAAAAAGAATCGAATTAGTTGTATGAAAATTCGTTGAAAAACCTTCGTCGTGAAGACACTTTTGGAGATATCTCAAGTTTCAGTGGGATAAAAATGTATAAATTTGTAAAAAAAAATTATTGATCCATCGGCGAGCGTGAAAAGTGCATTTTTAGGACGATTTACATACTGTTCGGTAAAATATTGCTCAAAATTATCAAAGACTTTGTGTTTGCTTATTTCTGATCCTCAAATATCTATCCTATAAATAAGACAAATAATTATTTTCACGATAAACACGATATCAAACGATAAATCGTACCTTTGCGACTGCGCTCGAATTATCGGCAGTTGAGACTTTGACACTGATGTTTTGACCATTCATAAGGAACACATCAATGTTCTCATCTTTCATAGCTCTTCCGCCACTCTCTTGCTGCGCGTTCAATAAAAACCCATTGAGCAATTCCGAATTATTTATCAAAGTATTCTGCCCGATCGTTTGAATATATCGCTCGAGGGCTAAACGACGATCCTCGCGCTGATTAATAGTGAGGGGAAAGAATTTTTTTGGAGGAAAAGACGGCACAGGTACTTCTGCATTTTTTGCCAATTGCCTGTGCAGATTGAGCAATTGTTTGTATCGGACGGAACAATGAAACAAGCCGTTTATGTGAATGTTGTAAGCCTGGAGAAGAAAATTTGATTTTCATTTTCCAATCGAGCATCGCTCAAACGTTATAAAATAGACAATTATCTGTACATACCACATACGGATTACCTGTAGAATTATCAAATTCTGTCGTATCCGGTATTGAAAAATGCATCCTGATATGTTTGACGATCAGTCCGACGACTGAACGTAATGTTTTTCACGAATCTTGTACCTGCTAAAAAGTTTGTTCACTGTGACAGGGGAAAAGTTAATTATGGCTTTTCTACACGATATACCTAAATAACTAGACTAAAATCATCGCAATAAAATTGTTTTTGTCCTAAAAGACAAAACAAGTTGTCCTAAAAGACAACAAGACAACAAACGACAAAAAAGACAACAAAAGACAAAACAAGACAAACAAAGACAGTTTTTGTCCTAAAAGAAAAGTTCCAACAAGCTGCAGAGACTCTTTTCGGCATAAGCGATCATTTATCGAAACCACTAATTCTAGATAACTATTCAAAGAAATTGGCTACTGGAATATCATGGAGAAGTGTGTTTTTACTTTCATATCGTTAATTATAAATAGCTTTTTAAATCAATTGGGTAACAAAAATGAGCATGGGGAAACAATGGATAAGCAAAAACCATTCTTTGCTCTGGAAATTAATAGTCCTATCCTGGGCTATGAAATTATCGTTTCCAATATGTTTACAGAGTGAGCATATTGAACTGATTTTTCGCACTATTATATAAAGGAAAAGAATAGAATAACCGATGAAAACTTTGCCAGTTTTAGTACAGATTTCCTTCCTTTGAGTTTGAATTTTTTCTAATCCTTGTACCTCACTGACATTCCATACAAATAACATTAGTAACATGCGTGAATAAAAAATTCGACGATCAATAAGTTATTTAAACCACATGGTGTGTTTTTTCTTCATTTATTATTGCAGCTTGTTTCTTACCCCGACGAAAAACAAAACGAACGTACATACAAAAACAGCTTTTATAGTTTATACGGCCTTTCGTAAGAGCTTGAAAGAACCGATTTATAGTTAGCGATCATTCGGTGACTAATAACGAACTGAAAGTACTGAAAATGGTAATGCAAATGTAAAAAAGAGAATGTTTAACGAGCATAACCTCTACAGGTGGGAGTACATGGTGCTGACGTGATATACTCCGTCGTGTGGAATCCCGTTTCCATGTAAAATATTGAGGAGTTTTTCCGGTTTATTTGTTCAACCGTTTTGTTTTACTTCTTTATTTTAATTTGACACTTTTTTAAGGGGCGAATGTCGTCTTCATGTCGTGACGACAAACATCCGAAGACTCTGACTGCAATTTAACGACAACACTCGGTGGAAAGTCAGGAACCTTGAAAAATATCGAACGGCCGAATGGCTGTCAAAACATTCTTGGAGACAGAAAAACCGGAGTGAATTCGTCCTTTAAATCCGTTCATGCCAGACAAGATACTTTGAACGTCGAATCTGGCCGAGTCCAGCATCGGCAGCCAACGTGGACACATCTCTGATCTCTCCAAAAGATGTGGGAGGTGAAAAACGACAGTACTGCCGCTCTCACATGACGGTGAACTGCGGAAGCTCGTAAACTATTTTACGAACGCTAGAAGCGCATTTCGGAATTCAGGTAATTCGATGACTTTATTTTTATTCGTTGAAAGTGCTTCTTGTACACATGTAATGATACAATACCACGTTTTAAATAGTATATAATACGAACGATAATAATTATATGCAAGAGACTTCCGAATCCCACTAATGCGCTCCGTCAGTCTTTCCATTTATAGCGTGTTCCACAAGACAACCACGCTTTCCGAACATTTTTCGTTCATCCTTCGGTTCGATGGATGTAAAAATTGATTCGTTATATTTTATTCGTCCTATCGACACTTATGTGAAAATAATTTTTCAGGATCCCAACCGCAAACTTTTATTGATTAATCAGCTTTTCTACTCGTCATGATAATATTGAATAGGATTATTAGAACAAAGCTCCACAAATTGCTGGAAATATGCGGACGATTTTTAGCCGAGTTGGAACCTATAAAACAAGCAACGAAAGATACAAATAAAAAATTCCAATGACTTCAGATCCTCTGACTTCTTTTTTTTTAAACATTTTCAAAATGACATTTTTACAATAAAAGTTTTGATGTTTTATATGTTTATTTTTACGAACGGGAAGATTTTTTATTTTAGATTTTTTTATTTTATTTATATTGTAGCGGTACGTACTTAAACCAGGAAGAGATATGTAAAGTATCGTTGACTGTTCGTATCCCGATTTCGTAGCCTGTGAAAATAAAAAAAAAGGGTTTCAAGCGCCTTTCAATTACGCAACAAAACGGCAAAGCAATTCTTGATTTATTCACGGGTACCGACTCTTTTTTTGCTCCGCAAACTTACCGTAAGTTCCAGTAAAACGGACCTTTCGAGAAACATCTTTTTCGGCGGATCTTTGAGTGTAAATTGAATTTTTGTACGATCGCCCGAAACGGTATGCACGAAATTCTTACCGTACTCTAAGGACCATTATTCGTGATTATTTTTCATTGATTTCGGCATTATCATCGATCCGATCGATTTGATAAAAAAAAAAAGGAATTCATCATTTTTTTTATTACCAGTCAAATTATTCCGGATGTCGTAAGTCACATTTTCGTCCACACCGCCCTTTAAGCTAATATCACCCTCGAGAAACGTAATGTTGTAGCCATTCGCCTTTAACACGGTAGATTTCGAAAAATTAAATATGAAAAAACGATTACATTTAAATTTTAAAGTCATCACCAAATATGTAATAACTTGCCCCTTTTTTCAATTATATTGTTAATTCCTTCGTAAGATGAATGAAATATGTGTGATTTCGTTACATCCAATCTTAGAAAAAAAAAACAAAACTTACACGCTCGGGTGTCAAACTTGTCAAATTCGCTGTGTAGAGTGTTTTTGAAAATTGAATGATCGAATTATCTTGATTTACATGAATGGTCACGTTGACCTCTGAAGAACTAGGAGGAGTTCCACTGTCCTAAAAAAAAAGAAGCGTTTCGAAAAAAAAAATATAGATTTCACTCCTTCTTCGATGTCGTTCGTGAAGCGAATGATTCGCGTCGATTTTTACGTTGATAAGAATTGCTTACGGGGTGTAGATTTTTGATATAAATTACGTATTGTGAGTATTATAAACATATTGTAAGGGACATCGAGAAGCCGTGGGGATATTGGTCTGAAGAGGGAGTGAAAGGACAGAATAAAGAAATGTGGGCGAGAATGAGATGCGGGAACATAGGAAGAGCTGGAAAAAAAGGGGAAAAGAAATGGGGTTGTAGGATATGCGGACAAGAGAACGAGACTATGGAGCACTTAGTGTTATGTAAAAAAGGATGGGAACAAGTAAACGAAAAAACGAGAGACAATATAAAGGAATGGCTGGGGGTCAAGGACAAAACGGCGATAAGAGGAGAAATTATAAATATGTTAAGAGGAAAAATACAAAAAGACATGTGTGAATATTTTCGAGAAATAGAAAAGTTATGCAGAAACGGAAGTGAAGAAAATGGGAGGGGGAAAGGCGGGGAGAATGAAGGAGAATAGGGTATAAGAAAGAGTAAAAAGTTTAAGGATAGAGGAGTAGTGGTAAATGACATAAGTGATAGTGAAGAAAGGAAACAAATAAAATAAGTAAGATGATGCGAAGAAAGATGAATGTGTAAAAAATATTTTGTAAAAAACTGAAAAGTTGTACAAATAAAACTCATTATATATATAAATTACGTATTTGTAGGTAAAAATGATGCAATATTTTTGAGACTTTTAAATAACATGATATTCAATATTTGGTATCTGCAATAATGGAGAATGAACACTTTTAATCATTTACCGTGGCATAAAGCTTGAACACCACGTCGTTCTGAAAATTCAGCACGTTTTTTGTGCCGAGCAAAACATTGTAATTCGTCGGGATGTTGGAATCCGGAAGCGAGGAGACTTCAAAGCTGCCAGCGATGGGATCCGTTGGGTCCAGATGAAAAGTAATTCTCGAATTCGACAGATCGATATCTCGCGCGGATATAGAGGTGAAACACGTCAATGACAAATTCATCGGAAATGGCATCGGTAGTGCATAAGTATATGAATTATTCGAAAATTCCGGCGCATGATTGTTTGTATCTTGTATGGGAAGGGTGAATATCTGAAAAATCCATATTGTCGATATTTGAAAATCGTGTACAGCAAAATAGAAAAAATAAATTTTGTAGAGAAAAAGATATTCGTATGCAGCGGTCGGAAATAATCAGATTTAATTACGAGAATGAAAATTCGTTCTTTCATAAAATTGCGAAGGTGCTGATGTGAATGCGAAGCAATTCATTTCCACTGGAATATTCTCGTTGCCACTGTGTGAAGCTTCGGAGACGATATAACAATTTTTTACAACGAATATTTCTAAATGCACCAAAAAATGTTAATATTGTTGAAAATTCGATAGATCGTAATAATTCTAATTCATTAAATATCAGAAATAGATCAGAAATAATCAGATTTAATAACGAGAATGGAAATTCGTTCTTTCATAAAATTGCGAAGGTGCTGATGTGAATGCGAAGCAATTCATTTCCACTGGAATATTCTCGTAGCAACTGTGTGAAGCTTCGGAGAAGATATAACAATTTTTTTACAACGGATATTTCTAAATGCACCAAAAAATGTTAACATTGTTGAAAATTCGATAGATTGTAATAATTCTAATCAATTAAATATCAGAAATAATCAGATTCAATTACGACAATGACGACGATTGATATTTCTAGATGCACCAAAAAATGTTAATATTGTTGAAAATTCGATAGACCGTAATAATTCTAATTCATTAAATATCAGAAATATACCAGAAATAATCAGATTTAATTACGACAATGACGACGATTGATATTTCTAGATGCACCAAAAAATGTTAATATTGTTGGAAATTCGATAGACCGTAATAATTCTAATTCATTAAATATCAGAAATATACCAGAAATAATCAGATTTAATTACGACAATGACGACGATTGATATTTCTAGATGCACCAAAAAATGTTAATATTGTTGAAAATTCGATAGATTGTAATAATTCTAATTCATTAAATGTCAGAAATATACCAGAAATAATCAGATTTAATTAGGACAATGACGACGATTTATATTTCTAGATGCACCAAAAAATGTTAATATTGTTGAAAATTCGATAGACCGTAATAATTCTAATTCATTAAATATCAGAAATATACCAGAAATAATCAGATTTAATTACGACAATGACGACGATTGATATTTCTAGATGCACCAAAAAATGTTAATATTGTTGAAAATTCGATAGATTGTAATAATTCTAATTCATTAAATGTCAGAAATATACCAGAAATAATCAGATTTAATTAGGACAATGACGACGATTTATATTTCTAGATGCACCAAAAAATGTTAATATTGTTGAAAATTCGATAGACCGTAATAATTCTAATTCATTAAATATCAGAAATATACCAGAAATAATCAGATTTAATTACGACAATGACGACGATTGATATTTCTAGATGCACCAAAAAATGTTAATATTGTTGAAAATTCGATAGACCGTAATAATTCTAATTCATTAAACATCAGAAATATACCAGAAATAATCAGATTTAATTACGACAATGACGACGATTGATATTTCTAGATGCACCAAAAAATGTTAATATTGTTGGAAATTCGATAGACCGTAATAATTCTAATTCATTAAATATCAGAAATATACCAGAAATAATCAGATTTAATTACGACAATGACGACGATTGATATTTCTAGATGCACCAAAAAATGTTAACATTGTTGAAAATTCGATAGATTGTAATAATTCTAATTCATTAAAGATCGAAAACTCAACACGCACCACACTTTTGTCCCCGGTTATGCACTTGAAGATGACCGAAATACTGATACTGAAAAACACCTAGAACAGAACACCATGTTTTCGATTAAAATTGACTAAAATTATAGGACAAATGCCGAAACTGTACGATGTCAAGGCGACGATGTCCGATGCGATGAATTTCCGTGCAAGAACGGAAATGGGTCAAGAAAACTTCGTATCTTTTCTTAAAAAAAAAAAATCATCAAAAGTTTAATAGACACGATGAATTTGATATTTGAATATAATTAAAAATCTTTTATTACTATCCGTAATTTTTTCATTTGGTGAAATATATCGAAAGCGTGCAGTTCTAAAAATCCTTTGATCGATTGACAATAATACAGTGCGTTGATAATAAACCTCATTTTTCTCATAATCCCGAAAATGATCGGTAAGCTTCAACATCAATTTGTCCTTCTCCAACGTAGGCGTTATGTAGTCCTCTTTGCTATTCGAGTACAAGTCAACAAACGACGTAATATTGGTGATGTATTTCGTGTTAAGCTCCAACAGGACTTGCCCGGATGGTGCAACATCTTGTATTGTTGGTAACTTCATGCCGAATTGATCAATAATCAATTCTGTGCCATTTTCCTGTTCAAATCTGCAGGCTAATGGAAATAATGAAATTTACGTACTTTAATAAAAAAATTTTATTTTTTCATAAAATATAGCATAAATACGAATGGAATAGCATAATTGGAAAACGAATTTAATCCATGACACGCGGTATCTATTTATTTTTATTATTATTATTATTATTATCTATACTCTTCGATTTATTCATACTCACCTTGACCAACGACCTCTCGCAAAAGCAAATTTTCGACACACAGTGTCATGCTGAAAAGTTTTATCAACGACCACATTGTTGTATCTCGCGACAATTTCTTTTTTTTTTCAACGTAGGAATGAGGTGTTGCATGCAACAAACACCGTCAGTCACTGAGTTGATTTTTGCAATAATTTCTATGACGATGAAAGTTTCGATAAGACACGATACAATGGGTTATCGAGGTATTTATTGAAGAAAAAGAATCGGGACAAGATCAGTTCTAATCAAACTATGACGATTTGAAACAAAGGGAAAAACAAAATGCAGCTGATAAGGTTAAAGTGTGACACATGATATAGATATCGATTGGGTATTACGGTACAATCGTGAAATTCCGCGAATAAAATCATTTTCATCGGGGAACATGAGATTACGAAATGGATCGCGATTTCCGGTTCTTTGATTTTTTTCGAAAAATTTATTCAATTCCATACCTTCAATCTTACGAAAATTCTCCATGGACAGCTTGCAGATTTCGTAAGGTTTCTGTTTTTCACAAAACGATCGATCGTTGCAAAAAAGGAAAGTGTTTTACCGACTTGTGGTAAGATTCCGCATCGGTAACAACATTAATCTTGATCGATATAGGACAAACGGCGTTTTCAAAGTAATTTGAATTGGCTATTCTCAGCCAGACACATTTGCATGAAGCACTGCGCGGACAATTCTCAATGAACAAGTAAATTATTTTCAACCGATGTGACACATTATCTATGGCTTTCCTATCACTTTTATTTAGCGATTTTCGCAAGTATAATTCGTATCGTATCGGAGTGTGAACATAATTTGTTTCAAAATCCTGTTTTTGAAGTTATCAAAACGTATTTTATATATACTTGGGCATTTGGATGAAGAAAATATAGCAAGCAATCATATAAAATTGCCAACATGAACTTTATAATAGTTTTTAATCAACGAAATGAGCAATAACCAATTCCAATTTGCCGATTAATGGAAAAATTCAAATTGATATATTTTAACGGAAATTCACCTGTTTCGTAAAACCCAAGTAGCATATTTTTTATACCGAAACGCCGGTAAATTATTATGCAGCGTTATACTTCTACTTTATAGGTTATCCGTTTCAGTGAACATAAACCCGCGTTTTTGTCGCTATCGAAACGTGCTTGGGTATTTGGGAGAAGGAAATGCAGCAAGCAATCGTATGAAATTGCCTACAAGAAGTGTACATTTGATACATTCGATCCCAAACATCAACTATGATTTTTCATTCCTCTTTATTTGGTTATTTTCGTCAGTACAATTTTTACCGAAGCGGATTAAAATTCGACGTATACACCAAAAATCGTTTACCCATACGGCCCTGGACCGTGCCGAAACGGTCAGAAGTCTTCTGCCTTCTGTATTCTCAGTGCTCTCCTCCCTCGATATCCATACTCTGACACGATTATAAACGGATGACCTTGATGTGAACAGATTTTAGAGGAAATACGCGTCGTAACCGCGATGCACACACGTATAAAAGCACGCGGAAGTGAAACATGTATCGTCAGTCAGGACAATTCTTATCTCGACGAATTTTATCGTACCTACAGCTTCAAAACCCAACCTATTTTGGAATTCCGAGCAATCAGTATCCGTAAAACTTGTATCTTTCGATTCAACGTCTCTACAAACGTTACCTAGTGTCATAGTGTGTTTCGAAGCTACAAGACATTTGTTCACGCATTTCATAATATCAGCAAGTGCGTAGTTCACCGTAAACGGTATGCTTCTTTGCAACAGCAACAAGCATTATCGCGGATGATCGGTGTAGTTATATTACGTATGCCTATCACGGTTACCTAGATCCAGTATGAGAGAACGAATCAACGAGTGTGATACGAGAGAGCTCATTACCGAATCCATAACGACTGTCGGCTACTGGTAGGTCGAGGGCGATCGTGAATAGTGAATATATGGTAAGTTAGAGAGTTTATACTCGAATGTACTTGTTGCACGCTGCTACAAACCACGGTCCTCTTCCCCCACTCCTTGACCTCCTCATGCACTATACACACTGTACATTCTCGTCTTACGGAGCAAACCCACGCCTCGCATACCGAATATACCGACTGACACGTCTTCGGCGTGTTGTCGCGCGGCAGCATAGCTCCTCTCTCTTGTATTTACGAGCGGCATAGCACCACGGAAAATCATCGCGTACAAACGAGATAAATTACGTTTTAATTAAGTTTCATCGATCAAGAGTATTGCTCTATACAATTGTAATCTTTGGCGGACTTTTATTTGCAAAGTTTTCTTTCTGTTTTATGATGATTTTGAGTGATTTTATCGTGGCTGTTTTATATGCTTCCTAGACAAGGAATAAGATCGGAGGAAGTGGCTCTAAGCAAGTGACAGCGATCGAACGAGACGGATTATCCACGGGTCGTTGAGTAAGTTGATATACCTCTGTAGATTCTGATTACCGCGATAAATATCGAAATTGTTAATGAGGTGAAAAACGATAGTCTGTTGCTGACAAACATTTTTGATAATAATTATAGTGTTCGATCTATCATTGTTTATCTCCGTACGGCCTATTTTTTGTTGTGAAAAAGGTAAGAGATATCGTGAAACACAGTTATGACACCCGTTAGAGTAAGCAATAACTGGTCAGGCGCGATATTCCGTAGATGGACCATGATTTCCTTTCGATAAAAAAATATAGACTGTAGTCAATGACCCTGGAAATATGAGAAAAGTGTCATTGATTCGTTTGCCAGCGATAATCCCGGTGCGCTCGAACATTTTTTTACATAAACATGAAAAAATTCGTGCGACGAATTCCGGTAAATTCATCACGTGAAAAAACGGAAGACTCTTTATCAAGTAATTTACGTTAAAACATTGAAGAATACAACGAATATTTATTCTAATATTTTAAACTGACTAAAGTCGTCACATAAACCGCCAAAATATCATCAATTTTCTTTTTACAGCATTCATTATGGATTCTTCTTATAAAAACATTGACGAGGTTATAATTACTTTTTCGCTTACTTTTTATCCGATTAAATATTACGCTATCATAGTTTTAAAGTGTAATTTTCGAATAGAGTTTATAAATAGTCTTGGATTACGACCGCAGCTGAAAATTCGATCTATCGTGGCTCTTGAGTTTACAAAACACTTGATAGAAATAAAATCTTGCAAATGTTACTGGCAATTTCGCGAATATGAGTTGAAAATCGAATTAAAAAAAAAACAGCAGCGGCTTTTTATGCGCAACTCTACTGCGCAACGTCTCCTCGCGTTGCCAATTTACTCCGCTCACCCCGCCTGGCGCCCCTTCCAGACCTGTAGTTGCACGAATCTACCTTTTGCAGAGCGTTCTGGTTTCTGGTAGGAGTGATATAGACGCCTCGTGTACGAAGCAGGAGAATGAATTTATTACAGATTATTATGTCACGCTGAAACACTCTGAAATTTGTTCACAAAATATCACGGTGAAGATCACCGCAATATTATCATTTGTTCGTTACAGATCGAAATAAATTCCTCAGATAAACATGATATCGTTTATCTGGACTCTGACAGAATGCATGCACAAATGGAGATAATTTTCTAAAAACAGTCAAAGATTTTGAAGCGTATATAGATTTATTCGCACTAGTAACTTTTTTGATACCGCTTTTGCGCGGAAAGATGCTTTTTACGAAGGCTTATTCGCGAACTGTTTATAAGTTCTTCAGCTTCGCCATTATATGGCGTCTGCACTTTCTCAAGGTATAACCCCAAAAAAATCAAAATGGAACGCGAATTTCCCTCATTTGACGATATGAAAATCTGCAAAAACCTTCCGACGATCACAGTGATCAGAAACTTTTGTATATACCAGCAGTATTATCGATTTGTAATTTTTAATATTGTTTTTTTAAATCTACAAAAAAAATGCTGAAATTTCAGTCGGAAATTTAAAAAAATTCCCTGATTTATGACTATACGCCGTACAATATTTTTCATAAAAGCATACATCGTCAAACGTCAGTCCGTCGTTTTGTTGCGTTTCGATCGGTTCTTCACAATTTTTAATCGTAGAATTTAAACATTGACGTCAGACTTTGTGACTCTTGCGTTCGAAGAACCAAAGCTTGTGATTACATTTTCATTTGAGCAAGACGACATGTAGACAACGAATGAACGTGAAATGGAATGACGCTTTATTCAAAAAACCATCAATTTTGTTGCAAACGAAGATCATGCATGTTTCATGTACGCGACAATTCACGGCTGAAGAATTTCAACTACCAGATTATCGGAAGTTCTGAAGTATGCCCCGTAAATTAAACTCGTAACGCAGTGACTCGAATTGTTCCCTCGTTTTATCCCCCACCTATCAAGGTTATCGCGTCTCTTTTATTAACCGTAATTCCCGATTAAATTAATTTAAGCGGAAGGCAGCCATCGTACGAAACGGCTGTGCTTTCACAAAATACCGAGCCGAATAATTTCGCAAAATTTTATCTCGTAAATATAGTTCAAAAAACAATAAGGTACTTTTCAAGGTGACAAAAACAATCGATTTCCCCGACTATACTTTTTTTAAATTCCTTCGCTTTCGGTATTCTGCGATAATTTCGTGCATATAAAAACATTTTTATTATCAACAAAGCCGTCTTTCATTCGACAGTATTCTTTGATATCGTGACTCCGATCTTATCGTGATAATATTTTTTCGTTTGGATCACTGTTCACGAGTGTTGACATTTTTTTTCATCCACAACATGACTCATGTCGGTAATGAAGAATCTTAAATCCTCCTTTTCCTCCCAATTTCAGGTGTACGAGTCGCAGCTAAACCATACGACAGACAACACGTCATGGCTCTTATCAAACCTGCCTGATCAATAATCGTGAAGCGTGGATAAGCGACGATGATATCTTCTTTATTTTTTTCCCCGCAGTGGATGATGAATGTTTGACGACGCTTTTCTCTTTACTCTTATTTTTCACACAACAGTATGGCAATCACGAAAATCAAAAATTTCCTCGATAATGGCCTCAAAAGCGTTACGAATCCTCTCGACCGTACAGCAAGTTTGGAACCGGAACTGGGTTTGCGAATAATACATTCGCCGAACGAGAAAACATTGCACGTTACCATCCTCGGTGCTAGACACTTGCCGCAAAATTTCGGATTTACGAGAGTCCATGGTTACATTGCTAAGGTAACGAACAAATGCGCTTATTGGCAACAAAAATTGATCCTTTTTTTTCCTCCGAATGAAAGTACTGTACAATTGTCATGTTTGAATTAAAAAAAAAATAGTTTCCTTGCCCATACTCTAAAAATGCCCACATTTCCATAATATAATCGTTTCGAAAATGTTTTTATCAGCAAACGATAAGTACGTTGAAAATAAACTGATGATTTATGTTATGTTATGATAAAATTTGCTCAACTGGTGGCCTAATGATGCGTGTTTTGAGAAAAGCTTGATAAAGATGTCCAGTTCTGAAATAATTTACGCAGATGCTCCAAGACTGAGTTACGATCACAATAATTAGCAATATATTCGATTTTCTCAAAAATTCATCCAACATTTTGAATACGGAGTCTTGATGCTTTGTTACGCCGTTGAAATGCATTTTTTTTTGTTTTTAATCAGATCCCTGAAAATCTATAATAATCGACCGTCGAATTCCTTTGGAAATCGTTTTTTTTTCAATTGCTATCTGTGCTCCGCATGCAGCAACTTCGAGATTAATATAATATTTAAATCCGTCGGACGTCATACCCGGTCATAACATGATTTATTCAAACATTTTACGGATCGATAGTTATGCCGCTTTAAGGGCGTTCAGGTCGATAATAAAGAATAGACCGAGATATTCAGAATATGCGGTAAAATAATTCACCTTGCGGATGATTGAAATAAATGCGAAAAAGGAGGCAATTGAGATTTTCTTTAGTTTACTAACTTTTGGAAAAATTCCATGAGAAACACCGTAAGCGAGTTAAATCAAACATGTTTATATGAATTTACAGATAAAACTGTTTCCCGGTAAGGATAAGTACGAGACAACGTTGAAACAGGAATCTTGGCCCACGTGGAATGAAGACTTTACGTTTCAATTGCGAAAAGAGACGAAAGTTCGTTTCGGCAAATCTCAGGTAGTGGAGGAAGAAATTGGCGCTTCGAAACTTATAATAGCAACATTGTACGCGATACTGGAGGACAAGCCGTTGATAGCGAGCGAGAAAAAAGAAGCCGAAAAGGAGAATTCAACGAAACAAACAACGAAAGATGCAAAACAGAAGGAAACGACGAACGGAGGAGGAGCTTCCGGCTCGCAAGAGACAAAATCCAACAAATTTCTCAATCAATTTTTCGGCAAAGACAAATTGGCAAAGCCGATACCCGTGGAGAAAAGGAGTATCGACAAACGGCGAGTCATCGGTGCCATGACGATACCACTCGACCCGAAGAATTTCGTAACAAAACCGCCAAGGTCGAAGCATTCGAATGATTCTTCGACCGGAGATTTGTGGAAGCCGTTGAAACCAATTGCCAGCGGAATTTCCGGTGCCGAAGATAGAGTATGTACCGTGTTTTTGTAACGATGCACTTTTTGGTTTTGTAAAACAGAAAAAATACTCGGATACCATCCAGGAATACTCGAGTGCTCAATCGCAAGATAAATGTACACAGCAAGATAATTGGTTTAATGAAAATGTCGATGTGTAATTTGGTAATATTGGCACGGTGATAAAAACACGATTATTTGTTTTACCTAGCGCGAATGTAAAAAGGGCCAAGTCGAGCTGATTCTGACGCAGGAGAAAAGCGAAAAGAAAGATGTGAGCGAAGGAAAACTTGTGCTGGGGCTTTCGCGTTTAAGATGCTCGCTCCAAACGATGCACGAACAGGAAACCCTCAAGGGTCAGCTGTACATCAAAATATCGGTAGTCGATGGCGGTAGGGTAACGCATTTCTGGAAAAGCGATCGTTTTCCACCGTCGGTCTCTCTCAAATTTTCGCCGGACGAGGCAAAGGTCGTCGTCGACAATCCTTACGAAGGAGCTCTGAAGAATGTTAGTTTCGTCGTTAAATTCGTCTCGAAGAACAAAATGGGTGAGTTTTGTTGAATTTGTAGCTGGATATTTCTTTCAAACCTTTCGGTAACGATATTTTTTGTAACGTCCCGATGATAATTTTTATGACAAGAGTAACTCCTGATGCAACGCCCTGGAAAGACATTACCGACGATGATATCAAAATAAATAAAACGATACAACTATATTATTTATTATAAAGATTTTCTAGAGAGTATCATTATTTAGAAGAACAATTGAAGAAATTACAAGAGCTAAAAAATAAGGATATCGATGATATTGAAAAACGTATTTTAGCTTTTTGCCAACGAAATCTGTGCATGATTCCTTGCATTTTTTTTTACAAGCCAGGAAAGTCTCCTCCGTGTGAAATAAAAATTTGATCGAAAACGCATATATTTCTAAAAAAAAGGTAATAAACATTACACGTTATTAAGGTGAATAACGAATTGCTGATAATTTCAGGAAAGAAAACAACGGTCGGCCACTTGGTGATCGGACCGGAAGTTGGTGGAAGTTACGCCGATCAATGGAAGCAAGCAATGGCTAAACCTGGACATCCGATCACACAGTGGCAACTGTTTGAATGAAAAGTCGTAGGATAGAACGTATTTTGTGATCACGATGATTTTTTTCTTGACATAGAAAACGTGCAAAATGGACGCATTATCAACAAATAAACGAGAAGCGATAACCGCGGAAAATTGGTAAAGTTCCACGCTCGTTTCTCGGATCGCTTCGTCTTAATCGATGAATCTTTTGCGTATTTATAAATATACAGTATTTTCATGACCACGAACGACCAATGTCGTCGAAGAAGAAAAAATAAACATTTTGAAAAATTCGACGATCGCCTTCGTGCGAAACGTCGAAACAGCTCAACCGTCCAATAAAAGAACATTCACGCGAATGTATTCCGTAGATTATACGTGTATAGTTCACTTTCGGAGTTGCTTCGTGGAAAATGTACTACGATCAATTTACAAAAATTCTGTATTACCCAAAAAAACTATCGAGTTTTTCAAATTTGAGTCAAAGAGATCTAAAATGGCATAACGAGCCTGGTAACGTTTTGTAAAATGCTAGACATCGTGGACGGCATTTCAAACACGAAAAATGAGATTCTCTAGGCTTTATGGCCAAATAACATATCTGCGCAGTTTGTATAAAATGCAATTGCAGAGTCTTTCTTTTTAATTAGTCGATATTTCGGTCGAAAGACGAAAACTACTTTGCTCGGCTCTTGAGCAAACTGGTTTGTTTGTTTTCTCCGAAAAATCAGCAATCTCCGAGGCAACTTTAAGTCATATTCGTTCTGCTAAAAATTTGTCTTGTTCGAGTTAACAATTTTGGAAACTTTGTCCAGTATTTAATGAGAAAAGAATCGTTTCGACGCTGACTGAATCGTTGCTATAGGTGACATATTTTTTTTACGCGTTTCGCATATCACAAGTGCTCTTAGTCTCGGAACGTGCGAAGGACATGTAGAAATATTAATAAAAAAAAAATTGTATATGGTACAGTAATACCATTTCGATATTTTGTAAATAACGTAGAATGCTTTGGTAACTAGCATAGAGATTAATTAAAGAAATTTCAAAAATGATGTTCGAGTATTCCTCAAAAATTCAATTAAAAAATATGATTTCATCTTCAATTACTATAACAGCATATACCTGGGAAGTGTTTACAATTTATCAGAGTCTGTTTCGATAATTTAATATCCCACTGACACACAATTACGCTTAAAACCGCCATCTTCAATTTTACACATGGTAAATTTAAGTTCTCGAAAGAGTTTATCTCGCTATTAATTGCAAAAATGTAACTCGCTATAAATTGTCCGTTCTGAGGGCTTGAAATTTTTCACAACTTATAATGGTTCATGCGGTATTTTCAATATCCGAAATCATCGATAAAATGCAATGAAATTAATTGCCATTTTTCAGCGATTGGGATGAGCACGATTGTGCATTAGGTGAGAATAAAAACTGCGGATCTGTGCTTTCTTTTTTTCGGACAAATAAATCAGCGCACATTGGAAAGCCATTCGGAATTTCTTCATCACTAGTCTTTTTGCAGCCAAACAATTGGCAATTTTTTTTAATATCATGCATCCACGACCAACGACCATATCGACTCTGCAAGAATTTACAAATGCCCCAAATTGTGAATGTTAAAATTATCGAATATTCCGATGGAAAAGATAGATGTAGCAATTTTTGTACTAAATGAAAAATATTTCAAAATAGCATCAATCCACCGAGTTAATTATTTGTTACAAGAAACGATTCGCTGGTATGACAGGAATTTCGACAAAATGTACCGACAATCGTTTAACCGAAAGTCAATTTTTACCGTTTAAATGATCGGACGAGCGATTTTTCGGCGTTAATAACAAAAGTGCATAAAGTTTGTATATTTAATGTGAAAAGTTCGCTTTTTGAGTGAAAACTTGTACCCGGCTCACTCGATATTACGTAGCACATGTACGCGTGTGATTAATTCTTTTACCATCCCGCAAAGTCGTGTTTATAGGTGCCGACCCTGGAGCAGAGCACGACACTTTTTACTCGCCGTTCTTGAAATTCTTTGTGGGCTTGTATCCGTATTTATAGAATCCGCAGTTACCGCTGGGACTGTGACCGCGTTGCACTCTGTAAACCTCACAGTCTCGAAGGGTTACTGGAGTGCGTACATGTGAGTTCTTTCGAGGAGTGACAGCAACGGCTCGGATGGTTCAAGGACGAAAAAATAGCGTCAAAAACACGAAAACGAAAGTTTCATCGTCATCGATATTGCAATCACGAATTTTTGTATGATTCTATCAATCTTGAAAAGCACTAGGGTTTTCGTGCAAAATATTACGCGGTTCTATAATTATTACCGCGATTGCTGACCGGCGAAAAACGAGCGCGCGTTAATATTGAATAAATGACCGAGTCGAACGATGAGATATCGAGAGATCGTCGAAAATGTTCAATAACGTTTGTAGCGAAAATCGGAAATGTTAGCGTATTTTTTTTCCCCTTTGAAGAAAAATACATCGATCTTTGAATAATAAATTGGGAATATGTTGGAGGATAAAAAGTCAGCAGAAAAGATCGTTCTCGGCGAGGTGATAACGACGGCTCTTCTTCGATCGTGGATCATTGGTATTCTTTTGATGAGCAAAATCGCTGGTGTACTGCTGGTTGTTCCTGTGAGTATTATCGGCGATATTTCGCAGTCACAAAGACGAAATTGATCGTTAAAAAAGATTCGATTGATCAACGCAGCATGGAGCAATTTAGATAGAAAATGTCAATTAATCTTGTCAAAACTCTTGAATTCTTATGTGGTACTCGTAATGATAATGTAACGAATTATTGACAGATTCTCCAAGTCTTGTTTTAATAAAATTAAATCATTGCAAATATTAACCATTTATGGTGAGTTTCGGCAATTCTCAAGGGACAAGTTGGTCCTGTAGAGGTGTTACCCGTGAGATTCGTCACGTGGCCTGACTATCGAGTAACGAATGATTTAAAAATGCTCCTGACGCTTGAAATTTCAAAAACAAAACTTTCATAATAATTCCGCACTTTTGTCACTCAATAAAACGCTCACGTTCGATAAATATCCCGAGCTGGATCTCTGTATGCAATATTAATCTTTGGGGTAATCAACCATACGCGTGGGAGTCAAATGTGGTGCAAGCCAGACTCTGTTATGTCTAATATTCCTATTTTCATATGCCCCGATCGTTCTACATCGTGGCTGCTAACTGGGTTTCAGTCGCCAAATAAAGAAGCCGGAACTTTGTTGAACGTTTGATTCCTTTCCAATTCACATTTTTCGTTGCACAACGATTTCATTTTTCTCCATACGGAAACGTTGAGATATCAGGTGGCATTAATTTTTGCATAATCCATCAACTGTTTGTCCATCCTTAGCCGACATTTTTCACGCCGGGAAACAAATTTCGAAATGGTTATTGACCGCGGATCAGCAGTGTTTACGTTCCTTTCAAATTTATTGCCCTTTCATCATGCAAATATATTCCCAACACTCGAGTTTTATTTTTTTACATCGCAATTTTGTTTTTTTTTTCAATTTTAATGCACGTTGCAACATATTTTTACATTGCTTATTTGTAGGACAAGGAATTTGAGATCTTGTCGTTTTAAGAAGCCCACACTTTGAGTTCTTTTTACAGTCAAGTTTTAAACTCGAGCTCAAGTTCCAAGCTCATGGGAATTACTTGAAATATACGTGATCATTTATTCGTGGATTTTAGAGAGAAAATGGAACGCTTTTCGTGAGTTTACGGAGCAGCGATTCCGTCTGGCATCACCGTGATGATGGGAATGACGCGAAAGTCGATCATCTCGAAAAAAATAGTATGTAAAATTGTGAAAATGTGTCATACGCTCATATCACTCCAAAAGTGTCATTTCGACTTTCTCCAGAATCTCTAACTAAAAATATAAACGTAACAGTAATCTCCGAATGAAAATCAATCGAGAAAAAAGAAATTCTCGATAATCGCGAATTTGTTTCAAGCGTGTATTCACTTGCAGATGTACACGACCATCGTAATTTCACAGAGTGGAGCGAGTGGTCTACGTGCGATCGTAGTTGCATCCAGAATCGCACGAAGAGATGTCGAACGTTTGAAAATTGCGGCGACACCGTGCTACGCGTAAATAAAGTCGCTTTGTAAGAGAACCCGTTCTTTTATTTTCACGGTTCTCGTATAACTTCATGATTCCTGTGAACAGGCAGAACGTAGCTGTTTCAACAAGAGAAAGGGACGTCGAAGACGATGCGGCCAGCGAAAAAGATACAGAAACGGAACAAAGAATGACCAGCTATACGTTATTCAGGTATTTACGTAATGGAACAACAATGTCTTGAAAATAATTTCGTTAGAAACGCACGCTGGTCGTTCGATGCAGAGACAATTGTTACAGCAAATTACCCGATCTTTCGTTCGACCGTCCAGTGCGAGAATAAAAATGATAAATAATACAAAAAAACACGTCAGTTTGTTCGTTCTGTTTTACATCAGAGTTTCGTACGTTGCTAACGCCTGACAATTCGAAATTACGCAACAGATTACATTTTGGATTGACGAGATTTTTACTCAACGCTAGAAAAGAGACAGGTGTGGTACAGACTGCTGTCGATAAAATATACAAAATACTCGTGACTCAATATCCCGTGTGTCGATATACATAAATGTGAGTGTGATACTCAAAAGATGCTACTGCATTTCAAAATCCGCTTTTAATTTTATCATCGAAATATTTATGGGCCGTCACTCTGAGGCTTTTTCACACTTTCCAATTTCGTAATGTTCACGACGAGTCGAACAAGGCGAAAAAAAAGAAAACAACGCGAGAATGAAAATCGCCGAAGAGTTTTGTGAAATATTGATCCCACTTGCGGATTGCTGAACGATAAAAGTGTTTCGGAGGCTCACGGTGACGCCAAAATTTTGCAAGCAGATCGGGATTTTCTCGCTCATCGCAGTATGAAAATTATCGTAGTATCGCCTGCCCTTTCAAAAATCAGCTCTACGTATGTGCTTATTCTCAAATTACAATCATGTTTTTCTTTTGCACAAATCCATTCTTTCTGTCTTGGCATATTTTTTATACAGACACGGAATTCAAAAAGTATTATTTTTCGATGAAAAATCCCACAGTTTGTGTTGATAGCAACAATGATTTGATATTTTCCGATAATTAAGATCATTTGACTTGTCCGGAGGTGCAAAATAATATAAAAAGGATGTAAAAGCTGTACTGATGCTATTATCAGTGTAAATGATTTTTCATAGATATTGCATACGACGGAGACCAAACACGGTAGTAAGAAAGGAAAAAGAGGATCCGGCAAGCATCCGATTACTCATTACGGCAAATGGAGCAAGTGGTCGCCATGTTCGAGGGCTTGTACCACGCAAAGGCACCGGCAAGTTTTTTAGATCGACAATATTTCCGACGATATTTGGTGTCCAAATATTGTGGGAAAAATGTGACGTACGAGTAAAAATGTTGTTGGTCGAGTGTAAATGAAGTCTGATGGCAATTTTCCGAAAAAGTTGGTGCAGGTGGCCAGGAATTTGTGGCCGCGACGTGATAAGGGAGAGCGCTTATTGCTACGTCGAGGGTAGCTTCTGCCAAAAGTGGATTCATCGAAAAGTACGGGGAAATCACGAGGATGAGACAATTGACGGTAATGTGAACCAGCGAAAGAAAGAAACGTTTATGTCACCAATGAACATGTGATTACTGTCCCGTTCCATAATTCGAATTTAGTACTGAGCGAGTTCGAGTTGAAAGCTTATTCAGCTCCGAGCCCGGATACCCCGCAAAACTCGGATAATTGGGAATGCGGATTGGAAAAAAGTGGAAAAGATTCAAGATTGTCGTACATGATGAAGATCGTCGGCGGAAGACCGGCGGCACTGGGCAGCTGGCCCTGGCAAGTTGCTATATTGAACAGGCATAGGGTTTGTACAATTCTACGTAGAAATTGTAACGAATGCGGAAAGATTTCAATGAAAAAAATTATTTCTATGATACCGCGCTATTACCATGTATATTACTTCCATACTGTCTTTTTGGTCCATTTTGAAACAAGCAAGCCAAGTCTAATGTCTCTGAATCTCAAATTAATTTCAAAATACTGAAGAAATAATCGATTTTTCCTTCTGACAAAGATGAGATTATGTTTTATAAAGTGAAAAGAAAATCTTTCATGAAATCGATACAATGACTCTGTATCCCGGCGTTAATAGGAAGCATTTTGCGGCGGTACACTCGTTTCACGGCGATGGATTCTCACTGCTGCGCATTGCGTTAGGAAACGACTCTACGTTCGCATAGGAGAGCATGATCTCACGGTGACGGAGGGTAGCGAGCTCGAACTCAGGGTAACTTTCGTGTTAAACGTGTAAAAGTTTTTCCAGCGAAGTTTGTGTCATTCTGTAGCGACGAACGTCATGATGTTTCAAAGAAATCCCCGTAGATTGTAGTAACGTCAAATATCGATCGTTTCGCAGATCGAATCAATGATCGTTCATCCGGATTACGATGCGGATATCGTTGACAATGATGTCGCTCTGTTGCGTCTTCCAGTGACTCTGTCGCCTGCTCCATCTCGCGGAATCGCCTGTCTCCCAACCTGGAAACAAACTTTACCGGATAATCAACTTTGCACCATAATCGGCTGGGGAAAATCCCGAGCGTCTGACGATTACGGAACGGAAGTTCTCCACGAGGCAAAAGTAAATCAACGGAAAATGTGAAAACGTTTTGCTTAAAATTTTTTTTTTCACCGGAAGCTGACTTACGATCGAAAAAAATCCATCCATTTCGATGTCAAAGAAGACAGCTACGCAAATTTGAATGAAAAATCGATAAAAATTGTTCATTTCTTTCGATCGTTTTTTTAATTTCAGATACCGATCGTTTCTGAAAAACGCTGCAGACACGTGTACGTGGATTACAAAATCACGGACAATATGTTCTGCGCCGGATATCAGCGGGGGAGAATGGATTCTTGCGCAGGTGACAGCGGTGGACCGCTTCTCTGCAGAGATCACAACAAACCTCACAACCCTTGGACCGTCTTTGGGATAACGAGCTTCGGCGAGGGTTGCGGAAAACGTGGGAAATTTGGAATCTACACGAAAATAACAAACTACGTACCGTGGATCGAGAACGTTATAGAAAATTCGAACGTCACCCCGCGGAGGCTGCCCAGCCATTTTTCCTTACATTGAATCTCACCGCTTTGGTCTTGAGTTACAAAAAAAAATCGTTGCTTCATTTTCATTCAAGGTACGAAAACACGTGTATTACAAACCGATTGAAAACTAATGTGCGGCAATAAACGATTTCCGGAGACGAAATAACTTCGCGAATGACATTCGTCTGGAATATCCTTATGCTAGAAGAAACATCAAACGCCGCATCGTGGTTAAAAATCGTTGGTCCGATGATTGTAAGAAAATGTTCGAGATCTAGATCTGAAAAATATTTTCAATGTCGATAATTATACTTTCGTACAGGGCCTTTCAATAAATAATGAAAATAGTTTTTTGGAATTTAGAACCCGATGCGTGATGACACAAAAAAACTTGTTCTTTCGAATATCGTCCCCTGTTTATTGTCGCAATAAACAGTAATTTGTTTACACATTATGAAACATGCTTAATGATGTATTTTTTTTTTTCATTTATTGATACAGGCTCCGATCGAACCGGCAATTGACAGTGGTACAATAAGATCCGTTCATTCGTTTATACCTTCGAGGAAACGAGTGTTTGCATGTGCGTTTACCGTCGTAAAACAAAAACGAAGGTAATAAATGTAAACATTGATTTTATCAATGAAGCGAATGAGAATTAACAATGTCTGTTTGCGTGGGTGAGAGAAAGACAGACGGAAATAGTGTCGAATGCAGCTGACGACTCGTTTGCCGTCTCGAGTTCACCTGGCGTGGCGCATCATTCTTCGTTTTCTTTTTTTTTTCATTTCTTTCACACAGTAGGCTCCATAAATTCAGCATTTAACGAGGCAGCATTATCAATTAAACTTGCATTTAGAGAAGTCCATCTCGGGATGCTGCTCCATAAATCTGGAAACAGACGTAATGAAAAGTATATTTATAACACGAAACGGTATTATTAAGCACTCCCGAAGACGGATTTATTTATTTCGCTAGATGGAAAAAAATCTATTTTTTTCTGTATCCTACTAGATTTTTCACGCGTGTGTTATTTCGTCGAATCTTGCGCAAAGCTTTTCACGAAAATTTCAAGTATTCATAAGGCCATTTTTGACGTTAAGGCTACTAACTTGAGAAAAAGCTCGCATGTAATTAATACATAATAATAAACACCTTTCGTTAAATTATAGCAGTTTCCATGATTTTATTTATAAAATTGCGTTATTCCTCGGAAAATTCAAGAAACGGTGAGAAAAATCAGAAATAAATGTGGAAAGTGTATTGAATTGTGATGGTGGCTAATTGGAGCGTATCGTCGATATTTCGACATTGTGAAAAATTTCGCTCGAGTTTGCCAATACTGTTTAAGCAAATATTTATGGAAAAAAGAAACAATAAAATTGATAATATTGAAATTGAGAATTCAAGGGATTATCTTACTTCTTTATGACATCCTGTTTCTTTTGCTCGTCGGACGTAGGCAAACCAAGTTCTTTCTGCCGTTGATCGTACATCATTTTCTCGACAAGGCCTCGCGTCTCGCCGTCGAGATCGGACAGTTTGCTCGGCTCCGGGTTAACCTTTTTCGTGCTAATCTCTGGATCAGACGTTACCACATGTGCCCACCACTGCATTTTGTTCACCTGGCAACGAAGAAACAAAGAAAAACAAAGCATTTTGAGTAACCCCAATGTTTCATCTTTATTTTATCTCGTGAGAAATGCGCTGCAAAGAGAGCCTTGGTGCGCGTTGAAATGTCGGTATTGTTTCACCCATATTATTCACCTTTTCCAAATTGATGACGAGCACTTTGCCATCCTCGATAACCCAGGTGGATTCGTCGAGTTTTACCTCGTGAGGAAATTCACCGTCCAATATCGGTGGCTGACCTCTAACGCCGCAGGTTAAGTGCTTCTTTGCTATTGTCACAGATAGATCTTTTGGTCGCGCTGAGAAATTTACTTTCAACGGAACTCTGAGCTGCAACGATTAACGAGAAAAACCAATTATCGTATTTTCAGCTGCAAACACGTGTATACTTTTTTTTCTAATAATATCGAAATGTTTGCTCAAAATTTTCGACGATTTCGACGGGTTAAATGCGATATTAATCATATCGTGTTAAACCTACACGTTCCCTTTATTTTTACTCTATGATTTTCACTGCAAAACGTCACGGTGAAAATAATATGACTCTTCAACCATTCGGTCGAAGACTTTTCAAACTTTTATTTGAAACATATTTGAAACTTTTATTACATATTTAACATCGAGAGTGAGCAATCTCATCATTATTGCGCCACTTTCGTTTATTATTGAAAAATTCTCCAACGTCATACTCTCCGAATGTCTCAATAAAACGCAGATTCAAATACCCAAATATTGACTCAACTTTGACAATCTCGTGGTCCCTTCGTGCATTAGCACAGCGTTACACATTTTGTCGAGGAATTAATACTAAACTGTTTGAGAAATGAAGCAAGATTTTATGAAAAATTTCGTCTGCGAGAAAAGAAATGACGAAAAGCAATTATAAAAGAATAAAAGGAGGAACATACATCTATACGAGTTGCTTTTTAAAAAAAATCGGTGGATCAAGGTTTTCGAGTGTTTGGCGCTGAAAAAAAGCATACGACGAAGCTTTTTCGTTTGTACGATGTCAGTCTGGCTGAGCGTTCGATCGGGATTACGTAAAAAAGGTGCCAGAGCTCGTTCGCGGAGTGCTTTCCGACTCAATCCATCTCATTTAGTTTCTTTATTCTCAGGCTTAAGTATCTGCCTGACACTATATAGTCGAAAGTGTGTTCTTGGTAGCCAACAGACTAGAAGTCCTTCGAAAAACTACATGTACCTAGCGTTGTATATGAAATGGACAGGTGTTACCGCAACGCGAGCGTTACTTTCAAAGCACAAGAGGCACAAGACACAAAGATCTCGTTCTCAGGTACTCGGTTTTTCATACAAAGAGATAAAAAAAGAAACAGACGACAAAACAATTCACGATATGGATGAGGAAAATACTTGAATTATCGTAAAAAATACATTTCCAAAGTAATTATCTTCTTAATTATAGTTGAAAGTTTTACAACGAGACTTTGTATACTCTGTAACAATAATTACGGTTGGAATGTCTCAATCAGCACAACTTGTTCGCTAGAGGTGGTGAAATATTTTTAACATCTTTTTTTACGCTACAATTATGATTGATTGATAAAAGTGCTGAGAATTTTTGTAATATCTTTTATTGTCTCACTTGTAGGAGAAAAAAAAACACTCCGAGAAATGTTATTAATAATTCTCACGTTCCGATGATTGCGGTATTCGATTGAAAAAATTGTTGTAATTGTTCAAAACGAGCACTACGATCCAAGGTTTTTCAGACCCTTTGGCTGATTAAAGAAATTCTCCATTGCCCTTCCGTGTCTCGAATCTTTTACAAACAACCGAGCGAATTTTTTTCATCGGCTACCCAGGATTTACATTCTCACGCTATTAGTCAATGCAACAATCAAGTTTTTTTAAACGAACCCGACAAGTGACCCACTTTATGAAAATATACACTTCACCGAGCTACGATAAAATATCAGTATGTCGTGAGATATTCGAGGGCAAATAATCAACGTTCTTCCTTGTCTGAAACTTTCATCAAGATGATTTTAAAAATCGTCGTAAAGGACGATAGCATGAAAGCAATAACGTACGGAAAGAAGAATCAAAGAAAAAAACGTCAATGATTATCGATACGAAAAGTGAATGCCGAAAAATGGAGCCCAAGTTTGGAGAAGTTTGCATGGTTTGTCTTGGACGAGCTGAAAAAAAAACAGTGTCATCTTGTCGCGGTACCACGATGTCAAAAATACCCAGATACGATGCGAACCGTTGCTAATTGTCGTTTTATTTTTAATCAAAGAGCACGATTACGGGCTCGAAAATCTCGCGTGTCCGTTCGCCTCGCTGGTATCCCGCCTGCCAGGCTCGCGACTGATTTTCGTCTGCATTTCAATCCTACAGTCTCGCTTTTCATCATTATTCCACGTTGTCGAGAGACTCGTTCTCGGTTCTGCAGCGTGACGGCATACAGCACTGTGTACCGTTGCGTGCAAACGGATCATGGCTACCAACTTCGACTCAACGTTAACAAAGTTAATTATGATTATAATATCAGTAGGTTCGTCGGTGGAACGTTGCGATGGTATTGGTGGTTGAATAATCGTAGTGGCGAAGGATATTTAAACTTTTGTCTCATCGGCAGCTACAAGCGCGATGGTCCGCCGAGGTTGACTTGCACAGATATTATCTTACCAACACGCGTAATCCTAGTCTCGGTGCCACTTCTTCCGTGACAAATGGCAGTAAGAAAGGCCAAGATAATACCGGTCTTCGGTTAATAGGAGTTATCCTCGTTACGAAAAAGAAAAAAAAAAGATGCATCCCGCGATCTAATGAATTACGGGTACATCTTATTTTCCGAACAATATAATTTCGAACGAGCGTATAAAAACCTCGACGCACATATTTTAATAACGATTTTTTGTTTTCACGCGTTTTTCTTTCGCAACTCGGTCGTTTATGCTAATCATACCGGAGAGTCTTCAACGATTGACGAAATAGATGTAACTTTGATCTCTCGGTAACGTCACGCTTTCCAAACACATCGCCGGAATTTCGTGCAAGGCTCGATGATAATCGTGATACACAATTTTCATTGTTAATTCATGTGTGGTTCGCACGCCGGTAAAAGTCACATCTGTCGACTCAAGGCCTCGTGGCGAACAAACTCGAACTCTCGGGATGGCGTCAAATGTCAAAACGTTATCGATACATATTCTCGTGTTTGATTCCAAAATTTTTGAGCCCTTCACCACAGGCGGACACAAAATGGTACAAGCGAGCTCTTTGCATCTCCGCTTGGTCTTGGGAAATATCATTTCCGTTCTAATCAGGAGCCGACCGTCGAATTTGGCGATTTTCAATCGTGCTTGTACGATTTCTCGATGCGAAGATCGATAAAAATGTACGTTTGTTCGTGTCGAGGAAAAAAAAGATTGACACCGCAAATGCAAAACACGGTCCGAAGGATGATTCTTTTTTTCGTGAAATTAGTCTTCAATGGCTGCTTCGCAATAAAGTTTGTCGCGATGGTCGTGATGGCCATGTTTTTCGATCGAATAACACGCGCGTTGAGACTCGTGAGAATTTCGATTGTACCATAATTCACCATTGGTGGTTAACATACAGTGGCACGCAGAAAAAATAATTGCTCGTCCTTTACACGTATATCCAAGGTCGAATCAATTCAATCATAAACAAAAGAGGATTTACCCCGCAGTAAGGAGCGGACGTAATAAATCATCTTCGTCTCTCGTCGACGAGGGACATGTATAAAATCGATGTACGTTAATGTCGCAAGCTCGCAAATCCTGACATATCGATTTGCTACTGGCGGATGATTCATTATCGTGCCAAGACTATCAACTGTCACGTGGTTCATTGCCACGGCGTTACGTACACTTGTACCTAATCAACTCTCACATTTAAGGTAGTTCTATCGTTTTATCGTTTTCTTAAGATTTTGTTGAAAATTTGAATACGTATTCTTTGATGTCATATATACGTGTGTAATAAATTTTGGAAGGTTTTACCACGTGGAAGTTGAGATATTTACTGGTAAAAATCACAATTTTCGGTAGTCTCTCGTAAGAGCGCGTGTTAAAAGTTGCATTTTCATCAATGAATATCTTGGCTTCTACGTGGTGAAGCCTTCTAAAACTTTGCATACATTTTTATGCAACATCAAAGAAGATTTCTTGAGTGTTCTAAAAAAATCTTAAGAAAATTTTTTTCGCAATTTTTGTAATTATAGAACAAGCACATATCACCTGGGATGACCGTGAATTTGGAGTATGCTGTTCTTTAGTCGATTTGCAACAACTTTTCTTATTTAACTGAAGCCCGCGAACCATTTTGTATGTGAGAAAAACTGCAAAACAATTTCTCGATTTGAATCTAACGATAGAACTACCTTAAGGGGGCATTACCGGATCTTTTTTCCAAAAAATTAATTTTCTTAAAATTACATGATTTCGTATGCTAAATACACGCAAAAGTTCGACATAGACTATTATTTCGATCGAAAAAAATTGCGTTTTTCTCTAAACATTTTCTGAGAAAAAAAATACACTAAAAACAAAACTTTGCGTAGAATGAGACGACATTTTAGGTATATTGTTGGAAACATCATCGGGACATTGGTTTTTCGGTCAGCAAAGTCAGCAGTGTCTTTGGTCGAGCTGTTTGGCAATAGCCTTTGCGTGCTAAATCGTTGATGTGATTAGCTTTTTTTTTATCCTCGTATATCCAGCGACCGATGTACTATTTAGTCCGTATCCAATTATGACTATAATAATGTTATTGCAAAATCGTGTCTCTACAATCGACTCTGCGTGTTTAGTCGAGAATCTTCAAGACTCGTCCACTTATTAACAGTCCATTCATCGAGTTACGCAATTAAGTACATCTTCGTGGTTACGAAAGCAATTTTTTTATCTCAAATCGATTCTTTGTTCGATACACGTTGGACTTCGGCTGTCGTGCATAGACAACAAATCGTGCGAGAGGTTTTCGGTGACTCGATAAATTATTACGACCAATTTCAAGGGACCATTATCGGCGGTTTGCGCAGTATGAGATCCTGTCAAATTCTCGCAGCAAACGCAAAGGTGTAGAAAAAAAATGATGTCGAAATTTGCATCCTTGGACCACAATAAAAGTACGAGTTGAAAAAAATGATTCTCCTTTTGTCTCTCTTGATTATTGTTCGTATTTCTGGCTGCTATTAATTCCACATTCGCAAAAACAGGCGGAAAAATATTTCGCAATAGCGACGATCGAAAAATTTCAATCGTTCTCACGCGGTGTTCAAACTTTGTCACAATGAAAGACAAAGGGAGCGCGGCGTGTGCCGCTGCTCTCTTTTGTCGTTCCTCAAGACGGTACAAGTATAAATTAACAAACGGTTAATGCCGCCAGGCGACTAAAGATTCGTCCTTGAATCGAGAGGACCGATTCTCTGTAATTCCAGTTTTTTTTCTCGTGTTTTGTATTCTTCCATCTTTCAACACGGATTTCTCGAGACACGAAGATCGGACCAGTGACGAACGTCGCAGCCTCTGTCAAGGCCGTTACCTCCAAAACGACAACATAAATTTCGGTTCTTTCCCATACGTAATCCTCGGATAGGCAGGATCGAACAACTAACGATGGTACACTCAGATACCGTGACACATAAAATATTTGACGTATTATACACGTGCTATCGAATGTCCCGTTTATAGCAAAGAGAACGCGATGTTTGTCCAGCTCGATCTGACACGAAAATACTCGTCCGTATCGCCAATTTCTCGACAATCTTTACACTCTTGAATACGATTTTTTAAACAATTCATTAACCCAATCATCGACGAATTCGGATATCGCCACGACACAATAACAATAATCGACAATCTACGATAAATTTTTCATTATTTTTTCACAGATTCAAGCTCTCGTACGGTATAACTTGTGAGTTAAATTCGCAATTTCTGTAGGGAAAAAGGCTTGTTGAATCGACAAATAATTTCCGTAGATTTTACTTGAATAATATGCATTGAAAACAATTGTCAGGTTGAAAAAATGTCCGCTACACGCCAAAGGCGCGTTGTTATCGTCGAGACGAGCCGATTGAAATTTAATCGAAATATTCAAAGAGCAAAGTCTACACAAGTCCGACGAATTACAGATGCGAGATGCAAGGCGAAATGTGTACGTATTTTATTTAACGTACTTATGGCAGGGTGAAGTAAGTGGTATACAAGATGGAAGGAGCGTGGTTACACACAATAAACTCGAGTTACACTCAGAAACGGACAAGCGAAAGTACGCTAGCGTCGATAAACTGATGCTGCGTACCGTATATGGGTCGTTTCACGCCAACTCGACCTAAAGTGAATATCGACATCTCTTAATCCACCGAAACTCATCAGACTTTTTGTACTCTGTGTACACAGTGTGTACTCTGTGTACTCTGTGACAAACCGTCAATAACGTATGAATTTTCGTAAAATTTCGACAGTTTTTTGTTTATTCGTATTTTCAAATATTTCTTCGAAAAATCTATACCTCACGGTTTGACGAAAAAGAATTGAAACAGATCGAGAAACCATTTTTCGTAGAATACAAAACGATAGGCAAGTTTCAGCCAGTTTGGAAATGTCGATTTTCATCTTAGGTCAAGTCGGCATGGAATGCCCCATATATATGTGTATATAGATATACATATACATATGCGTGTACCACGTAACAGCAATGTCTGTACGTTCGAGACGCTCAAGACCCAAATAGAAACGTGGGTGCTCCGGGATCCGGCTTGGCAATTATGAATCCGATTTACACAAACGTGTTCGCAACCACAGACACGAGCGCACGTGTAAAACAAAGGATACCAAGATCCAGGTAAGCTGGATTTATTTTAGGCAATATTTCCGCGACCCTTGCTATAAATACGAACTTTAATCGGCCCTTTAAACCCCAAAAAACTATATTATATTTATTCTGCTGGAAAAATTGTGAAACTGCTCAATTTGTGTTTTAATAACGTACAGTATAATTTTTAATAATGAATAATGAGCGCAATTGGGTAGACGTTTAGAATCGTGGCTTTTGCGCAAAATGCCGGTGCCGCAAAACTAGTTTGCCAGCATACTAGTTCGTAGACTTGGAAGAACTGTAGAAGAACTGAAGAACTTTGTGAAACAATGAACCAACAAACCGCAGGAAAAAAGATCAGAAGCTGTTTTTCGGATGCTCGGAGCTTTTTTTCGTTTATAAAATATTTTTAATACAAATTTCGAGGCTTCCCCCATGAACGATTGTCCATCGTGAAGCAAGAAAGAGACAAACGTCGAAAAAAGACTCGGGGGCGTTTTTCGGAAAAGCCACGACACTGAATCACGATTCCATCGATAAAATAGGCTTTTGCACACAAAGTTCTAGATGTACGGAGTGCTTCTAAGTTTGGGCGCAATTAAATACGCCCCATGTACGTGATAGCATGGTCATGTGATTTATTTAATATAAAAATAAAGAAAGATGTACTCGGCTGTATCACGATACGTCAGAATTTAAACGGTAGACGAATTATCGAGTTAAGGTGACTCTGGCGGTTACGCGAAATCAAGCACGATTCAGTGCCATCACTTCGGACGAAATTGGAACCATTAAAACGGGTTTCATAACAGACGAATGGAACAGAGCGATCACTGGTGTACGCGCTGTTTGTTAATTCGACAAGTCCGGCACAGTTCAAAATCCCGTTGTAGTTAGAAAATGATATTCCGAGGAATCCCCCCAACCGGAAATTGTGTGAGATTGAAACGTGAACGGACGAGTTGATTACCGCAGAGAAAAGAACCTTTCCATCGCCTCTTATTTTCGGCACATGTTCGGAAAAAGTGATGAATTTCCGTAGTTTATTGAATGCAAAAACACTGTATAACATCCACCGAGAGAGCTATTTGCGTTACGTCGATTGTTATCTCCAATTGCGTTCAATCGATCTAAATGATCGAAGCTTTTTTCTGATTCAACCTAACCCTATTTTCTGACTACGAGCGTTATCGGCGATTATCGATTACGGGTGTGGAACTTTCGACCGGCGTGTTGTTCCCGCGAGGCGTGAGGAATTACCGTCGGCTCGTCCGGTAATCCCGAAACCGAGAGGAGAAAAAAAAAAGAGAGAGGCAGAGGAATTCACAGGTTGCCGGAGAGCGAAAAAAAATTCTCGAGGCCGCAGATGTGTATCTCGCTGAAATTTGGTGCAAGTGGATATGGTTGAATCTGACATTGTAGATCCACACGAAACTCACGCGCGCGCGCACGAACATGACGGCAGGCGTGCCGGATTCCACGTCAGGCATATACCGGTTACCCGAAAAATTGGCGCCGTTCTGACCGAGACTCGGGTCAAAGCACGGCCTTGCTTCTGTCCTCAAACCCCACTCTTATCGCTTTTCTTACCGGCGACTTTTCAACCTTCTCACACACTCGCCGCGCATCGGCTGAAATTGATGCGCGATGAACAAAACTCGGTTTCGCACAGAGTTAAATAGGTTATGTTCGATCAATAATTCGATAAATGAATTTATCGACGCGAAGCGAGATTGTTCCAAGGTCATTGACGCGAATTTCTTCGATATGTTTTCGAGCGAAGAAAGGCACGATGAATAATACGATGAATTTGGATGTTACGCGTGGAAAACTTTTAGGTTATGTTTGCGCTCGGACAGAAACATTGTGGCGCTCGGACGCGTCGTGATTCGCGCGGCCGAGGAAACACCGCTGATTTCGTAACGTTTCTCTCTCGTGTAATCTTGGAGGCCGCGCGATTGAGCATCGGCGGATCGTTTCATGGTTACTAAAAGTGAAATCTGTTATGAGCGGTCTGATTTTTTCGCGAATCGTTACTTTTGTGGAGGAAACAGGAAGCCGGCGTGATATTACGACGAACCACGCGGCTCAATATATTGCGCGCGATGTTGGAATGACAAACAAATTGAATGATCAAATTTCTGTTGTGCGAAAACGTTCAACGTTTGTCCTGGCTATTTTGTGAAAGTCATCGTAAAACGATGATTTCGTACGACGACAAAGATTGACGGATGATAAAACCAACGCAAGATATTGCGAAATACCTCTTTGGATTCGTTATTCGTTTCGTCTTAGTGGCAAAAAAAATATATATATATATGATTTGTATGGAAATGGGCGAGACAGCGGACATTAGAGATGGCTCGTAAGCGGCACAGACAGCCACCTTAAATTTGTAACATCGATTATAAAACGATTTTTCCATTAGAGACTTTTGAAACACGTAATATTACAGATATCCCATTATGGTTTTTGGACGAAACGTTGCAAGGTACATTTTACGATTTCAAACTTTTGTCGGACAAATGACGATTAAATGACGATTAAATGGGAAAAAAATGGAAAATATATATATACACGACCAATGCGTTGTGTGGCGTAAGAACGAGGGAATAAAAGCCTCAAAGCTGAGGTCGATGCCCATAAAAGCCATTGAAGAGCACGATTATATCATACCGTGACGTATGCCATTAAATGGAAGTCGCAACCTTCGTTTGCTCGATAACCGAAAAGAAACTGAGCAAACTCGATGCTTTTTTCTCTCTAACGATTTCTCCGTTTCATTAATTATGAGAAACTCTCTGAAAGCTGAGCGACCGACTGTCATCGTTTTTACACAAAATGCTATAAAATTCTCACCCCTCTAACCGATAACCCCCTCTAACCCCAGATAACCGAAAAGAAACTGAGCAAACTCGATGCTTTTTTCTCTCTAACGATTTCTCCGTTTCATTAATTATGAGAAACTCTCCGAAAGCTGAGCGACCGACTGTCATCGTTTTTACACAAAATGCTATAAAATTCTCACCCCTCTGACAATTTTTATCAATATTAATTACGAACATAGCTGGTATACTAGGTTATTCGAACTCGAAATGTACCCAATTGGCAAAATCTCAGACCACTCGAATGAAATGTTATTTCGCACGGACGAAATACCAAATTATAATCAATCCCTTTCAACTTTCGTAAATTGCTTTCACGAGCTTTGACCAAAAATGACGATTTCGTTGTGAGATGAAAAAAAAGTATTTTTGGGCCATAATCGTTTGCGATGTAAAAAAAACCAAATTTCACACTCGTGTACATATTGAAAAAAAGTATAAATTCGCCGGGAACGATTATCCACGCTGTAAATCCTCAAACTCAAGGGAGCTCTCATAATCTTCAGTAATATAAATATATCGAATCAAGACGTCATTAACAGGCGTTGCGGGATGACCATATCGATCAGCCGCGATCGACCGATAATCTGGGAAATCGATCACGGACATTGGCACGAATCTGTGCCAAGTTTGATTCGGCTAATTACGTATTTGTTACAAGGCTAACGTTTTCGCATCAACTTGACGTGAGATAATTGTAACAATAACGTGGTAAATGGCTGATGTAACGATACCGTAAGGATATCTCGTTGTTGGCATGCATTTTAATCGCGCAATTTGCACGACGTTGTTCAGGGGGCTTTGACTAACGAGAAGACGAAATGGAGAGAGTGCTAACTATGTTTATAACTTGCGGACGCGCATCTACATATGTTTGTACCAGTCAAGCAGTCCCATGTGCATTCTTTCATTAACGCCGAGCAATGGGAACGGGTATTGTGCCCTCGAGAGTCGAACTGTACGAGAAACTCGTAGTTCTTGAAACAAATTGAGGCGTACGAATTCATCATTAGTCACGGTCATCACAGACATCGGATTATCGTCTAACGGTCATTGGAAATTCACCAGTCGTCATCGAAGCGACTGGTATCTTTATAGCCTCGTTAACGTCGAAGAATTTTGAAGCGCGCGTTTCAATCATTCGTTTCAGAAGCATATATTCGCTGATTCTTCGGAAAAAATCTATGGAATTCTCCAGCCGGTGGAATATTACGCAACACGGATAAAGGATGGTCGGATTCCGCTTGGATATTCGAAAGAACCCAGAGGTGATGACTTGAGAATTTTCCGACGGAATGTTTGTAGCAAAAATAATACATGGCATGGGAATTTTGGAATTCGTACGTGAGGAAAATACCACACTGAGAAAAAAGATTTGGTTGTATCTTGGCATACCAAACTTTTGTTAGTAACTTTCAGTGAAATAATTTGTTTGCTTCCAACAAATAAATTCATTATATCTCGACGATACTAAACGTTTGAATGATTTTTAATGAAACTGTTTCTTTACGCCAAATAAATGTTTTCATCGACCGCAATTCATTTATAAAAAAAGAGACCTACTTGACTTAAATTAAATTCTATTTAGGGACACTTTTTGGATTGCTATGTCTTGCTATGTCGTTACTAATACTGCGTTGCTATGTCGTTATTGAGAAAGTGTCGCTATGACACTGTCTATGACGCGTTTTTTCTCCTACCAAACGATTTATTTGAAACAAATGAATAATTCTTTGACACAACGAAATCCTTGATGAATGGAGTACTACATAGTCTAATAAAGCATTTATTTAAATGAAATAGGTAGTTCAGTAGATGATACTTGCAAAACTTGTGAATAGAAATATCACTTTTGTTTGAATCTAATAAAATGTTTCTTTGCAATTTACACTTAAAAAAGAATTTGTTTGAAGTAACTAAGGCGAATCAATTATAACTGTTTTATTAAGTCGAACAAATGTACTTGTTGAAATACACAAAAATTTGATAGTTTCAAAGAGAAAATTATGCTACTATACGCTATTTGGTTGATGGAACCAAACTATTTTTCTCGGTGCAGGCGCGTTGATTTTCAATGAAATCGATACGAAAGTTGTCGTCGAGTGGTGGAATAAATGAATGTTTGATCGAAATGTCCAACACTTTTTTTTTTCTTTTGGAACGATCGATGTTGAAGATTTTCGGGGTTTTTTGACGAATTAGTCTCAATTGTGTCAACGACAAATTGGCCGGTTGTACAGTCACGTGCTGCGCATTATTCGCGCGAACGTTGCCTTTTTATTCCGCGCGAATCTATACGAACATTCATCCTTCTGTACAGTCGTACTTGTGATTATTAGAGGGCGCCACGCGACCCTGTTCCGTTTATTTCATCATCGTCGTGCTACAGTGACCTTAGCGTCATAGGCCACTTTTGGAATTCCTGCATTTCGTAACCAAAAGAATTTCTACGTGCCGCGGATGCGACGAGGCGACCGCCACGTACTCGATAACGTTGTACATTGCCCGCTATAGCACTTTTATGGCATACGCATTAGTCTAATAAAAAATTAGCCTAAACATTTGGACGCAAAATAATTACTTCTGAAAAAATTTGAAAATCTCTTTCGACGCGAAATAAATTCCATCTAATCTATTTTCCCAAGTACACACACATTTGTTTGAAACTTTCGCCTAGTTTCGAAGCACCCCTGGCTAATTTCGGAAAATTCATAGAAAATTTTTATGGAAAAAATTCACCGGTGTTTGAAAAAGTCAATGAATTTGTTTCACACCAAAAGAGATAACAAGGATATCTTCCAAAGTCATTATTTTTTTACTCGCTCGTTTCGATTTTATCGTTGCCTGAAATCTTTGGTATCTTCAGTATAATCAATTTTTTTTTACATTTTTGTATGATAAGTACTCAAAATTCACATTCTATTTCGATTTTTTTCGAATTGTACCTCGAGAACATGCTTAAACGCGTTTATCCATTCGTGGCACACGTGGAACGAGCTGCATTTTTTATGGGATGAATAAGAAGGAATGTTACAGAGAGATGAATAAGATTGAAGCGGATGACACTCGCGCGCTTACGAATTTAGTTACGCGTCATGCATGCGGAAAATCCGAGTCCAATGTCAACGCTGAGTATCCTCTGATGCTACGTGTGCGAGCTACTCGAGTATATGTCTGCCGATGTTTTTTATATACAACAAATATCGGTTCGTTACGTGCTCGAAACTTTGCGCGTAACGTTACGCAAGATGCGTGTTTACGTATACTCTCGCGCCAAGGTAAACGCACTGACATCGGAATAACATCGCGGGTAATTGACGATCATTCAATGCTGGCATTCACAGCGAGAGGGAAGAAGAACACTCGCGTGAGATATTTTCGGACGCGGTGGAATAATTCGCGGAGTCGTGGACCCGGGAAATTGAGATAACTTCATCTCAAATAACTTTACCGCGATACAAATTTTTTTCACCTTTATTTTTTAGCAAACGGTTAACGATACGCGGATCGGCGATGTATCGGGGAATGAATTTTATCGACGAAAAAAAGTTAAAAAGTTGTACCGAGAAATCGATACACTTTTGTTGCATTTTTGAAGAATGATATTCAACATCGATAAAAACATCGATCTACGTTAATTATTATCGATAATTGACGTTTTGGGGAATAAGTATTTGGCGTTCAATGATTTTGGTGCACGATAATCCTCCGAGGGAATCTAAGATTTATTTTCAAGCTGGCGGCAATGAAATTGTCGAAATAAACGAAGCTTGTGGAATGTCGACACCCAAGGAGCATTTGCCCTCACGTCGGTCGGTGTATTCTCGACTTGTGAGATTGAATCCAGAAGATCAATTATCATCTTGCTCTTTTCGTATTACTTTTATCGCGCGCAAACAGGTTCGTAATCGCTGCAATTTTCAACAGCGTCTTTCGCAGTCTTTCGTGTCGGTACTCGCGAGTGTCCCGTCGCGGGACGGACCTCCGACACTAAATGGCACGGTGTGACACGCGCCGAAGGAGAACGAAAGATGCTGAGACACTTTGATGGGTAATTTTCAACTCCCCGTTTGAAACGATCGTATTATTCCGTACAAGGGAAGAAAGGTCAGAATCGTAAATCTTCGAGTGTAATCAATCCACGCGAAAATTTGCTGCGACGATTTTCTACGATATGTCATCATTTTGTCAAGATCGGTAAAAGTATATTAACCGCGTGAAAAAAAAGTAATTACAAGTGGCGGATAAAGAGCAATTCATCCTGAGATGTTGTCATTTTTTCAAAATCGGTAAAAGGATATTAACCGCGTGAAAAAAAAAGTAATTGGAAGTGGCGCGAGGATTGTTACAAATTCAATAAATTTCGGATAAAAGGCAATTCATCCTGAGATGTCATCATTTTTTCAAAATCGGTAAAAGGATATTAACCGCGTGAAAAAAAAAAGTAATTAAAAGTGGCGCGACGATTGTTACAAATTTAATAAATTTCGGATAAAGTGCAATTCATCCTGAGATGTCATCATTTTTTTCAAGATCGGTAAAAGTATATTAACCGCGTGAAAAAAAAAGTAATTAAAAGTGGCGCGACGATTGTTACAAATTTAATAAATTTCGGATAAAGTGCAATTCATCCTGAGATGTCATCATTTTTTCAAGATCGGTAAAAGTATATTAACCGCGTGAAAAAAAAAAGTAATTAAAAGTGGCGCGAGGATTGTTACAAATTTAATAAATTTCGGATAAAGTGCAATTCATCCTGAGATGTCATCATTTTTTCAAGATCGGTAAAAGTATATTAACCGCGTGAAAAAAAAAAGTAATTAAAAGTGGCGCGAGGATTGTTACAAATTTAATAAATTTCGGATAAAGTGCAATTCATCCTGAGATGTCATCATTTTTTCAAGATCGGTAAAAGTATATTAACCGCGTAAAAAAAAGTAATTGGAAGTGGCGCGACGATTGTTACAAATTCAATAAATTTCGGATAAAGAGCAATTCATCCTGAGATGTCATCATTTTTTCAAAATCGGTAAAAGTATATTAACCGCGTGAAAAAAAAAGTAATTAAAAGTGGCGCGAGGATTGTTACAAATTTAATAAATTTCGGATAAAGTGCAATTGATCCTGAGATGTCATCATTTTTTCAAGATCGGTAAAAGTATATTAACCGCGTGAAAAAAAAAGTAATTAAAAGTGGCGCGAGGATTGTTACAAATTTAATAAATTTCGGATAAAGTGCAATTCATCCTGAGATGTCATCATTTTTTTCAAGATCAGTAAAAGTATATTAACCGCGTGAAAAAAAAAGTAATTAAAAGTGGCGCGAGGATTGTTACAAATTTAATAAATTTCGGATAAAGTGCAATTCATCCTGAGATGTCATCATTTTTTCAAAATCGGTAAAAGTATATTAACCGCGTGAAAAAAAAAGTAATTAAAAGTGGCGCGAGGATTGTTACAAATTTAATAAATTTCGGATAAAGTGCAATTGATCCTGAGATGTCATCATTTTTTCAAGATCGGTAAAAGTATATTAACCGCGTGAAAAAAAAAAAAAAATTGGAAGTGGCGCGACGATTGTTACAAATTGAATAAATTTCGGATAAAGTGCAATTCATCCTGAGATGTCATCATGTTTTTCAAGATCGGTAAAAGTATATTAACCGCGTGAAAAAAAAAAGTAATTAAAAGTGGCGCGAGGATTGTTACAAATTCAATAAATTTCGGATAAAGAGCAATTAATCCTGAGAAAACTGTGAATTAATCATGATACTTTTGTCCTTTTTCGCAAACTGCACGATCCGGACGCTGTTTGGAACGTGATATTCCTCGTGAGTACTTTTTTTATGGCCCAAAAAGCGGGGCATGTTTGTTTCTTGTCTTTGCGACGATAAAGTGTTGCACGAATGAGGGGAATTGCTCCAAAAAGTGTCTTTATTCGATGTGCAACGTTAGTGGGTTAGGGTTATTGTTATGAGAGCCGTTTGCGTTTCACGATGGACATTTGCAAGTGCAGTAGGATTGATGGTGCTAGCATGAGGACATTGAGCACAGCGGTTACGGCAGAAGTGAATTACAGAACGAAAGAAGCGGGCATCATTACGTTTGTGGTGTATGGACGCGCAAGTTGATGATACTGCGTAACAAAAACGAAAAAAAAAAAACGCTGCGGCCAGTTTTACGTATTAGGGTGGATCAAAATGATCGATTTTTTTTCTTCTCGATGTATTAGGAAAAAGATTGATTATTTGGCACCTTGGAAAAAATCCAACTCAAATATGATCAAATCCTTTGGATTAGTATCGAGCGAGGTCTCTCGTCGCGATTTTTCATTTTTCTTTTTACTTTGGAATTGTCCAAATCGCCCACTCGTCAACTTGGAATGAATTCCCAGACACGTTTTTACGGGAAATTTGATGCTCCGCAAAAAAGATCTGTCGTTTCCAATCGATAAAAATGGCCGTTCGACGAATAATCGTTGGCAAAGCTGAATTTACGTCGATTTACGTCGTAATTTTTTAAAAATTGAAAAATCGATATACCGCGAGCTTCAGCATGGATTACCTCCTGGACCATCAGTTTTATCGACCAAACGCAAGAATCCGTTTTTCGCGAAGCATCGGATTACCCCAAAAACAAATAGAATACAATTTTTCCCTCACCCCAAGAGTCAACGATTTATAAAATTCCAAATTTGGAAAAACAAATTTTCCCATCCCAACTCCCGTTACTTGAATGAGAGTTGGGAAATTGCGATGAGAGGCCTTTTGCGGTTGATGCAAAGGGCTCATATTCGTACTGCTGTTTTTCGAGGTGCATTCAATTCTCGAGTATATGAAAAAGAAAAAAAAAGTCGATTATTTTGAGCCACCCTAATGTATTTATATATATGTAAATATGAATGTATATATGATAACGACCGCGGGACAACATTAGTAGGTTCAACGGGGTTAAAAGGGCGAAAAACGCAAGTCCAACGGAGAATTTTGTGGCTTCGTCGCTCCACCGAGCTAGCCATTAACCTAATTTTAAGGTGCCGCCGACCTCGAGAAGCGCAGGGGGGCAAAGGACTCGATTTTTACGATGCCCAAACTCATCGACGCAACGTTCATGCAAATCGCTCTACTTGCATATGAAACGTTTGATTTAATTCGTCTTTTAGCGAGACACGAATTGCACACAGGTCCACTTTGCTGTCCACCTTTTTATCTTCAAGATTTATCAATAAAGCGTACAAAGAGCATGCAAAAGTACCTCAATGTTCTTCGTTGATCCACTTTTTCTCATGTTACAATTCCATCAGTCAGTATCTCGGGTGAGTTGAGACGAAGAAAAGCTCTATTAACATTACACCGAAATAACGAAAAGAGAAAAAATGACCGATCTCGATGTGCACGTAAAAAAAATGTCATTTTCAAAAGTATTCTTTTTTTGTGCCAAATTGCGCTCGATTCTGCATCGAGATATTATTCAATGTCGACCCACCTCAACACCACCGTACTTCTCTCGACGGTAATCGACGTGTAGAGAAAAAAAAAACACAAAATTGCCAGGAAACGATCGAAAGACACCTTGGCTACCAATGCTGATATTTTCATAAATCAATAAAAGCAAATTATTCATTTTTCCTTCTCATTGCTCGCAAGGGTCTCGCGGAGCAAGGCTGCACAGAGTCGCGGAAACGGTCGGTGCAGCTTCACCGCAGATATGACGAAGGTGATGCTGGGATTCTACCGATGCCTCGTTAGCCGTACGCCATTCCTTTTTAAGTGTTCGGAAACGTAATAGCGTAGGCCCGAGAGTCTTCCGTAAGGAAGCAGACAAGGATTCGATCATCGGCCTAGCAAATGTCTCTTTCAATGCTGGACATGAAAGTATGCGTACACGAAAGTATGCGGTTTTTTGCAAGTGTGAACACTTTCGCGTTCACATCTGTTCATAATTCCCGACCTTCGCGCGTTCTTCGCTCGGGTATACCGACGACGGCTTACGTCACGTTTCTTTTATTTCATTCGATCGTTTTTCTTTTTTGTCTAACATGTATATACGTCGCTTTTCGCATAACCGCATTCTTCGTGCAACTCGAATTTGTCCTCGTCTTCGACAATGAGCGTCGTAACATTTTCCACATGGATTATCATTACAAAGCTGTGGCGCGAACTATGCCAAACTAGGAATGCTGCCCCCGTAAAGTTTTATCTCTCTCGTCGGTCCTGTTGTGAGTGAATACACGTTGCGACCGCGCAAAAGTAACACGTTTTTTATGCAGCGTATGAAATTACGAGCGATTATAATAATAGAAAATAATACAGGAAAGATATTTCGAACCGCAGAAATAGATATTTCACTGTCGAAGGGAAAAAGGAGTAACTCGTTTGCGTTCAAGGTTCCTTCCTGTTTCTATTATTTCCTTTCTGAATGATTGACACTCGCAGAAATGAATCTATAATGATCCGAGATTTCAATGGGATCTGCTTAAACGCTATTGTCGAAAATCATTGCTGACGCTCCGAACTTGGCTCGTGTTTTGTTTGCTCGAACGTTACAAAAATAAACGGGCTCACAATTCGTGACAGGAGCGATCTTGAAATACCATTTTCTTTGATACGAGGGATTGCCTCTCTCGGGCGATATTCCCCCGTGAATTTACGAATTTTATAAGGTACTCTATTTACGCATAGTATTATCAATATTACGTGCATTATTCGACAATGTTCGTTTGGTGCATTGAAAATACATAAAAAATTCGTCTCAAATCGGTGATTTGATTCGTTTATTTTTTAAAGGAACTTGGTTCTATGAAAAATGTGTATCCTTTAAAGAAATAAACGTTTTCGATATTTACGATATTTCTATTCATCCGTCGGCTCTTTCGTCCAGTGAAAATTGTTATTTTTTAGACTTTTAGATCTGCTTAAACGTTATTGTCGAAAATCATTGCTGACGCTCCGAACTTGGCTCGTGTTTTGTTTGCTCGAACGTTACAAAAATAAACGGGCTCACAATTCGTGACAGGAGCGATCTTGAAATACCATTTTCTTTGATACGAGGGATTGCCGCTCTCGGGCGATATTCCCCCGTGAATTTACGAATTTTATAAGGTACTCTATTTACGCATAGTATTATCAATATTACGTGCATTATTCGACAATGTTCGTTTGGTGCATTGAATATAAATAAAAAAGTCGTCTTAAATCGGTGATTTGATTCGTTAATTTTTTAAAGGAACTTGGTTCTATGAAAAATGTGTATCCTTTAAAGAAATAAACGTTTTCGATATTTACGATATTTCTATTCATCCGTCGGCTCTTTCGTCCAGTGAAAATTGTTATTTTTTAGACTTTTAGATCTGCTTAAACGTTATTGTCGAAAATCATTGCTGACGCTCCGAACTTGGCTCGTGTTTTGTTTGCTCGAACGTTACAAAAATAAACGGGCTCACAATTCGTGACAGGAGCGATCTTGAAATACCATTTTCTTTGATACGAGGGATTGCCTCTCTCGGGCGATATTCCCCCGTGAATTTACGAATTTTATAAGGTACTCTATTTACGCATAGTATTATCAATATTACGTGCATTATTCGACAATGTTCGTTTGGTGCATTGAATATAAATAAAAAAGTCGTCTTAAATCGGTGATTTGATTCGTTAATTTTTTAAAGGAACTTGGTTCTATGAAAAATGTGTATCCTTTAAAGAAATAAACGTTTTCGATATTTACGATATTTCTATTCATCCGTCGGCTCTTTCGTCCAGTGAAAATTGTTATTTTTTAGACTTTTAGATCTGCTTAAACGCTATTGTCGAAAATCATTGCCGACGCTCCGAACTTGGCTCGTGTTTTGTTTGCTCGAACGTTACAAAAATAAACGGGCTCACAATTCGTGACAGGAGCGATCTTGAAATACCATTTTCTTTGATACGAGGGATTGCCTCTCTCGGGCGATATTCCCCCGTGAATTTACGAATTTTATAAGGTACTCTATTTACGCATAGTATTATCAATATTACGTGCATTATTCGACAATGTTCGTTTGGTGCATTGAATATAAATAAAAAAGTCGTCTTAAATCGGTGATTTGATTCGTTAATTTTTTAAAGGAACTTGGTTCTATGAAAAATGTGTATCCTTTAAAGAAATAAACGTTTTCGATATTTACGATATTTCTATTCATCCGTCGGCTCTTTCGTCCAGTGAAAATTGTTATTTTTTAGACTTTTAGATCTGCTTAAACGCTATTGTCGAAAATCATTGCTGACGCTCCGAACTTGGCTCGTGTTTTGTTTGCTCGAACGTTACAAAAATAAACGGGCTCACAATTCGTGACAGGAGCGATCTTGAAATACCATTTTCTTTGATACGAGGGATTGCCTCTCTCGGGCGATATTCCCCCGTGAATTTACGAATTTTATAAGGTACTCTATTTACGCATAGTATTATCAATATTACGTGCATTATTCGACAATGTTCGTTTGGTGCATTGAATATAAATAAAAAAGTCGTCTTAAATCGGTGATTTGATTCGTTAATTTTTTAAAGGAACTTGGTTCTATGAAAAATGTGTATCCTTTAAAGAAATAAACGTTTTCGATATTTACGATATTTCTATTCATCCGTCGGCTCTTTCGTCCAGTGAAAATTGTTATTTTTTAGACTTTTAGATCTGCTTAAACGCTATTGTCGAAAATCATTGCTGACGCTCCGAACTTGGCTCGTGTTTTGTTTGCTCGAACGTTACAAAAATAAACGGGCTCACAATTCGTGACAGGAGCGATCTTGAAATACCATTTTCTTTGATACGAGGGATTGCCGCTCTCGGGCGATATTCCCCCGTGAATTTACGAATTTTATAAGGTACTCTATTTACGCATAGTATTATCAATATTACGTGCATTATTCGACAATGTTCGTTTGGTGCATTGAATATAAATAAAAAAGTCGTCTTAAATCGGTGATTTGATTCGTTAATTTTTTAAAGGAACTTGGTTCTATGAAAAATGTGTATCCTTTAAAGAAATAAACGTTTTCGATATTTACGATATTTCTATTCATCCGTCGGCTCTTTCGTCCAGTGAAAATTGTTATTTTTTAGACTTTTAGATCTGCTTAAACGTTATTGTCGAAAATCATTGCTGACGCTCCGAACTTGGCTCGTGTTTTGTTTGCTCGAACGTTACAAAAATAAACGGGCTCACAATTCGTGACAGGAGCGATCTTGAAATACCATTTTCTTTGATACGAGGGATTGCCTCTCTCGGGCGATATTCCCCCGTGAATTTACGAATTTTATAAGGTACTCTATTTACGCATAGTATTATCAATATTACGTGCATTATTCGACAATGTTCGTTTGGTGCATTGAATATAAATAAAAAAGTCGTCTTAAATCGGTGATTTGATTCGTTAATTTTTTAAAGGAACTTGGTTCTATGAAAAATGTGTATCCTTTAAAGAAATAAACGTTTTCGATATTTACGATATTTCTATTCATCCGTCGGCTCTTTCGTCCAGTGAAAATTGTTATTTTTTAGACTTTTAGATCTGCTTAAACGCTATTGTCGAAAATCATTGCCGACGCTCCGAACTTGGCTCGTGTTTTGTTTGCTCGAACGTTACAAAAATAAACGGGCTCACAATTCGTGACAGGAGCGATCTTGAAATACCATTTTCTTTGATACGAGGGATTGCCTCTCTCGGGCGATATTCCCCCGTGAATTTACGAATTTTATAAGGTACTCTATTTACGCATAGTATTATCAATATTACGTGCATTATTCGACAATGTTCGTTTGGTGCATTGAATATAAATAAAAAAGTCGTCTTAAATCGGTGATTTGATTCGTTAATTTTTTAAAGGAACTTGGTTCTATGAAAAATGTGTATCCTTTAAAGAAATAAACGTTTTCGATATTTACGATATTTCTATTCATCCGTCGGCTCTTTCGTCCAGTGAAAATTGTTATTTTTTAGACTTTTAGATCTGCTTAAACGCTATTGTCGAAAATCATTGCTGACGCTCCGAACTTGGCTCGTGTTTTGTTTGCTCGAACGTTACAAAAATAAACGGGCTCACAATTCGTGACAGGAGCGATCTTGAAATACCATTTTCTTTGATACGAGGGATTGCCTCTCTCGGGCGATATTCCCCCGTGAATTTACGAATTTTATAAGGTACTCTATTTACGCATAGTATTATCAATATTACGTGCATTATTCGACAATGTTCGTTTGGTGCATTGAATATAAATAAAAAAGTCGTCTTAAATCGGTGATTTGATTCGTTAATTTTTTAAAGGAACTTGGTTCTATGAAAAATGTGTATCCTTTAAAGAAATAAACGTTTTCGATATTTACGATATTTCTATTCATCCGTCGGCTCTTTCGTCCAGTGAAAATTGTTATTTTTTAGACTTTTAGATCTGCTTAAACGCTATTGTCGAAAATCATTGCTGACGCTCCGAACTTGGCTCGTGTTTTGTTTGCTCGAACGTTACAAAAATAAACGGGCTCACAATTCGTGACAGGAGCGATCTTGAAATACCATTTTCTTTGATACGAGGGATTGCCTCTCTCGGGCGATATTCCCCCGTGAATTTACGAATTTTATAAGGTACTCTATTTACGCATAGTATTATCAATATTACGTGCATTATTCGACAATGTTCGTTTGGTGCATTGAATATAAATAAAAAAGTCGTCTTAAATCGGTGATTTGATTCGTTAATTTTTTAAAGGAACTTGGTTCTATGAAAAATGTGTATCCTTTAAAGAAATAAACGTTTTCGATATTTACGATATTTCTATTCATCCGTCGGCTCTTTCGTCCAGTGAAAATTGTTATTTTTTAGACTTTTAGATCTGCTTAAACGCTATTGTCGAAAATCATTGCTGACGCTCCGAACTTGGCTCGTGTTTTGTTTGCTCGAACGTTACAAAAATAAACGGGCTCACAATTCGTGACAGGAGCGATCTTGAAATACCATTTTCTTTGATACGAGGGATTGCCGCTCTCGGGCGATATTCCCCTGTGAATTTACGAATTTTATAAAGGTACTCTATTTACGCATAGTATTATCAATATTACGTGCATTATTCGACAATGTTCGTTTGGTGCATTGAATATAAATAAAAAATTCGTCTCAAATCGGTGATTTGATTCGTTTATTTTTTAAAGGAACTTGGTTCTATGAAAAATGTGTATCCTTTAAAGAAATAAACGTTTTCGATATTTACGATATTTCTATTCATCCGTCGGCTCTTTCGTCCAGTGAAAATTGTTATTTTTTAGACTTTTAGATCTGCTTAAACGTTATTGTCGAAAATCATTGCTGACGCTCCGAACTTGGCTCGTGTTTTGTTTGCTCGAACGTTACAAAAATAAACGGGCTCACAATTCGTGACAGGAGCGATCTTGAAATACCATTTTCTTTGATACGAGGGATTGCCTCTCTCGGGCGATATTCCCCCGTGAATTTACGAATTTTATAAGGTACTCTATTTACGCATAGTATTATCAATATTACGTGCATTATTCGACAATGTTCGTTTGGTGCATTGAATATAAATAAAAAAGTCGTCTTAAATCGGTGATTTGATTCGTTAATTTTTTAAAGGAACTTGGTTCTATGAAAAATGTGTATCCTTTAAAGAAATAAACGTTTTCGATATTTACGATATTTCTATTCATCCGTCGGCTCTTTCGTCCAGTGAAAATTGTTATTTTTTAGACTTTTAGATCTGCTTAAACGTTATTGTCGAAAATCATTGCTGACGCTCCGAACTTGGCTCGTGTTTTGTTTGCTCGAACGTTACAAAAATAAACGGGCTCACAATTCGTGACAGGAGCGATCTTGAAATACCATTTTCTTTGATACGAGGGATTGCCTCTCTCGGGCGATATTCCCCCGTGAATTTACGAATTTTATAAGGTACTCTATTTACGCATAGTATTATCAATATTACGTGCATTATTCGACAATGTTCGTTTGGTGCATTGAATATAAATAAAAAAGTCGTCTTAAATCGGTGATTTGATTCGTTAATTTTTTAAAGGAACTTGGTTCTATGAAAAATGTGTATCCTTTAAAGAAATAAACGTTTTCGATATTTACGATATTTCTATTCATCCGTCGGCTCTTTCGTCCAGTGAAAATTGTTATTTTTTAGACTTTTAGATCTGCTTAAACGCTATTGTCGAAAATCATTGCCGACGCTCCGAACTTGGCTCGTGTTTTGTTTGCTCGAACGTTACAAAAATAAACGGGCTCACAATTCGTGACAGGAGCGATCTTGAAATACCATTTTCTTTGATACGAGGGATTGCCTCTCTCGGGCGATATTCCCCCGTGAATTTACGAATTTTATAAGGTACTCTATTTACGCATAGTATTATCAATATTACGTGCATTATTCGACAATGTTCGTTTGGTGCATTGAATATAAATAAAAAATTCGTCTCAAATCGGTGATTTGATTCGTTAATCTTTTAAAGGAACTTGGTTCTATGAAAAATGTGTATCATTTAAAGAAATAAACGTTTTCGATATTTACGATATTTCTATTCATCCGTCGGCTCTTTCGTCCAGTGAAAATTGTTATTTTTTAGACTTCTGAGAAGTGTGGGTAGGATATGAAGCAGAGGAAACGTAAAATTTTTCCAATCTAATGAGCGTCGTCTAAATCGCAGTTGTGCACTTTATTGCACGTATTAATAGTCAAGGACGATTTGCAAGGATACGAGTGACTTTTACGATACGTGAGGCTTTGTTTTAACGACTTTTTTCCTCCATTTCGAAAATAACTTCAGGAATTCAAAGAGCGCAAAAGCTCCAAAAAAAATACGTCCGTGTAGACGCGTGGGTGTCGTTTATGGCGACGGTACGGAATACGTTCTTTATCTCAAAGTCTAACGTCAAATGTCCGTCGGTTAGCGAGGAAAAAATTCCACCGACAAGTCGAGTCAGAAATTTTTAACGTGTCATTTTATTTCCCTCTGACTCACGATTTTTCAGATCCCTCGGAAAGAGAATTGAAAAAAATTGACGTTCGTGGAACAAAAATGTTTGTTGAGGCCTGTGGGCTTCATTTTTTTCTCTGGTCATCGAACGATATTCGATAAAATCCCTTTTCTTCGTACTGAAAAAATCTTGTTCTCGCTGCGAATTCGATGTTCGTAAAGCGAAAAAGTCTCGAAACGTTTGCCTCTGGAATAACGGGTTTGCCGGTTATAAATTCGGTAATCGTGCACGTATATTACTGTATGTATGATCGCACGTGTTTGAAATAATGAGATTTTGAGCTACACATTTGCGAATCCTGCCCGATACGTAATGATAACTTTTTTCTTTTTAAATCACGTGCAAATAACAGTTTTCATCTCCACGTGTTTTAACTCGAACTGTCTTGCTCGAAGGCCACATTGGCTCGCTGGACTCTACCGGCGAGTGTGAAAGAGACAAAGGTACGGCAACGCTCTAGCGTTTCTCCTAACGGGCTAATTCTGGCGAGAACTCTGCAAGCAAACTGAATCCAAAAACCGGGTTCCTGTTCCCATCGAAGAAACGTCAACGAAAGACTGTTTTTTTTGTTCAAAAATTGAGTTTATTTCAAAAAGCATTCTCCGATAACAATTTTAATACTTCTTTCGGAAAATTTAAGAACTTTAAAATATCGATGTCTAATAAGAATATTTCAATGAAATTTTTTTATCACGAATTATTTGTTCAGAAAATAATAAAATTTCGATACTTTTCGGGTATGCAACGTTTCACGTTGCTGATAAAGTCTCCTATGTCGCTATTTAAATTTTCACCAAGTAGATTTATTTCAAAAACAATTTATCGATGATTTTTTGTTATTTTTGCTTTTCAAAAGTGACACGCCCGGTGTTTTTCATGTGATTAATTTTAATTTTTTTTCGGATGTACATATCATTGCCGGATACTTGAAATCTTTGACGGTCGTGAGTCTCTTGACGAAAGGAAAGCATCGTGCGGACGTTTGAAGAAACTTCAATGTCTAATTCCAAAGTCAAAATTGATTTCAAAGTCAGAGTCTGTAATTTCAAAGTCAAGGTCACGCTGCGATTGGATTTCATCTTTCCTTGGTTTGGATTCGACGTTCTTCGCGTTTTGTGCAAGAATGCGTTCGAAAATCGCTCGAAAAATTTTGTGTTTTTTCGTCAGACTAAGATCGCTAGTTCAGATTGCGTCTGGTCCGTTTTCAGCATCAAACCCTACGATTGACGGTCTCTTCCGTCCGAAAGTCTCAATTTTTCCATTTTTTCGATTTTTTCGATTTTTCTAACCAATTAAACCGCGAGAATTCGAAAGTGACGTTTCACGCAGGGCTGTTTTGACTATCCGTAATACGTTAGATCGCGATAACACTTGGAGTCTTGGGCGGACTCGAGCAAAGTCTCTAACCAGCCTTTGTACTCGGTCTGATCGTTTTTTTTTTTTCGTTGTTTTTTCCAACTTTTGTACGCCTTTCACTTTGGCTCTGCGCTGCCGTGCTCTACACCCATTACGAATACCGCGCTGCTATGCTGCACCGTATATTAGTGGTTTGTAAAAATCCCTCAACATCTCCTACTCATGCGCACTTCTGGTGGCACTCGAGTAGTTCACCTTCAGCTTCGAAAAACTTGCTCGCGTTCCGGTAGAAGACGTTCAGCGTCGTGTAACAAAAAAAAAGAAGCTTTTGTATCAGCTTTACTCGGTCTAAACTTTTGCGAAACGAAAGATCGACGGGACAGGGCTGGAATTTCGCAACATGACACGAGGGATCGGCTGAAACCGGTAATTCAGATTTTCCGTTGACGAAATTACATGCGTGAAAAAGTTTTGCGAAAAACGCGTCATTTTTTCAGAGTACATTTCGCCATCCAAGGTACGCGAATGGAAATAATATTGTACCGGAAACCAATGCGGAAAAAAGCAGCCATTCAACAAACACATAAATTTATCGAAAACTTGAGAGATTACAGATATTTTTCTGCATAATTATTATCGTCAAGCACAAGTTGAGGGACTTGCGATGTTTTTTCGATGAGATGGAACGATCGTTGCATTTGTTTTCTTGTTAATGTTTTGATCATTAAGGCGATGTGTTACATCCGTAAATCGAAGCTTAGAAAAATTCTCCGGCAAAATCTATAAATCTGATCGGTTTGAAATTTATTGCGAGTATTTAGTGATATAGCCCGGAGGGACTGACGATTTTAGAATTTCGAAATTTTGAAAAATGTTTCACTCTACAAAAAAAATTGTTTGCAAAATTTCGACATTGCGAAATCGTCATTCCCTCGATGTTGTGTCACTAAATATTCACAAAAAATTTGAAATCGATCCGATTTATAGACTTTGCCTGAGAATTTTTCTAGATTTCGATGGGGGAGGGGGTATCCCCCATGGCTTTAAGGCGATGTGTTACATCCGTAAATCGAAGCTTAGAAAAATTCTCCCGCAAAATCTATAAATCGGATCGATTTGAAATTTCGTGTGAGTATTTAGTGATATAGCCCGGAGGGACTGACGATTTTAGAATTTCGAAATTTTGAAAATTTGTTCACTCCACAAAAAATTTTGTTTGAAAAATTTCGAAATTGCGAAATCGTCATTCCCTCCGTGTTGTGTCACTAGATACTCACAAGAAATGTCAAATCGATCCGATTTATAGATTTTGCCTGAGAATTTTTCTAGATTTCGATGGGGGAGGGGGTATCCCCCATGGCTTTAATGAAAAACTCTGTTGCATGGCGTGAGTAAAATAAAGCTTGAAACAAAACAGCCTGCATTTTGTCGTCAAACGGAGATGCGATCGTGTCTGTCTTCTCCGACGTCGATCGAGCGTTTTTTCACCCTCTTTGATCTCGTGATTTTTCGATTGAATGACGCGCGTGTTTACAGTGATGATTTATCGTCGAGATTCGATCTCTCTGTGATTTTCTTTCGAGCACACGAGAGTAGAGCTGATAAATCGAGAGAAAAAATCGATCGAATGGCGCGCAATTGAGGTGTTCCTTTGAACGATTTTGGAATATCGACCTTTCCGTGGCACGTGCACGGTAAAAATATTCTCCCATCAACATCCTGTACGAACCCTCGTTCACCGAACGCCTACTCATCTCCGGACTGCGAAACGACTTTTCGCAATGTTATCGACTCGTCTATAAGGACGTAGGGAAAGATTTCAACGTCGAGAAGCATCTGAGGAGGAAGGCGCTCGGACATTATTACACCGTAAAGTATAATCAACGTTATATCTCTCTCCGTTTGTCCCTTTTGCGAGGCGTGCATCGGAGAAAGGAATAAACGAGTCGTAAATTGTTTGATTGACGCACGCGAAATAAAGACACGGGAAAAGAAAAACGAAAAGGCCACGAGGAAGGCTCGCGAGTGGGCATAAATTATTTTTCACCGACGTTATAAACACCCCTCCCTTTCACTCTTATAATTTTGCTCCAATATTCCTGTGCTATTCGCTTAGTTTCACGGAGATATATTTGACGAGACGAAAAAGAAAAAGCGTTCGTTAAAAAACAAAACAAAAAGGCCGACGAATCGTGTCTCGTCCATGAGAATACGTCGTGTCGCACTCTGAAGAACAAGCGCGTACCTCGGCGTAATTAATAAAAGACATACATCAGACGAACTTCGTTATACTTCGTTATGTATCTCATGGCCATCGAAACAAGCTCACGCTCTATCTGTGTGTGTTTATGTATACACTTTTTTAACACATGTTTGAATATGATATATTTCTCTGCCAAGTTATTCCAGACTTTGTAACTCGACGTTTAAACGATTTCTTAGTGTGCTTTTTTCGTCGCGCTCAATCGCACGAAACGCTGATACTTTTCCTGCAGAATGCAAACGACGCAATGTGCAGTTTTGTGATCGAGAGGACAATGCCAGAATTCATCTCGTACATCAGTGAATTCAACTGCACATACAGCCTCGAGATTCCATCGACCGGGATTACGAACGTAATTCGCATTCCGCAGTTATTTATAGAGATAAAGAAAAGAAAGAAAACAAGAAATTTCATTAGCTGGTTCAAGGTTTTTACTCTTTTTTTTTTGTCATTTTGTATGACGAGCGCTGAAACCTCTCCCAATAATAATGGAATGAACCCTTTCTCGGTGTCCTTGGAAACCGCGGGCGGAGCAAAGAACTGCTCGCTCGCTTGCTGCTGCAGGATACACATTTTTCCTCTCTATTCGTATTCCCGCGCTTGCGCACCTCTCGCTCACGCGGATCTCGCTCCCTTAGCGTTAAACCCCGCTCCTTGAGCTCGGATAACAGCTATACTGTGCTGGGATTTTGAGGAAGACTAGGAAAGTCGCGGAGAGGGACAAAAGAAGTATAGAATTGTTCCGAGAAACGGTCACCCAAAAAGTAATGGATTTGCGTAGATAAGAACCGCTGAGAGTGTGCCAACAATGGGGCTGCGTCAACTCGATTTGGGGAGAGACGGCGGGACCGCGCGGTCGGGCGGCGCATTGCGTTCTGCGCACCCGACGCGCCAGCTGGCGGCGCTGCCAGTGGCTCGACGGTTCCCCCACCACTAAAGTTGTTAAGTTCGTTGAACACCCGGTCGCGGATTTATTCAGGCTGCGCTTGACAACGGACGCGTACTCGAGCGAATTTGAGAACTCAAAATCAAAAATGCAAAGGTAGATTCTCCATTTCGACAAAATTTTGACGATTTATCGATTAACCCGTACCTCAAACACCTATAATTATGGCAACCACGCGTTTTTCGGACGTTTAACAAAATACTCAAGTTTAACGTAAATTTTGGAAAATTTTGAAATTTCCAGAAGACGTTGCCTACAGTTTGCAGATTCATGACCCATATCCGTAGTTTGTAGAATCGGGAAAGGTCCGCTTTCGCACATTTTACGATTCAGACTTTCGTGCGAAACGTGGACAAAGATTGGAGAATGTCTGCGCGATAATAAGGTGTAGACCGCCGGATAATAGCGCGAAAAAAACAAGCGACAAGAACGAGAAGTGGAAAGAATTGCGATTGGTCTTTTGTAGTTCCGGGATATCGGTTATAGGCAGGGGGTTCAGGGTCGAGCGAAGAGTAGAATTAAAAGAAAAAGACGTGTATCTCGCGCCGAATCGTCTGGCAATGCATGTTTCTGTATTGTACATGTCGAGTGCCGCGTTTGCAGTACACACCCCCGTCCAATCGCCGTGCTCCATAGAAAATCAGCGCCGAGCGTGATTCGATACTTTTCCTCGGCTTGACGAACATTCTCGCTAGGTAGAGTATATCGCCGTGGAGAAGAAGGCCCGACGGGAAAAAAAGATTCAAACACAACCAGCCCCGCTAGTGGTTTCGCTCTCAATAACGCGGGAAAGATCGGATTTCATTCCGCTCGGAAATTCCATCGTCGTTCCCTCGCATTGCGATAACATATCTTTCGGCTGCATTGTGAAAAGTAACAACACGAAAATACCTTCCGGGAGAATTCAACGAGACCGAAGAATTTTTATCATTTTTTTTCGCAGATAATACCGCATCAGATTACCATCTGTCATTCGTTGGCTGAGACGAGAGGATCGCCGGCAATTATCGCAAAGTATTTCGCAGGGAAAATGTACGGGCATTTTCTTTTTATCATCTCGCTGTCCACGAAGACATTTAACATTTTTGCGCACGAAGGAAGTTGTTCGATTATAAAATCGTATAATACGCCGAGTTTATTCGCCCTCGCATATGACTGACGCACGTTCTCCAACGTCTATCACGTTTCATGCGCCTCCCGGTAGTGGCGTGTTATTATACCGCGGTGTACTGGGGAATTCAAGAAAAATACTAATGAGCGTACGCGCTGGTGTGTTTTTCGACGACTTTGAATCACGTATCGCAAGAGTTCGAGCACACCGGAGGTATGTGAACGGCGGCGAGTGGCGTATACCGCGAAGGTCGCGGCTCCCTCTGCTGGTGCATTCGGTATCGCCTATACTACACTGGCAACAGGTTTGTCCGTTCGAAGCTGCATAATTTTTCTCTCAAACGAATCGCCGATTCTCAACACGAGCAATCTTACGCTAATTTTATTATATTCCACGCGTATTTGCGGGGAATTAACGTTCTGTTAAATGTTAAATGCTCTTTCATACCTCGACTGCTGGTCGCGGTATGTTTGGGGTCAATGCACGCGCTTTGGAAGAAAAAAGCCTCGCTCGCCGAACATCCGCGCTCGAAACGATGTTCCTGCTCCAGAATTTTCAACTAATTACCATTTGGCGAACAATCCTCTTAAAAACGGGACAAAAGTGAAACGACACACGAGTGACATTGATTCTCGAGATTAAAGTGCCGGGAGCCCGTTTTTTTCGCTTCGTACGAGATATTTTTAAATCGAAACAAAGAAAAAAACACGGAAAAACGTTTGAACAATTCTGTATAGCTTGCAATTGCGGAAAACTCGAAAAAACGATCAGCATCGTGTTAATTTTGAAATTTTGAAATTTTTAATTTTTGAATTTTTGGAAAATTCCGCGGTTAATTTTTTTAAGGTGTGCGTATCGTGATGCACTTTGCGAAAGGCAGACACGCGTTTGAGGAAACATTTTAAGGGCGATGCAAGGACGATCGTTCGGAACGTGACGTCCCCAAAGTTTCCGCGCGATCTGGTTTTTTTTAAATTTCATTGTAACGCGTTGTTTCGTTCGCGTAAACCAAATTTTTAATACGAAACCAATTATCCATGGGGCACTTTGTTATTGCGCAAAAAATCGTACATCTTTCATCTAAAAACATCTGATGGTAAATAACAGCCGATGTGAACTCGGTTGAGAAATTTTAACCGCGCAAAAATTCATGACATTATCGTAGCTTCTTTCCGTTAAAAAACCAAATTTTTAATACGAATCCAATTATCCAAGGGGCACTTTGTTATTACGCAAAAAATCGTACATCTTTCATCTAAAAACATCTGATGGTAAATAACAGCCGATGTGAACTCGGTTGAGAAATTTTAACTATGCAAAAATCCATGACATTATTGTAGCTTCTTTCCGTTGAAAAACCAAATTTTTAATACGAATCCAATTATCCAAGGGGCACTTTGTTATTACGTAAAAAATCGTACATCTTTCATCTAAAAACATCTGATGGTAAATAACAGCCGATGTGAACTCGATTGAGAAATTTTAACCGCGCAAAAATCCATGACATTATTGTAGCTTCTTTCCGTTGAAAAACCAAATTTTTAATACGAATCCAATTATCCATGGGGCACTTTGTTATTACGTAAAAAATCGTACATCTTTCATCTAAAAACATCTGATGGTAAATAACAGCCGATGTGAACTCGGTTGAGAAATTTTAACCGCGCAAAAATTCATGACATTATCGTAGCTTCTTTCCGTTAAAAAACCAAATTTTTAATACGAATCCAATTATCCAAGGGGCACTTTATTATTACGCAAAAAATCGTACATCTTTCATCTAAAAACATCTGATGGTAAATAACAGCCGATGTGAACTCGGTTGAGAAATTTTAACCATGCAAAAATCCATGACATTATTGTAACTTCTTTCCGTTGAAAAACCAAATTTTTAATACGAATCCAATTATCCAAGGGGCACTTTGTTATTACGTAAAAAATCGTACATCTTTCATCTAAAAACATCTGATGGTAAATAACAGCCGATGTGAACTCGGTTGAGAAATTTTAACGATGCAAAAATCCATGACATTATCGTAGCTTCTTTCCGTTAAAAAAACCAAATTTTTAATACGAAACCAATTATCCAAGGGGCACTTTGTTATTACGCAAAAAATCGTACATCTTTCATCTAAAACCATCTGATGGTAAATAACAGCCGATGTGCTCATTCGTGCAGAAAATAAAAGCATGAAATTGCCTGTCTATGCGCATAGTCAAGCTCATGAAACAAAAGAGTATTTATCTTTGGGGTGAAATCTTGACGAGCATACCCGCAATCCCATATACACCGGAAGTTTCGAGTGTTGTCAGCAAAAGTTGCCGAAATGATCGAGAAATTCTCTTTTTACTCTCTCGTTCCTTTGCTCATTCGACAAGGCGATGAAGACAGGCGAGATACGGAGGAAAAAAGAGATTGTGAAATCATAAAGAAACGCTCGTATCGTATACATGCCACCGTCAGGGCCGAGCATGAATAACTCGGGAGGCAAATGAGTAATATTGAAAAATTAATACCGCGACAGCGAGTTATGCCTCTCCTTCGCTTACGCCAATAATTATGGAACAATGAGAGCACTTTTGTCGTTGAGTCAGCTGCCAATGAGGTTCGACCATCGCCCACAGATTTTATCCGAACAACCCTGCATTCGCGTTTATAGAATCAAGGTCAAACATCGCCGCAGAGAGCGATGTAAAACGCGTCAAACGCTTGGAAAACAAACGGCTTGGACAATCGGACGAAATTTCGGTTGACCGACGTGAAATTATGCGGCTCGAACTTTTTCTCTCCACGTGTCGAGTGGGAATCTTGAAATTCATCTTTCAACGATTTTCCAATCTCGACCGTTTTGAAAAAAAACGCAAATATCATTTTTCTCGTGCCAAACGCCAAACTTCCATGCTGAAGTGTACGGAAAAAATCGAAATCTGCCAAACGGAATGTGCCACGCGATTCGATAACTTTGGAATTTTTTAATAAATTTTTTTCCACGACGCGAGTCGCGATGAGAATAAAGTAGGCCTAAGCGGAAGTCCGTCCAAAAGTGTGGCTTTTGACCGCTTTGAAGGAAACAAATCGCGTATGTGACAGAAGTGGATTTTGAATAAGGCTTTATTGAACAGGTTCAATGGCTCTTTCGGAGTTTCACATTTTTGGACGTTCTCTCGTATTATACTTTCTCGAAAAAAAAAAATTCACCTCTGTTTTTTTCAAATGCACGACAATAACGCTCCGAAGCGTTTCAAAAGATCGTACGTCATCTGCAACATTTGTCAATTCTGCAAATCGATCCATGTCCGCCAAACGGAATGTGCCACGCGATTCGATAACTTTGGAATTTTTAAATGAATTTTTTTCCACGACACAACGCGAGTCGCGATGAGGATGAAGTAGGCCTAAGCGGAAGTCCGTCCAAAAGTGTGGCTTTTCATTGGACGATTTGCGTATCTTGACCGCTTTGGAGGAAACAAGTCGCCTTTGTGGTAGAAGTGAATTTTGAATAAGGCTTTGTTGAACAGGTTCAATGGCTGTTTTACATTTTTAGACATTCTCTCGTATTAAGCTTTCTCGAAAAAAAAAATTCACCTCTGTTTTTTTCAAATGCACGACAATAACGCTTCGAAGCTACGCTGAGATGTTTCAAAAGATCGTACGTCATCTGCAACATTTGTCAATTCTGCAAATCGATCCATGTCTGCCAAACGGAATGTGCCACGCGATTCGATAACTTTGGAATTTTTAAATTAATTTTTTTCCACGACACAACGCGAGTCGCGATGAGGATAAAGTAGGCCTAAGCGGAAGTCCGTCCAAAAGTGTGGCTTTTCATTGGACGATTTGCGTATCTTGACCGCTTTGGAGGAAACAAGTCGCCTTTGTGGTAGAAGTGAATTTTGAATAAGGCTTTGTTGAACAGGTTCAATGGCTGTTTTACATTTTTAGACATTCTCTCGTATTAAGCTTTCTCGAAAGAAAAATTCACCTCTGTTTTTTTCAAATGCACGACAATAACGCTTCGAAGCTACGCTGAGATGTTTCAAAAGATCGTACGTCATCTGCAACATTTGTCAATTCTGCAAATCGATCCATGTCTGCCAAACGGAATGTGCCACGCGATTCGATAACTTTGGAATTTTTAAATTAATTTTTTTCCACGACACAACGCGAGTCGCGATGAGGATAAAGTAGGCCTAAGCGGAAGTCCGTCCAAAAGTGTGGCTTTTCATTGGACGATTTGCGTATCTTGACCGCTTTGGAGGAAACAAATCGCCTTTGTGGCAGAGGTGAATTTTGAATAAGGCTTTATTGAACAGGTTCAATGGCTTTTTCGGAGTTTCACATTTTTGGACATTCTCTCGTATTATACTTTCTCGAAAAAAAAAAATTCACCTCTGTTTTTTTCAAATGCACGACAATAACGCTCCGAAGCGTTTCAAAAGATCGTACGTCATCGGCAACATTTGTCAATTCTCCCAAAATTGCCTCTACATTTCTCCAACGTGTACGAGCTACCGGTACTTTTTTTCAACGGGTTTCCCATCGGTGCGTCATGCGTGTTGAATGAAGAAGGACCACGTGTTTTCGGGCACGTCTGTACCGTTCGGTAATCCAAGGTGAAACGGAGTAACGTCGATTATGTAAGATATCTTCTTTCACTTTTTTTTGTTCTTCGTTTTAACTAACTTTCCAGCTTTCTTTCGGTTGGCTGTATAGACGAACGCTTGTGCGGAGTGTCGCGAGATGAAAGCGAGAGCGAAAAAAAAGAATTTACATACGTCTCGGAAATAACTTGTCGATGAATTTTTTATTGCGTTACGCTCAGGCACTTTTCTGTATTATTACGTGCGTTAGTGGATTATACGGCCAGAACAGCCACAAACGCTTTGGAATTTCGGTAACGAGTCACGTAACGGAGGTGTTTGAATTTTCGACTTTTTTGTTCGACCGTGCTTCTATGCTCCGCGCGATTATTGATGCCGAAAATTAATGGCGAACGTCACGGACGGCATCAATTTTTCATATCTGCGGTTTCGACGAAACAACGTCGGAGTTTGTCGATTTTGATTCTCAAGTATCCAAAAATCTCGTCCCGAATGGATACCAGTTTTTTCCTTGCCAGAAAATCTCGGGGGTCTGCGAAATGTTCGCCGGTATCGAGTTTTATTTTTCGAAATTTATCTTTTTTTCGAGTGAGTTTTGAAAAATCAGTACACAGAGAAAGGGGCTTGGGAAATGAAATGTGTCATAAAGATGCCGGAAATTCTGATTTTGATTTTGAATTTTCGACTTTTTTCTGCTTAAACGTGCTTCTACATTCTTCGATCTATGCTCCGCGTGATTATTGATGCCTAGAACTAATAGCTAACGTGACGGACGGCATCAATTTTTTACATCTGTTGTTTCGGCGAAACAACGTCAGAATTTGTCAATTTTGATTCTCAAGTATTCAAAAATCTCGTCCCGAATGGACACCAGTTTTTTCCTTGCCAAAAAAACTCGGGATTTACGAAATGTCCGCCAGTATCGAATTGTTTAATTCGCTCTGGCGACATTAGGCTCGCGCTATCGTAATTTTAATCGAAATTTATTTTTTTTTCGAGTGAGTTTCGAAAATCAGTACACAGAAACAGCTCGACTATTTAGAAAGGGCTTGGGAAATGAAATGTGTCATAAAGATGCTCCGCGCGATTATTGATGCCTAGAATTAATAGCTAACGTGACGGACGGCATCAATTTTTTACATCTGTTGTTTCAGCGAAACAACGTCAGAATTTGTCAATTTTGATTCTCAAGTATTCAAAAATCTCGTCCCGAATGGACACCAGTTTTTTCCTTGCCAAAAAAAAACACGGGAGCTATCGTAACTTCGCCAACTTCGTAACTTCGTAACATCGTAAATCGTAAACACGGCGCTATCGTAATTTTAATGGAAATTAATTTTTTTTTCGAGTGAGTTTCGAAAAATCAGTACACAGAGGCAGCTCGACTGTTTAGAAAGGGGCTTGGGCAATGAACAGTGTCATAAAGATGCCGGAAATTCTGGTTTCGATTTTGAATCCTACAACCGTAATAAATTGAAGAACTTTCGGAGAAATTCATGCGTTATTGCGCAGGGCTAAATCGCAGGATTACATCCAAGTCTCTAATTTAAGTGTTTTGCTTGTCAATTTTGTTTTCTTCAAAGGTTATACCGTCGGAAGTCTCTGTACGAACACGGAAGTGTAATTCGACGGTTGAGCTTCCGGCGCAATTCGAAACGCACCGATTTCTCATTTGGTAGGAGATCGATAATGAAGGAAACAAAGTGGTGCAATCAACGAGAGACCGTCCAAGCGAATGTCGGATGATTCACGATCGTAGGATGTGGACTTGATTCAGAGGTTGACATTAAATGGGAAAAAAAACCGGGTATCTATATAAACACCACCAGTTTGCATTGACTGCAGTCCTGTTATGCACGAAATGACAGTCAGATTTGACTCCATTTAATCGCTGGTATTTACGAGTACGTATTAATTCAACGCGGATTCATGTTAATCCAAAAAAAAAAACACCGCGAAGATAAAATTTCACGAGAACGCACATAACACAAATTAAAATTCAAAATTACGATATACCGATCCGACTTTTGAACAAAAAAGATTTATCGCCATCTTCGGTCGATAATTAAAAAAAACTGTATCTTTATCGCGCGGCAAGTACTCCTGTATCATTATTCCAATTATCGAGCAGGAACGAAGCAAAGGCGCGTTGTTATTTACTTTCGTGCGATACACGATCGTTCAAATTTCATTTTGACAAATACAGTTTGATTTCGAGGCGCAAAGATCAAGAGGCCTGTCGGGGAAGAAAAAATGATCTCGGAGGATAATAATACGTCCCCCATAATTTCAAGGGTGTTTTTGAGACCAGCGATTAGCGAATATCGAAAAAAAAAAATTGATAGAAATCGTGCGGTTAAAATTTTATTTCAACAAATACAGTTTGATTTCGAAGCGCGAAGGTCAGGAGGCACGTCGGGGAAGAAAAAATGGTCTCGGAGGATAATAATACGTCCCCCATAATTTGAAGGGTGTTTTTGAAACCGCCGAATAGCGAAAATCGAAAAAAAAAAATGATACAAATCGTGCGATAGTTTGCGAGATGTGTATCGATATTTTCGACCTCGGTAAATGTCTCGAGGTCGCTAAACGCACTTTCAGGAAGGAAGTGCGAGTCCTTGTCGGGGAATAGAGCAGTCCGTCGAGGCATCGCAACAATTATACTAGCCGGTTTTTTCGAAGGCACGTCGGAGAGCTCGGAGAGCAAACGCGATCGGAATACCTAATTGGATCTTGGCCGGTACGCTCTACACGCTAGAACGCTCGTCGAGATGAAGAGGAGGGCAAATAAGTAGAGTGGAGAGATGAAAGAAAATAAATAAATAAGAGCGAAACGAAAGACCGTGAAGGCGCTTGTACTCGACTCCCGATATTATCTTCGGATCGTTCCTCTGCTTTGGCACGTAGCAAACCGCCTCCAGACGCGACATATACAGCCGGGCATGCGCGTTTCAAAACCGCGTCCAAATTGTTTTGTCCCGACCGCTACGCGATCGAAAAAGAAACCCATAAAAGTACTTTTCAGGAAATTCAATTATCCTCCGAACGAGGCGACAAGGCCCGCACCGAGGAACGACTGAAACTCGGTCGATCGCGATAGCATTCGATGAATCGATGGACATGGAAGCTGCACGTACAACCAGCCGGAGTAAATTCACTCATCGACCGCCACGGAAAACCTTCGAACCCTCTACCGAATTGAAAGGTCATTTTGAAATGCGCTAAATCATTCTCTTCGACTATAAACCGAATGACTTTCAAAGGAAAATCGGTTGAACATACCGAGGTGAGGCTGTTCCTAAAATGACGTCAGATTTTTCAATCGATTCATAGTTTTCTATCAATTAGCAGGCATCATTGAATTATTACTGAATTACAAAGTTTTCGCTACTAAAATTTCTAATTTGAGAACAATGTCTTTTTTTTCAGTTTTCGAGCGGTTTTTACCGTTTATTTTCCGGTAAAAAAATGATTTACAAAGAAATTTCATTCAGCGGGCAAGAGCGGGGAGGAGGAAGAGATTGTCGCAAGTTTTTATGTACAAATTTTCAGATCACGCGCTGGTTTATCCATTTCATTAATCCATGCATGTAAACGTCATCGAGGCACTATTTTTAACATATACATTATTTGCCCATCAATGGCTTTCACAAACGTTCTTCCATAATTGATAATTGATCGACTTGGTAATGGAGAAACGAAAAACAGACGGATCAGCCATTCAGTAATTATTGTCGATGAACGTCAGTAACATAATTCCGTGCAGCAATTATTGTCGATGAACGTCAGTAACATAATTCCGTGCAGCAATTATTGTCGATGAACGTCAGTAACATAATTCCGTGCAGCAATTATCGTCGGTTGAGTTTCACCTTGCGATACTCACGTAGTTATAATCCGGACTATAATGGGCGCGCAGATTTTGGGACAACGAAATTTACAAAAAATAGATTCAAGCAAAATTCAATAAATACTCCACGATGGGATTAACCACCTTTTTAAGGGGATTGTTCCTGTACAAAAATAATAACAATAATAACAACAAATAAATAAAATAATTCTTTTTATATCAAGTTTGATCCAAACGGTTTGCAGATTGAATGTCGCGTTTGAACGAGATATCAGAGGTTTTATAACCGATGAACGATGAAATTGATTGTCGGTAATTGATTAATTATTATCAATCAGAGGTCAATGGATAATTAAAGATATTTTATCATTTACATTCCAATAAACGGTGAGCAGTGCGTCATGCACAGCTCCTTCCGTGACATCATCGACTGAAACATGATTTTCAAGGAGAATTGGGTTTCCCCATAGGAATGCCAGGAGGAATTTTTTCTTCACTCGACCGGATGAACGCGATCAAGGGTGGTTCGTCACCGTTTGAGGCTCTATTCGGTCAAATATATCGTCAACCGGTCAGCTACGGATGACGTTTGCTCGAGAATACCCCAATAGAATGAATCCTCAAGCGAGAATTTTTTTAAGGTAGTTGTCTCACGACGGCCACGGTACAAAGTTAGTTTACCAGCGAATTGTGCGAAAGCTGGTAAAACTTGCGGGAGGTTCGACGCGCGTTGGACGTAAAATATTCTACGGTATATTTTGGCAACTAAGCAGTCAAAAAAATAGAGATTTCCGGAAAAACACCGTGACGTATTCATTTTCAAAGCAGAGCTGGCAGGAAAAGATCTTGACGAAAAATTGTCGCGATAAATGTTGGATTTTTTATCGTGTTCTGCATAAAAGCCTGTACAGAATCGGGGTATGTTTGATGAAATATATTTTTGAACGTAGCAGTGGATCCTGCAGTAAAAATATCCGGCAGTATCTGATATTACCAAGTTTTTTTTTTGCTAAATCTTGATTAACCCTTACTTGCCACACTGGGGTAATAAAATACCCCAGGCTTTTTTTTCTTAATTTTAAGTACCTAATCGTTAGGTAAGGGGCCTATAGTGACATCTGTCAATTGTTGGAGAGTGTGACTAACTTTTAGGCCCAATAGCATTACGTTAAAGCAGTTAGTATGTCTTAAGCAGGCGTCTAAAGTCGCGTGGGGTAGAAGACCACCCCAGTGTGGCAACCTTTTCTGAAAAACCTTTTTGCTACACAATTTTTTTTCCTGTACTAACACATTAGACGAATATTCAGTTAAATTTTTAGCCAATTCTATCACGGAAAAAAAAAGTTATAAATTTTTTTGTAAAAATTGCCATTTTCCAACTTTTGTCAACTCTGACATTTTTTAAATATATTTAAATGAAATATTCGGCTTTATACCCTATATCATCTTTCAGAGTAAGCTTTTCATATGTTCTAAAAAAATTTTCAAGGAAAAATAATCGAAAGTTTATATTTTATAACAGTTTTTGTCGCTGGGGTAGAATCTTACCCCAATGTGGCAAGTGCGTGATTTTACAGAAGTGTGGCAAGTAAGGGTTAACAGTGACTACAATCGCAGGCTTGGGAAATTTTCAAGCGTTAGTAACTAAAGTTTATTTATCCTTTGATGAAAGCGACTGTATGTCAAATCTAACGAAAGTGAAGTTTTTTTCCACCACCATTTTTCAAACTCGATTAATATGCCTACGCTATGTACCGCGAATATTCGATCAATTATGCAACAATCGTATTGCGCCAACTGCAATGATGCTGGCTCGATGCGACGGTAAACGTGAGTGAAATTCGGAAAATCACACTTGGTTTTCCATTTTGCGGAATCAACTTTGACATATATTTTTTTTATCACGACGCACGACACACATATGCGCTTAGACGCCGACCACGTGCTTCATTCGCAATTGCGTCAATGCAGTGACGACAGTTTTACCCGCATAAATCGAGAAAAAAGAATTCAGCTTCTGCTGCTTTCGGTATTACGTTATATACGAGTTCGTACTTTTAATCACGCGGTTGTGTACAGGCTCGATAAGTAAAATCTCGTAGACTCGTCGAGGCGTGCATGTGGGCGTTGCAGGTTTATCACCGCGAGTGAATTAGTAAATGCAGCTTTATTTGAGACGATAATTTAAAACCGCTGACTATTAAACGCGAAGGATTTGAGAAGAAAGGTCAGAGATTTTATCGATACGAAAAAAAAGGGAGCGAGAACTGATAAAAAAAAAAATCCTGTACGAGACACACGAGTCCGACGATAAAAATGTATATTTTGTAATATCACGCCAGTAGTAAAGTCTTCCCTCGGCCTCGCTGTGCTTAAATAAATTATCCAAACTGACACTAGTTCGTTACTAATGAATGCATCCCAAGGAAATTTAGTAAAAACATAATGTACGAGGTCGTTCGACTCGTAAGTCCGCGCGGACGTCTTGTTTACTAAAAAAGGATTTCTTTCGAAAGTGTATCGAGAATTACAACGTAAACAGTCGGAAAAGCTTGAAAAACCGTGCAAAACTACGAAAATCCGGGGATAAATTCTAGCGGGCAAATAATCGTTCGTTTTCCGTCTTTTAGCGAGAGACACGTTTTTTTTTGGCGGAATTTCGATATTAGGCAAATAATTGTTTCTTTTTCATGCCGCGTTGGGCAGATTATCGTATAAAACATGAATTTTTATGTTTTAAAAAGACTTTTAATTTACATTTATAATCCGGTGAAAAATATACGGTAATTCTTTACTTTAGCGACTTGCTTTCAGCGACCCCTTCCTAATATTGTTATTTATGATACAATATGACGATTCATGGGAAAAAAAAGATCAGGATCGATTTTTCGGAAAAGTCGCTAAAGTAAAGAATTACCAAATATACTTCGAATACCGATTGTCGTTCGCGGTGCAACGTTCCGAGCCGCGACAAAGTTGCCGATTTTCGGTCACCGCGAGATTCGCCCAAAACGCTCTTAAAGTATCGTACGTATTTCCATCGCTGTTTGACAATTCGCAGTGTCCTTGCATTGCGGTACAGCGCCCGAAGCGTTTGCGCGTACAACGTCGAGTTGAGATCGGAGGAGGAAGAAAAATCGCCATCCGGGTCCGGTAGACCTGGACGCGGAGAACAAGTTGGGTGGGCAACCCCGACAATAGCCAAGAATCATGTATAGCAAAAGCGGTGTGGCACGATCACCTGTACACGCGCGTTCTCTGTTTTCTTTCCAGAGTGGGAGATGCGAAGGTATATAAAACCGTTCGTGGCCGGTAAAAGAGCCAGTCCAAAGGCCAGATGTGGCGGCTCTAGTCGCGCGAGTGCGAGAGAGGCCATTTCTAAATCGGCGTGATTCAAAAAAAGTGATTCTGTGCACGATTTTCCGAATGAGTATTGAAACGAACGAGGCCGCACGATTCAAACGACGAAAAGACCTTTGATTCGCAAAATTTGTGTCGCGTCGAGCGAGTGTCGGGACTAGGCGGAAAGTTCGATGATAATCGCCGATTTTTCAAATTCGATTGTTTCGAAATAATTCGACAAAAAATTGGGAAAAGTTCGTTGACTCTTGCGAACTGAATTCGAGGACGAAAAATTCGTCGATCGGCGCTATTGGCTCGGAGAAGCGAGGAAAAACGACGACAAAGGACTGTTCTTTGTCGGTCGGCGATATTTGACACTTTGCAACTTTTTCTCGAGCGTTCGCGTTGGGAATCGTGTGAGAGAGGGATAGTCAAAGCACAGAGCACGAAAGCCGACGTTCGTTGGGCTGGGGAATCTCGACGGAGGTTTAGATCCTTTTCAGGATTTTTCCCCCGGGATAAACAACATTCTTTTGGATCATGTCAAAAAAAAAAAACGTTCCGCCGACTACGAACGTAATGGGACAAATTCACGGTGGTTGAACGACGAATGTGTGTGCGCGTGTTTTTTCTTTTTTTTTTGCAATCATCATCGTTTTCTGAAACATCAAAGATATGAGAAATACTCAGATGGGGATTCAGATTAACGTCGAGGATGTTTCTGCCGGTAGAACGGAGGTGAGTTTGGTATTTTGAAAAAGACGAAGAAAAAAAATGGAAAATATTTGAAAGATCGAAACAGCTGATCAATTTAGTGGAATCCGGTGGTACAAGCAGATTTACATATTAAACGATCGGGGAAATTGTAGGTTTTTTTAGTCTCCTGTCGTTCCGGGATGAAAAAAATGTTGGAATGTCGCGTATTTACGAGAAAAAAGCGTGCAAAGTACGGGAGTTCGTTGAATGGACCTTGGACATTTTTTGGGACCTACTTTGGCATGATTTACATTATTTTGACAATTAAAAAGAAAAAAGTTGGGTGAATTTCGATAAACTTCGTAAAATATCAGGAGAGAATGATGAAATCGGCTCTCTCAGCCGGGCCCGTATCCGCCCGTCCAGTTTCGTTTAGAAAAATATGTCAGCGAAAATTGACGCAAGCAACGCAATCGAGCACGTTTTGAAGAACAAAAATGACAATTCCGCAAAACTTTGTATTTTTGCAACGAGAGTCGAGCATACCGATGAATCGGTAGAGTTTCCTCGGCTAATCGTTTGAAAAAATGTGAAAAAATGTTTTGAGAAGATTGCGGTCTCGAGAGATGGATCGAAGATTGAATCACTTTTTTTTAAACGTAATTCAAACCTCTCTAGTCGAGCGGGACGTAAAAAGTTACGGATAGCGCATCTTCTTTATGGAAGACTCGATCGTCTTTATACGGTAGATTGTTCGTTAAAATCATTGACCTAAAATCGATGAACGAAGCGAAAAGCGAGTAAATGAATCAAGAACGTTGCGAAATTTGAGACAGAGAAGACGCGCGATAATTCTGCCTCTTTCGTTCGTTTTATTCGCACTTTTCGTAAGTGAAAATCTCGGACTTTCTAACGAACTCTGTACGTAATATTGCGCAATTTCACCATAATAATTTTTCCATAGTGCGATACATTATCATCATTAATACATCGAGGAACATTAGTGTATCTTCCGTTACAGAGCTGCGGATTTCACGGCTGATCTCGGTTCTCCCGCAAAACCTCGTAATCGAAGACCGTAACGTTTTCTCGATTTTTCTCTTTTCTCGAATAAATATCGCGAAATTCTCTTTTCTGAAAAATATCGCGAATGAAAAAATATTCGCCTCGTTTTTTCGATCGTCCCTCGATCAACGAATTATAAGCAAAACGATCAGAGGCGGAGGAAACCAAGTCGACCCGCGAAACCTACTGTTCCCCTCCCATTTTTTGCGGTAGGCCCGTTCGCCAATTTTTCCATCCGATTGACGTCACTTGACGCGGAAGGTCACGCAGCGAACAAAGCGCGGCGATGAAAATAAAAATTCACCAATTTTTGTCTAGACAGTCGCCATTTTTGGTCAATGAAAAAATAACTAACGTGTTTTTAAATGGCAAACGAGTTTATTATTTCGCTTTATCCCCCATGGATCTGCGGATTTGTGTATCGTTCGTTTGTCCATCGCTGGACGCAAAGCTGAGTTTGAAATCAACGTCAGTCACGTTTTAGAAAATTAGAAGAAAAAAATACAGGTACTTGAGGTCAAGGCTAATGATGGAACGAGATAATAAAGTATGAAAAAAAAATGCCGCGTTGAAAATTTTCGAAACGAAATTGCTCGTCGGTGTCGAATCTTTTCCCGAATTTTTTCATCGTTTTCCCATATTCCATACGGACAGAAAATAAAATCTCTTTAAACTTATTTCGACTTTTTTCAACACTACTTTGATTTTCTTGGGATCGTACTCGAAGAGTATCCTTGAACTTGATTCTCTACCGTGAAAAAAACACGATCGTTTTTTTTTTCGAAATTATAAAAATAGTTGCAGCAGAATCCAACGTGAAACGAATTTTTGCAACTATGAATTTTATTCGCGATGTTGAATTTTTTTTCGCGCAATTCAATTCGGCCGATGAATAAATCGAATCCGGATATTCGCTCTTGGCTATGGAACAGTACGGATGACGCTCGCGAGAGAGAAAAATACCTTTCTCGGATCGTCGAGCGCAGCGGAGTGAGGAAGTTTTGCTCGTATCTATCGGACGGAAGTCAACGCCCTCTGTACACTCGCTAGCGGAGATAAGAGTATTTCCCTGCCTCTCCTACGTCTGCAAATCCTTTCCATCTCCCTACCCACTTTTCGTACATCGATAACCAATTTTAACCATCGAATTACGAATTTTCTTCGACCCCTTTAGCAGCACATTTACGAAACTCTTATTCGTGTATAGTCAATTCGAAAGATGAAGATTAACACTGAATCATACGATAATATTATTCGGAAAAATATGACAAAAAGAGTGGACACTTAAACGAGCTTTTTTCCTCACGCTAAATTAACAAAAAAGTTGTCCGATGATTTGATCGAATGACTTTGCTGCAACAGAATCCATGATATCAGAGCTAAGATCTAAATAGAAGTTCGTAAAGGTAGCACAGATTGTGAAAACCGTTGACTGTTTCGGAATTAAAGAGTCTCTGCAGTCTCGCGTCATAAATCAATCACGTAACGAGAGATCACGACCGTTCTTGACTGACTCGACTCTGCCGTCATCCTGGACCGAACGTCAAAGATGCTGCATGCCCGTTATTTTCATGAGTTACACCGACAGCTGCACAAATTGTTACGAACAAAGCGAAATAAACAATTTGATGAGTTTTCAATGCGAAAAAAAGAATCAAATATCGCTTTTTTTTTCAATCATTCCGTGTCAAGGCGATAGCACAAGTTTGTGCATTTCGGAACACGCGCAAGAAGCGTTTTTGCCAGCTGCGTTCGATATCGAAATATAACATTAAAGCTTCGAGTTACGACTTCATTTGGGTGCAAAAATTTGTCGACTTTAACGGTGAAAATTGAAAAATTGACTAAAAATGATCGTGAAACACAATGTGACCCTGAAAGTCGAGAAGATCGATCACTTGGCGCGGAAGATCCAGTGCGAGAACTCGACTTCGGATTTTTGAATTCGGAATGGCAAATTGCTTCGAATTTTTCTTGCTGATACTTTTTTTTCGAAAATTCAAAAAAGGTCAAAATAGCCGAATCAGTCGATGCAATTAAAGTCGCATGATCGGAATTCGCATCTGTGTATAATCGAAGACTCGACATGACAAAATGAGAAAAATATATTTCATCAATCGGCCGTTATTATATTTTTCAGTTCGACGAGTTGACCATGAACAACGCAAATGTCGAAACTGTTGTCGGCAGCTGTCCATGGCATATACCCAGACCTACGCTATTGGGACGAAAACCCGAAAAAGATAGCGATAATAGCAGCTGGGTACATCACCTTCATCCAAATTCGCAATCGAGAGGATCGACTTCTTCGCAAGGATCCACAGCCAGCACGCATGTCAGTTTCGCTCATTTTTCATTTTTTTTTTGAATAACAAGATGATAAATCAAAAGAATTCAAATTAATGACCCACGTCGATGCTTCAAGGAACTTTTGCGTCTCGCTCGATTCGACACATTTGGGCAACGTCCCATGAGGCTTTTTTATCGCATGAAAAAAAAATACTTGCGAAACCCAATTTATATCTCGGTCGATTTTTCGTCAAGCTTACATCAAGCTTCCATAAAATCGATCGTTTTAGTCTCTTTTTGTCTACTTCCGGCTACACTTTCGATAACGAAGTTTCTAGTCCAGATGAGAAAAAAAGGAACGCAATTTGAACATTTTCTTCGGAAGCCTTTGAAGATTAATGCAGAATTGGTGAAAAAAATTGATTGGAATTCTTAAAACTCGGTAAAATAAAGAATTTATGGAGCGACGATAAGCAGCCATTGGTATCGGTGCAATTTTTGTATTTCAGAGTGCAGCTTCCGGTACGTTCCTACTAACAGCGGCCAATTTGGCGAACCTAGCAGCGATACATCCTCCTACGGTAACGGCAACGAAACAAATGGACACGGAATCAATCGCGAGCAGTACGCATTTTACTGTGATTAACGGAATTGGTAGGCCAGCTGTTGTTTACAATAAATCTTGGTGCGCGAGAAATCAATTGACCGTTCTCGTATGCACCATGAGTTTTCTCTTCATGATCGGCCTACTAGCGGGTGTTCTATACATGGAAGGTAAGAAAAAACAAACAAGTTCCTGCGCTTGTCGCAAATATCGCATTACTGACGTTTGATTGTCGTTGCAGTGAGAGCCCGTGACAAATACAACTAAAAAGCCTCACTGGGATCAGGCCGCAGGGGAAGCGAAAACAAAGGACGACATTAGCGACATTGGAAAAACGAGATACTAAAGGAGACTCGTTAAAATCGTATTTTCGCGTGTCGAACGATGTGACCTTCGAAATATTCGAATTTTTTCATCGAAGAACAAGTTTAGGTATAAAGCATTGCCACTAATATTCGTGTTACTGGATAATGACTATTAAGTAATAATTATCAAAGTCAAGTTGTAATTTATCACGTCACTAACGCATTTTCATGTTTTACACGAGCGCGAGGAAACGAAAAGTGAGAATAAGGTTGAATAAATACGAAATTGAAAGAATCACGGAAAGTTTCTCGATCGATTTTGATTATTACGGAAGTGAATACTCGTCAGTGGGAAAATGTTCACTGCTGCAGCCGAATTGGCTGAATATGATTGTGAATTATGTGGAAGCTCGACGAACGTTGAAGAACCGTAATGAAAACCGGAAGTAATGATTTTCATCTCGATTTGCATTTCTTACGTATAATTTCGCATAACTTCATAAAGAATGTTAAATATGCGTCTCGATTACGTCTTTGAAGAGTGATGAAGAGCAAGACTGTCGTTGCTCTTTGTGTCTGTGATACTACTTGTGTATTAACCGATCGTTAGTTTAAAAAAATCCAATAATGTGTGCACCGATGAGATGCGATATTTATTTATCCGTACCCGCATTCCTGTACTAAATTTCTTCGTTGATAGCGCAAATCTATTTCGTAATTAATAAAAGATTTTTCGTGGACATAATTCCCTTTTAAAATCGTCGGAAAATGGAGGATTCGTTGTTTTGCACTGAAATTTCACCGAATTTTCGATATTGCCGGATAGAAAATTCGTCAAATCTCGATATTAGAATATCGAGAAAATCTTTTGAAATTGCGAGAATTCACAGTGATGTCGAAAATCTTAACGTAAACATCGATATATCGAACTAAAATATGTTCTCGAATGTGCCGTCGTATAATTGTCTTGAAACATGATCGAAGAATAAAAATGACTCACCTCGACTTCCTGGAGGGTTTGTGTCCACCGATAATTAGGCATATTCGCACCATTTCCACTGTTGGGCTTGAGTTTTCCTTTTTCCTTCTCATCCTCTTCGTCATCGGATTCAACTTTGCTGACTGCAGCGTTAGATCGCGCTTCTTCGTTCACTTCCATCGAAGACGTACCGTTTTGGCTCGGACCTGCTACCGGAGTCTCCTGAGATTTCTTTGTTATTTAAAAATCAATTATAATATTCGTCCGACTCGAAGATTTCCATTTTGAGGGAAAAAAAACGAGATTACAGAGGGGAAATAATGTTCGACAGAAATGGGATTTAACACGTATAAAACTTTTCAACTATGTGCGCAGCTTCTACCGCGGTTAATTAATGCTTTTTTATAATATACTCTTGATTGACGGTAACTTAAAATACCTCGGGTTTTTGATTACTTATTTTTGAGGCACTCGTCATTACGAGCGGAGTTTTAGATATTTTCTGGAGGGTCATTCATCGACAGTCATTGCAACTCTCAACAAATTTTTGTACGCGAAATTAGATGATTTGAAAAGTTTGTTTAAGATTATTGGACCGCAAATTAAATTTGGAGGGAATTTAGTTAATTCTCGGGATGCTGAAATTTTCAAAGGAGAATATTTTGCGCAGATAATCGATAAAGGGCCTTGAGATTCGAAAGGCAATAAATACTAAGCCTGATCTGCACTGTGCATAAAAATCGGTCCAATGTGAGATCAAGCTGAATGCTTATTTTTACAATTTCACCATAAATTAGCCTTGTTAAATGTCATAAAAATATCTCAAAGCAAAATAATAATAATTGAAAGCAGAAAATAAGCGTGAAATATTGTTTTCCGGCACTTTCTTTACCGGATGTTTGACTTTCCGAGCAAAAAAAACATGCAACGATTAATTTTGTATCAAAGCTCAATCACTCGTCAGAGGGGAAAACTGCATTTAAACATTACATCCATGTTTATAACTGAAAAAACATACCTCATTGTCTAATTCCGCTTGTAATTTGTCAGCTTGTTCGTCGGTCAATTCGACAATTCTACAATCATCATCGATCTGAGTACTCTCCGCTTGTTCCTTTGTTTTCTTTTCCTGCGCTTTCGTTCGTTTCTCTTGTTCAACTTTTTCGTCAGCCTTCTTGTTTTTGACTTTTGCGAGAGCTGCAGCTTCGTACTTTTTGAACTCTGCATCGACCATCTGGATTTACGAACATTTTTTTATGTCGCTCGTAATTTTTATGATCTGTCATTGGCTCGTGAGAGTTTGAATGGGAAAAAAGTGTGATATTACCTTGCGAGCAGCACCCTGAGCACCACCTTCGAAAAAATCGGTTTTTCTCGCTAGGAAACCGAACCATGTGCCGAGTAACTTTGAAAAAAATAATTTAAATTGTTGGAGACGTATGGATTTTGACGAAGTTTACGTAAATTAGTTGAAAAATTTCGCTACGACGCCAAACTTGCGATATTTACTGCCCTAACCTATATTTTTCAAAGTAACTTTAAGGTTATGTTCGGATGAAATACCTCTTGCACACCGCCTTCGTGTTGCTGTGCCATAGCCAAAAGAATTCCATCGAATTGTTCTTCGTTTTTCGTCATTGTCAAACTCAAAAACAGATCGTATTCGCGGTGAGAACAATGTACAATTGCTTTTATAATTTCATCAACTTTTTTCTCTTTCCCTCCTTTTGTGAAATGCACATACACGATTTTATACGCAGTCACCGACTGACAGCTTGAAACATGTGAAGTCTAGGAAACCGTCGCCGGGTGGAACTGGATGGAACGAGGTGGAACAAAATTTACAAAACTCATCTATCTATATTTACGACAAATCGGGATTAGATCGATTAAATCACCGTCATTTCGAGAATTACTTGTTTTTCATGGGTTTTATGCAATACAGAATGAATTGTGATATTTAATATATGGGATTAAGTGAAAAGTCGCATACAATTGTTTTCTATGAATTTTGTGATCATGCATTCCCGAACGACCAACCAATTTCCGTTTCACGTGGGCGATTTTTGGTCAACTAACGAGAAAATTACGCAGCTGTCGTTGTTTTTATTAATTGCTGCATTCGAAATTGGCTTAAAGAACACACGTTTTATCCATAATTCTGCGCTATATAGCATACATTCGATACAAGCCAAATGGATTTACGACACAAAAAAGCAAAAACATCGATCCACCATTTCCCGCAAGACCGCTAAGACTACTCTAGTCAATTTTTGTAAGCGTTTCCCAGTTTTTTACGGCGAAAGTCTGTACGATCCCGTGAATTATCGAGTATTCTCATGTTCCTTGTATGCAATTCCAACAATTATTGTACATTATAACCCGCAATTATTAGCATATTATTCTCACAAAGAAGATACACAACCATTGTTCTTCGCTTATTTCGAATTTTTCTGCAGCTAATTCGACCAATGGCTATTGAGAATTTTTCGATTCGCTAAAAAAGGACGCCTGCAACCGCCGTTTTTGCCGTTACAAGTTTGAGCGTGCTATCTATATTATTTGTAAATGTTTTGATTTTATAGACATTTTGAAAATCTTGATGAAGACGATTAAACACAACGAAGTAAGGAAAAAATCATTTGTTTTTTATTCCCGATATTTGAACGTAGATGTGAGTTTTGATTCTGCGTTTAGTTTTATGCGCAGCATTGTCGGCGGGAAGACAATATTGACATTTTTCATTACATGTTCATTGCATTTACTATTCTTCCAAACACCGCCGAAAGATTTTCTTTATGCCACATTGTATTATCGTATCCTTAATTATAAATAACTCTCGCGTTCAATTACAATTATGTTATTCCCGCTCTTTCAACATCCATAACCTAAAAAATCGGACAGAGGGCAAACATTTTGTTGGTGCATTTCTATAACCATAGTTCTTTTTATTTCAAATTCCGTACGAATTTCGTTAATTATTGCTGACACAGCTTCAATTGCTAGCGGCACAAGTTCATATTTCAATATTCAAAAAATCGTCGATTCCCCAATAATTGTTCCGTTTTTCATCTGCGACGATTTGCGATCTGTTGATCTGGAGCTTCGTCTTGTTTATTTTCCAGAATGAACGGTCAAAATCCGAGAAACAGTAATGCCTCGGATAGCGAGATGAACATCGATCCACCGGTGGACGGCGATATAGATTCGGACGAAGAAGGAGGTCTACGTATCGATAATGAAATTTATATTCCTCCGCCTCCTCCAAAATACGACGATACATCCTCATTCGGACGGAGGCTCATGATCGATAAGATAGTCAATGACAATTTCAAAAGCTACGCCGGCCAAGTCAGCATAGGTCCTTTTGACGAATGCTTTTCGGCCATAATAGGACCCAACGGAAGCGGAAAGAGCAACGTCATAGATTCTATGCTATTCGTCTTCGGCTACAGAGCCAGTAAAATTCGATTGAAAAAAATTTCTGAGCTCATTCACAATTCTAGTCAACACAAAGATATCAGAAGCTGCTCCGTTTCCATACATTTTAGGAGAATCATAGATAAGGTAGAGTTTAAAAAAACCTACAATTTATCTGCTATACTTTCGTACTTGACAATATTTTACACGCACGTCCATCTGTATCTTCACATAACGCCACAGGAAATAATGTTATCTCAGAAAATGGAACAATTTTTCACTGAAAAATACTTTTACAGGGCGACGGTTGCTTTGAAAAAGTTCCGAATAGCAGCGTTATAATATCCAGAACGGCGTTCAGGGATAGCTCCTCGTTTTACGAACTGGATGGGAAGAAAGTGCAATTGAAAGAGATCGTCAAGCTATTGAGATCCGAAGGTGTCGATCTTGACCATAATAGATTTTTGATCTTGCAGGTATGAAACTGTGGAACAAAAAATTGTACTTTTTTCGAAACATTTCATCGTCCGATTCATTTGGATTTCGTTTCGATGAAACGAGTAATCGATTTTTCCATTCTTTTTTAGGGTGAAGTCGAGCAAATAGCTATGATGAAGCCTAAAGGACAAAATGATCAAGATTCCGGAATGCTTGAATTTCTCGAAGACATTATTGGTACAACGAGATACAAAGAGCCTCTCGAAAAACTCTCCAACAACGTTGAACTACTCACGGAACAACGGGTTGAGAAATTGAATCGTTTGCGTTTGGTCGAGGCGGAAAAAAACGATCTGATAGAACCCATGCAAGGCGCAGTTCAATATTTAAAAATGGAAAATACGATAACGAAATTGCAACACAAGCTCTACCATTGTAAAAAGTGAGTATATCGTTTTTCTCAAGATTTCCGAAAAAACGAAACGCGTTTAAAAAGTTCATACTCAACTTTGTCGTCGTTGCCAGGTTCGAGGTTTCCGCTGAAATGGAGGAGCACGAGGCCAAGAAAAATGAACTCGACGAGGATTTCGCCAAGCTTGTAGCGGAAATGGAGAGCGTTCGTGACGAAAAGGAAACAAAGAGCAAAGAGATGAAGGAAAAGTGTAAAAAGTGGGACATGTTGCAACAGAAGAAAGATAAAGCGACAGCGAAATTCGACGCTATAAGAAAAGAGGACGAGGCTTTGCACGCCGAGCTCGTCGAAACGAACAAGCGTCGCAAAGCGAACGTCGCGACCTTGAAGACGGAGAAATCAAATCTCGAAGAATTGTCAAAAGTGCCGGAAAAAAGTGCCAGAGACATCGAAGAGTGCGAAAAATTGGCGCAAAAATCGATCGCGTCGCGCGAAAAGGAGGAAGAAGCTCTGAAGAAATTGATGAACAACTTGCGCGAGAAAACTGACCCGTTGCTCAATCAGCGCCGGGAATTCGAGACAAAATTGATAAATCTCAGAAGAGACGTCGATCAAGCGAAAGCTGCTTGCGATCTTGCGGAATCGGAGCTGAATATTTACACGTCCGTCGAACAGACAGAGACGCAGAAGCTCGAGGAGCTCCGAAAAACGCTTGAAACGACGAGCGAAACGTTGAAACAACGAAAACAGCAATTAACTTCGTACTCGAGCAAGATACCCGCGACGACGAAGAGTCTCAAAGAAGCGGAAACGGAGCTCAGTCAGGTGAAGGATCGCGAGGCTGTTGTGAGCGAAAAATTGAAGAATACGAGAGTGCAATTTGAGGAAAAGAGATCGGCGATGAACGCGAGTAGATCGAGAAACCGCGTCATCGATGCTCTCATGCAGGAGAAACGAGCCGGACGAATCGCCGGTGTTTTCGGGCGTCTCGGAGATCTCGGTGCTATCGACGCCAAATACGACATAGCTGTGTCAACGGCGTGCGGTCCTCTTGACAATGTGGTCGTCGATACTGTAAAAACAGCTCAATCCTGTATTTTATTTCTGCGACAGAATGACATTGGTCGTACGACCTTGATACCCCTCGAGAAGCAAGAACGTTACGCGCAACAATGCCGACAGAAAATCACAACGCCGGAAAACGTTCCGAGGCTCTACGATCTCATTAAAGTCGAGGATGAACGATTACTTCCGGTGTTTTATTACGCTCTTCGCAATACTCTCGTGGCGAACGACTTGAATCAAGCTACTCGTATCGCTTACGGCTCCCAGCGTTTTCGCGTTGTTACTCTCAAAGGTGAGCTCATAGAGCTCTCGGGAACGATGTCAGGCGGTGGTAAGACCGTGCTGCGCGGACGTATGGGTCAAAGGGTCGTCAGAAGCGAGCCGTCCGTGGTCGATGTTGAAAAATTGCAGACCAATCTCGACGCGCTTTACGAAGAGTGCAATCAGCTGAGAATGCGGCAACAGTCGCTCGAGGAACAAGTTCACACGCTAAGCGCGGCATTGAAAGCCATGACGGTTGATCGCAGCAAGTGTGAGATCGAGATCAAGAGTTTGGCGGAGCAGGAAACTTTGATACGTTCGCAAATTGAACCGCAGGAGAAGAAATGTGCGGCGAGCGTCGCTGACCCGAAAAGAGTCAAACGACTCAAGGAGGCCGTTGAGCTCGTTCAAGTCGATTACAAAGCGGTCAAGGAACGTTCGAAGGAGACTGAGACTACCGTGGCGCGTTTGACAAAGGAGATCGAGGAAATTTCCGGCGGACGAGTGAAGGAGCAACAGAAAAAGATCGAAACGTTGACGAAAGCGATCGATAAAGCCGAAGCTGAAATTCGCCGACTGCGAGTCGCCATCAAAACGGCCGAAAGAAATACGAAGAAAACCGAGCAGAGAATCGAGAGTTTGGAAAGTGACGTGATAACGTGCGAACAGAGAATTCGCGATATACAAAAGGAGAAAACGGAATTCGAGGAGACAGCGAAGGTCATATTGGAGGAACTCGACGAGCTCTCGGGGTCTCTCACGGAGAGAGACGAGGTGGAGAAAGCGTACAGAGAGGAACTTGGCGCCCTGGGTACTCGTGAGAGCAAAATGAAGGCTCTCAAGATCGATCTCGAGCAGAAAGTTCGCGAGAGCGGGAAAAAGCTCGAAGAGTTGAGAGCGCTCGTTCCGGAATACACGAGAAGAATAGCGGGTTTGAAGCTCAACGATGTACCGGGTGAAGCAGCGGAGACGCTCGTCGATCTCACGGACGAGCAAGTTCGGCAATTGACCATCGGCGACATTAAGGACGAGCTGCAGAGTGCGAAACACGATTTACCCAAGGAAATACCGAATATGCAAGTTATCAAGGATTTCCATGTTAAAGAAGCGGCTTATTTGAAGAGGGTGTCGGAACTCGACGAAATAACGACGACGAGGAACAAACTCCGCGATGTTTACGACATGGCGAGACGCAGACGCTGCGAAGAATTTCTCGCCGGTTTCGTTACCATCACCGGTAAATTGAAGCAAATGTATCAGATGATAACGCTAGATGGCGATGCGGAACTCGAGCTCGTTGATTCCATGGATCCTTTCAGCGAGGGTATCGTTTTTAGCGTTCGTCCGCCAAAGAAATCTTGGAAAAACATCAGCAATCTCAGCGGCGGCGAAAAAACCCTCAGCTCATTGGCTCTCGTGTTCGCTCTGCATCACTACAAACCCTCGCCCGTCTATTTCATGGACGAGATCGATGCCGCTCTCGATTTTAAGAACATCTCCATTATTGGCAATTACATAAAGGGCTGCACGAAAAATTCACAATTTATCATCATATCGTTGCGCGACAACATGTTCGAACTTGCCAGCACTCTCGTCGGTATATACAAGACTTACGACGCCACGAAAACCGTCACGATCAACATGAATTCGTACATGGGAAAGTTCGGTGAAATTCCGCTGACTCAGGGTGGCGTTTCACTGAAAAATCGTTATTGCTCGCAAGGCGCGCGATCGGCCACTCAAATACCACCCAAAGAAATTACCTTTGCCAACGCTCCGCAACGCATCGAACCACAGATCGCCGCTACGTGCCCGGCGGTCATCGGCGATACGGAAAATTCCGCGTCAACGTCCTTGGCCAATCAGACTCTGGGGTAGATAAAAATTTATATACAAAATTTGTTTAAATATGCTGACAATCGCGAGAGTCGTGTGCCAATCGCTTAAATCCGCGATTTCATTTTGAGTTAAAAAAAGAAAACGTTAATTCGGTACATATTTTTACAAACATTTCTGAACGACTTTTTTCATTGCAATCCTGTTGAAAATACGCTTGGATCAATGTGAAAAATAAAATCACGAGTTAATAACTTTTATAAGGAATTTAACGGATTTCGATATTCTCGAAAAATTTGCATCGATTTTGAATTTGTGAATTTGTGAATTTACCCATTGGTTTTCCAGACTTGGGGATTTGAGTCTTCCACCGACGCCGAACGAGACACCGACGCGTCGTCAAAGCTCAGGCTCCGACACTGTCGAAACAACGCCCGAAAGAAGATCCATGCGAAAAAGGCGCAGACTTTAACGGACTTTCATCGCATTTTAAACACAAATTCGTTCTAGATATGATTCTAGAACGTTGTGTCTGTATCATTGTCAAATCAGTTTGATCGCGATTGCTGTACATTCGCATAAAATTATCCTCTCGCGAGTTCCACAGATTGCAGAGAAGGTAATGTGAGTGCCTTTTTTCGTTTGGTAACGATAAAACATAAAAATAAACAATTAAATTTAACGAATTTATGAAAGCTCATATGTGTTTTCGAAGAAAATGAGATTAACGTTCGTTTTTGCAATTGCACTTGTCGTGTTATCGAGTCGAACGTTTTACTCAAAGGATCAACGATATTTCGAACTCTCAAACGTCACGAGAAATATCTACCAGATGGTGCAATGTCCTCGTGGATATGTTTTATTCAAAAATTGTCAGTTTTCATGAGCAATTTTTCAGGAAATATCCGCGGAGATTTGTTGTGTCTTGCCTAGTTTTCGTCATTTTCCTTCTATTTCTGCGGACTCGCTTCGTCTTGTCCTTTGAACGCGAATTTCACGCCTGAACTGATAGTTCAAATTAATTCTCTTTATCATCTCGGCCTTGCTTCAATTTTTATTTGCACCGATTGGTTTATAAAACTGATTTATCATGAATATCAACGCACGATCAGACATGTAAATACGTTTTCACGACTGGAGTGAAACATTCAAATTATACAAATTTATAACGCAAGCGCAGTGTAAATACAAGGATTTTGCGAAGTTTTTTTTGAAGGAACGCAGATTTTCGATCAAACACATTGACGGATAAAAAGTCTTTTTTCAGAAAACCATTATTTCATCTGCATTTAATCGTTCATAGTTTATGCACCTTGAAATCAAGTTTTGAATACCCACCTACGATGTAAGCTGGTCAATTATGATATAAATTTTACTCCCAAATAATCGTCTTTTGTACCAGTAAGTAAAATGCTTGTGACAATTATTGCCTCGAGAACTAAAACTCTATTCGTTCTCTCTCGAGATTGAAACAATTTTTGTTTTCGCAATTAATGAAACAACGTTTTCACTCTAGGCGTACTTGAATAAAGAGAAAACAGAGTTCAGTTATGCGGAAAATCAAAATTGATTTATATAAAAATAGTTTATGTATATTATTATATAATAATATTGAAATAGAGAAATACGAATTTTGAGTAAAAGTTACATTAGGTTGTAATTATACTTAAATTATTTGCCAATTAATAAATAACGGCTGAGTACTGATGAGTGGAAAAGGTACATATTATATGTTTATATCGAATTAGAAAAAACTAGAGCATAATAAATGTAAATAATTCGTTATTCGAGAGCTCAAACGGCCATTCGTTTTTCGCATCTTTTGGAACTCTGCTTGCAATAATTTCAACAGCTTCGTCCACATTTCCCACTTTTCAATATTATGTTAGGTTGAGACAAAAACGGCCGCGTGACAGAGGATTTTTGTAACTTTTTATTGTAACCCGAAGAGTGCAAAACAGTCGCCATCGAAACTTATTTTACAATTTCAAACTATAAATGAATATTTACATTCAGCCAGCACACTTGTAGAACTGATTTAAGACTTTTGGTACATTACGATCGAGTATTACGATCGACAAATCCAAATCGACACGAAACGTATAATATTTTCGACCTTTGAAGTACGCGGAGGTGTCATAGTTTTGTATACGAAAAAAATGTTCACAAAGATATTGAAGAATCTAATCGGCAGTTCTCATTTCAAAGTCTAAATACCGAAATTCACGAATTCACGACCCGCTCTTTACAAACGCGAGCCCACCCTGCAAATTTCGCGCCGAGACCCAACGCGCAGGCGTTACACGAGGGCGACTGGTGCGCCATCTTACAATCGCGAGGTGGTAGCTCGTTGAACCTCAAAATGCCAGAAGCGAAAACTTCCTTCGCTTCTCCGTCTATCTCCGCGTGCGTGATTTTCTGTATGCGTGCGCGCAGTCGTGGGGAAAATCGGGGAGAAAAACGTAACGCAAAGTTTTTTTTAGTCTCCGAAATCGAAATAGAAAGAAAAAAAGAGTACGAACAACGCGCAGAATCATTCGGTAATCGCGAACAATTTATCCCTTTTTTCTTACGCTCTTCGAGTGTGTTTCGAGTGTTACGCGCAGTGTAACGAGGTGCGTGCGAAGGGGAGGGGTAAAGGTGTCCAAGGGGAACCAGGTCGTTGGTTAGTTGACGTGGGTGCTTTTTGATAACCGTACGACTGACAAAATCAGTGTAAACCAAAAGTGCCGTTGCATCGCTGATAAATGATCATTAAAAATATACCATCGAAATAGAGTCGCTCGTTACGTCCACCTCGTGTCGCGCTTGAACAGGAGCAAAAGATAAACGAACACGCTAAACCTTTTTGCATCGTGACAAGGGTCTTTTTTTCTCATTGATGCTAAAAAATATATTCCCCACTGGTCATTTTTTCTTCCTCTTCGGTTTTTCTTCTTTTTTTTATCTCACCTCATCAAGAGGACGAAATTCAGCGATTTCGAACGAGCTATGACCTCATACGTTATTTCTCACTTCGCGAGTGCACGAAGCGCGTCGTTAAACTGACATGGAGCTCTCGATAGTGTTTATTAACGTACCGTATACCTTCGGAACGGCAATAACATCGCCCGGTTCTCGTCGAACTGACGGTCGCGACGAAAATTCGCACCGTTCGAATCGCAACGCAAAATTCGTCGACTCTCTCCCGATATTAACTGCAACAGAAATACCTGTCAAATAAGGAGAAAACAAAAATATCGCAGTTTTTCTTTTTGTCTCTTGTTGAAAGCGCGAAAATTGTTCTGCAAAATTTTTCACCATGGCTTCGACGTTCACGAGCTCCGCGCAGGTTCTCATGAACAAGGGAAAACAGAGAGCAGCCGCTTACATTCACGCCGAGTGTCGCAATCCGACGGGGGCCAGCGGATGTCCTCAGCATCTTGAGGAACTTCTCGATATTTTATTATCACCCAGCAAACCGATCGACGATTGGGACACCATCGATTGGTGCAAATGGCTCATGGCAGGTGGCAGAACTCCGGACGAATTTTCCAACACGGGTAAATGAAATTATATTCATTTATACATTTATTTATATTCACATAAATCAATGTTTTTTCAAATTTATTCAATCGTTCCGCCTAAAACAAAACGAAAAAGAGAGAGGGAAAATTCTGCAAAGGAAGTTTGGACCGATGCTCCAAAATTGACGATACAAGATTTCTCGACGGAGGAAAAAATATAAATAAGGAAAAACACTATCGTGCCAATGAGAAGCAAAAGATTATCAAGATATCCTAAGAGAAATATTTTTGTGAAAAAAAGTAAGCTCATATTAAAAAGTATAAATAAAGGAAAACTCTATCGTGCCAATGAGAAGCAAAAGATTATCAAGATATCCTGAGAGAAATATTTTTGTGAAAAAAAGTAAGCTCGTATTTCTAGAAACACAATAGTGTCAGTATTTCATCATTCACCGATCGGTACACCTTATTTTGCTTACGATCGAACTTGAGTGTGGCCCTCCTTATTTTTAATAGAAACAGAACTTTCTCGTACCCGTTTATTCCGGAGATAAACTTTTTTCAGATATACTCTATGCCGATATAAAGTTTTTCAAACGTATAGCAAGCGGAAAGACAAAGATTGTACCTAAAAAGGAAAAAATACTGTTATACATACATCCTATTTTGATAAGGATGTTTGATGAGGCATTAAGAGACCTTAAAACATGTTTCAGTCATTAACAATATTTCACATGAGTAGATACAGATCTTTCCTCAAGATACATATATACCATGAGAAAAAACCTATAAGAACTCGAAGAAATAACGATAGTAATCATGAAAGATGCTTCTGATGCAATAATCAGTGCCAAAGTTACGATTTTGGAGAACGGATATTATACGAGCTAAATATTCCGATTCGCGAAATTGCCATTGATACGAGTCACGCGCATCTTAAATTTGCGATAAAAGGCAAGATGCACGTTCTTGTAATTTTCTTTATAAAAATTATATTACGCGTATTCAAATTCAAACATCTGAAACAATTCCATCTACATGTCGCTGTGCTTGCATTAAACTCGATGAAAAAATTATTTCATTTTATATTTACGATTAAAAGACTAAACAGGTATATACGATATCCTTTTTATTTCGTGGAAATCAAGCTCGCTTTCTGATAAGAGTACACGGAAAGAAATACGATACATGGATATATGCGTTTCATTAAAGATTGTAGGAAAATAATGATTCTATTTATAAAGATAACGAGAACACTGCGAGTAGGTATAAATAATGAATAATTTCGCGATAAGCGTATCGTTAAAATGCGCCGGAGAATTGTATTGAATCTACAATGTTGCATCACGAGATTATTCATAGATCAGCGCTCGGATACGGGGGCTATATTGCAAATCGCAAGATGAATCAACTTTGACCAATTAAATTTCGTTGCATCGTCATTTCCGAACCGCAGAATATTTTCGTTTCATGTTTTTTTTCCAACTTTTATTACAGTCCGTCTTTATGACAACGCTACGACCTGTGGCTTGGTATGGACGCCGAATTTCGTCGCCTATCGATGCCGTACGTGCAGCATTTCACCTTGCATGGCTCTCTGCACCGAATGCTTCAAGAAAGGGAATCACCATCGTCACGACTTCAATATGTTTCTCAGCCAGGCTGGAGGTGCTTGCGACTGTGGTGACACATCAGTGATGAAGGAAACTGGGTATATTTTCGAAGAAAAATACAGAAATTTAAAGCAGCTTTATTTTTTCATAATTCGGGAAAAAGGTGTTAAAAACGCATTGTTCTAAATCAATAACAATTTTTCGATTTCTTTTTTCTGTTTTCGCAGAACTCATAATTCTTTCGCGTAGATTTACTCGAAATTCATATTCCGTTAATCCGTCGGCGGTAATATCGAAATTATCTCGAATAAACGTATCGAGGTTTTATCATTCGAGATCATTTCTACTCCAAATTTTTACTTTGTCCAAAAAAATTCCCGAATCTCGTTTCTTGCGATCCCTCGAGGACCAGCTTTTCAATTACTTGCTATAGTCTAATGTAATCTCATGTAATTTGAAAAAAAAGTCCAATTCAATCGTTCGATAATATCTTTTATTTTTGTTTTTGCTGTTTTGCTATAGAAGAATGTAGGAGATAATCCGTGCATTTATCGTTGCGATAATGAATTTTCATGTTACAGATTTTGCGACAGGCACGGCCCAAAAGCTGCCGTCAACAAATCGCCTGCTCCCGCCGATCTGATGTGCGTAGCCGAGGCAATGATGCCTAGAATAATTCTTCGACTGATTCAGCACTTGCGTGAAAATTGGTGAGTCTTCATCGGAGTTTATCAGCTTTTCTCGACCCCGTCGCGGTAGAAAATCGAATGAGATGAACCTTGATGAATTTCCATATTTTTCTTGCAGCAAAATGAGAGCCTCGGATTATTTAATGGCGATCCAGAGCGCAGACGCTTATCTCACGATGTTACTCGACTTGAATCACATGGGAGCGCTTATGAGACACGTAATGACATTAGCACTTACGAATCCACAAAAATATCGGGGTCTTATGGACCAGGCTGGCACTTCCGGACAATCCGAGTATCAGACGTATTGCCAGGAGAGTTACAAGATTTATCAGGAGGCCATCAAGTCACTGCCGAATCCTGAACCTCCCGATGAATACAAAGGTACGAAAAATTACCGCATACTTTTTACAGTACTTTTTACGTACAGCGTAATTACTCACGTACAGTTCTAAAGTACAGCGATAAATTACAAAAGTTTCAAACAAAATCCTTGTGACTTTTCTCGAAAGAAATGCACAAGCGTCTTTCGATACTCGAATAAAAATCTCGCGGTATTTAACGTAAAGTATCCGCTCCGTCCGATGTTCAAACGCATCGGCGTTTTTCGACGTCGCAAAATAATCCGCGAGGGTTTTTTTCACGTTTTCCATTGTTCAATTTTCCCAGATTGTCCGTCACTGCAGACTCATTTGGAACATAACACGTTTCTGGAGGAGCTGATGTTCTGGACCGTGGCTTACGAATTTCCGCAGAAGCTCGTTTGCCTTCTGCTGAACATGATGCCGGATCCGGATTACAAAGAAGCGCTCACGCGCGCATTCGTACTTCATTACAGTAGAATCGCTAGGATGCTCGAACGCTCGACTGATCCCGATACGCTTAGCAACAGAGTCGTTCACGTTAGCGTACAATTGTTCAGTAACGAACGCTTAGCCATCAAAATGGTCGATCAGCTGAAATTACTTCACGTTATGGTTATAAGTCTCAAGTACATGATGTGCAAAATACTCATTCAGAACACGTTACACAGTGAGTACTCTCGTACGAGCCTTGAGACGATCAATAATCGGAATGTCGCGAGAAAAAGCTTAATCGTCGTTATTACTCGGCTTTTGCTTTTCTTTCAAGATCCGAGTGAGAATTTTCATCACGTTGTCGACTGCGGACGCCAAGTCATGAAGGAACACTGTTATTGGCCTTTGGTGTCCGATCTCAACAACGTTTTGTCTCATCAGCCGGTTGCCGTTCGATTCCTCAGTGACGACACGCTTCTCGAGATGTGGTTCGAATTTCTTTCAATGTTTCAAGGTTAGCATTCGCCGAAAGAACGATAACGACCGTCGAATGTGCTCGATGTCATTCGATTCACCGTTTTCTCTCTATTCTTCTTCGTTTTTTTTGTATACAGGAATGAACGTGAATCAGAGAGAAATGGGAGCTCACGTGGAATTCGAGCCGACGACTTATTACGCAGCTTTTAGCGCGGAACTCGAAGCCAGCGCTTATCCGATGTGGGCCCTCGTTTCGCATCTCCGTGGGCCGGAAAGCGCCGGTATAACTCGCAGAGCGTTGGATTTTTGCTTAACGGCGCTTCAGGACTGGCTCGATGCTATACACTTCACGAGTCCCGATGTGGTCAGTGAGATTAATCATCGATAATTGAGGGTTTTTTTTAGCGAAAGCAAATCGATCGTCGAAAAATTGAGTTTGGAATTACTGTCAATGTTTACGATGTCCCCCATCCGTCATAAGAGAACGATATCAACTCGAATCTTATCGGAAATTGGGTGTTTATTATCGTTCGACTGCAAAGGAATAATTATCATCGATTCCTGACGTTAATTCGCGCTTTGAAAATCGACGTTTTATGAAAAAAAAAAAAACAAATTGACTCGATCATAAAGAATCCGTTTTTTTTTTATTGCCACACAGAACGACGTGCTCCACGTGTCTTTCCATATACCGCTTCACCGATACTTCGCTGTATTTATGTGTCAAGCTGTAAGACAGCAAGGAGTCACCCTCGAGGAGTTGTTGCCGCCGAAAGACATGTTACACCTTCTGATGATGCATCCTCTTCGAGTTCAGGTGAGTTAAAAAACATTACTCCGTCAATAAACTGTCCGAAAAAAGTCGGGAAAGAGAATTTCGTAGATTTGCGATTTGTCTTTAAACGCGATCGAAATTTTTGCTTTTTTTCTTTCATCTTTTTATTTACTTTATTGAATACATATACCTACAGAAATACGGAAACTGAATCGGAGCGCCGTTGGGCGAATGAAAAAATCAAAAAGAAATTGAACTTAACTAACGAAGTAGAGGATCATTCAATAGCATTGTTACAGAAAAAATCCCGGCTGTTTTTCTCTTTCCCATTGCTTATATCGTTGTTTTTTTATTTTTTTATTATTAACTAACTCTATTCGACTAAGGTTACCGCGTTTACAGGGCAAAGTTTTCTCGGATTTTCGATATGTTTTTACGCCCCCCCCCCCCCCCCCCCTATTTTGCCCTATCGTCATCGGTTTATCTCTCAATTCTGAGTTTTGGAGAAATCCGTGTTATTCCTTATTACTAAGTTTTGAGATTCTTTATTTTTTAAAGCGTCGGTATTTCATTGATACCGAGAACGGAAGGTTGCGGTGGCAAATCGGCCTTGAGATGTTTTTCAAAGTTATAAGTGATAATACGCGGTGCCAGGAAACCACCGGAACCTTTGAGTCCCTTGTGATAAATTCCCGCTCCTGATAAAAGAAACGAGGGACTAGTCACTACCGGTTGTATGTCGATGAACGGTATAGTCGATTGAGCCGCGTCTTTCTCGAGATCCGTCGGGGCGAAATTCAAGTATTGATTCGAGCGCGAATCCGGCAATGACGGCGCGTGTATTCTCGTCGGAATTCCCGGTTTTTCCAGTTTCATTTCCGTTCTGAAATGACAATGCGAACATCCGATGTTAAAACGCGAAGCTGGCACTCGAAGAAATGTCGTGAAACTCTGTTTTTTGAAACTTGCACACGAGATAACGGAAATAACTTTCTTCACCCGCGATGGTAAACGATATTTCCGTTTTTTTGGTATATAAAAATGGTGAGGAAAAAAAGGTTGCGAAGATTTCTCGAGGACACTCGCTCGTACCTTGCTTTTTCCCCGGTCGTTGGATCTTTCACGTCCGTAATATCGTTACTCATCCACGTACTTTTTTCCAATGGCCTGAGAAGCTTGCCGCTCGTGAAGTTGAATGGCGTTAAGCGAATCTCGAAATTCAAGTGAGCACCCACGACCCTGAATCTTACACCTAAAAAGAAAAATAATGGAATATTTCATCAAAGACGATACGAATTTTTAAAATCGGAACACGTCCGAAATTCGAATTAAAAGTTCAAATACAGCACAAAGTTGATTTTTCCTTTGTTTTTTAATGTAAAATGTTGAATTACCCGTGAGAAGTTGATCATCCGTTGCCATCAAATCGTCCAGATCCACGGCTCTCTTCTCCCAGGCGAGTGTGTGATAATCACGGCCGTTCTCGACATCCTTATCCAAAACCGTGAAATTATCAACTTTTTTCCAATAAACAGTCGATTCATTGATTCTGCCGCGTTCGACCAATTCGCCTTGTTGGATTACAAGGTGAATTATTTTGTTGACCATCGCAAACTTCAAGCCAGTTATCACTCTAAAATTGAAAAAAAGGATTTTTGGAATTTTACGTTTGAATAGTGCTCGCGAAATCATTTTTTTTTTTCATTTCATTCGTGAAACGTGAAATTCTTCCGCTCCGGTTTGGTACTTGAAAAAAATATATATTTGATGTTTGTGGAGGATATAATTCTGTTATTGCATGATTTTTTTCGGAGATAAAACAAACCTGTTTTTTTCAACGTCCGAGGTAACTTCTCGAAGGCTGAAATAACGATCGGAGCTGGAATTGTGATCGTCGCAGAAACACATGCAATAACTGCAATGCCAAAAGAGCCATCTCCACCAACTATCGACTTTGGTAGTTCCTATTTTGCAAGTCCCTTTATTTCCGTAAACAAGTCCGTTTTCGTACTCGATGTACTCGTACCTTCGATTGCTCGTTTTTGCCTAAGGGGAAATGACATCGCGCACATATCGAGTATCAAACTTTGTTTCATTGACGCTTTGCACGTTGCGAAAAACTCATTCGCGTTTTTCCGTTTAATCTCGACTAGGAATACTTGGCCTTTCTTACCGACGGACATATCCACATGTCGGAATCGACGTATTGACAATTCAATACTTTGCCATTGCAGCGACGTTGCTTTGCACAATACTGATTCTCGTAGCAGCCGTTTACAGTTGCAAAACTGTAATAGCCACAATTCTCTTTGCACGTTGCCGTTGGATTTAAATCCACCTCGTTGACGATGTAACCCTGAAAAAGCTGCTTCAACTCCACGTACGTTGAGTCTTGAGAAAATAAAAGAATTCATTTATTTTCATACAAAATTGATGAAGATTTTACGCACGTAATGGCATTAAAAATTAAATGGTAATGGATATCATTTTTCTTCTTCAATTAATGAAGATAGTTTGGATTCGTCGGAAATCGCATAGACAATGTATTGAATTTTCTTCGGGCTTTGTCGAATTTTTTAAATTTCTTTTCGTTACTTTTTCGTACCTTCCTTGTGAACGCCCGGGTCGCACCTCCACAATTCTCTCGGAGCAAAAGACACGGCAGTTTTAACCGCTCTCAACATTTGTCCCGTTCTCTCGAGATACTTACTTGTCGTTCGCCTCATTTCCTCTAGAAATCTATCTGCAATGAAAGTGATGTTTTTTTTCCCGTCGCAATGTTGATGTTGTGTTTTTTTAATATTTTTTTCTGCGGAACGAAGAAAATCACTCACTCGTATTGTTGAACTGTAAGAATGAATACGAAAATTGCATCATGGCCCAACCTCTCATTTCCGTGAGAGCTATCTTATTGTACAAATTGTACAGCAACTGTTGGGGCGATTGTTTTCCGTTGCAAATTTGCTGTTGTCCTTCCTGGTGGAATAGATGAGCAGACAGAGAGTGAATTCAGTAAGATCAGTGTCGGATTAAGGACGGCGTAGGTAGAGATTAATTCTTTAATGAAAAATAATGATACGGGGAGGGTACCCGAGATGATTCTCCGTTTGCTCCCTGCCATTGGGACCAAGTAAATTGACCCCTCTAAACCTGTGATTCTCTCGTGTATCTATTTTGCATTTCATCTTGCTCGGACCGAGCGACTAACATCCTCAAAATTTTGATAATTATTTTGATTAAACGCTCCAAGCACCGAATATCTCTTATTATTTCGATGCTGGAGATTTTTTTCCCTCGCGTCTTCAGTGTTTTCAAAACGTAAAGCAATGAATACATAAATTGTCAAATTGCAAATAATTATCTTTGGCAAATTGTCACTCTCGCATAATACTTTCGTCTCGCCCTGAATTGGGCGTAAGCATCAAAATCTCTCTATAAATAATGGGCAACAGATTACCGTCGGAGCCTGAAACATCTTTTTCTCAATATTTATGTACCTGATAAGCCGATATGAATAAATTTTCCTGAGCGATGGAATCGGCTATGCGAAACAGAGCGGCAGGTACGCCGACGTAAGGATCGTTGAAAATAGTTTCAGCAAAATTGGACCATTTTTCAAGATCGAAGGGCACCCTTCTGGCTGAAGTATCTTGCAATGTTTTCCTAAAATTTGCGTACAATCCGTCTATGTTTTTCGTATCGTTCTGTACTTTGGCCCACAGCCAGAGAGTATCGAGAAGAGCTAGTTGTTTTTCGCTAATGGCGGCTGGAGACTTTTCGAGACTATCGCCAAATGTCTCATAGGACGCGATGAGTCTCATGTAAGTTCCTTCGCCGGGTCCGGGCGAGCTTCTTCCGACATTTTTAAAAAGATCTTTCAGATCTAGAAGTTCGGATCTTAAACGATCAACCTCCGAATAATCGTGTCTCTGAGAGAACGCGCCAGAGATCATGAGGAGGAAAATTATTGAAAACGTTGTCGTCATGTTTTTTCTCTGTTTCTTTGTCTCGTCAAGATTTATAATTTCTTCGTCGACTTGTTATTCACTGACATTTATCAAACTTGCTTTCACGATTGTTTATCGAATGACGCGCAATGTTATCAACGATGACATTGATACTATATTGTCCAAGAAGAAACGAAATTTTCAAAACTGTACGTCAAACTGCGTTAGGGCTGAGTCGACATTTTTCGTTGTTTTTCTTTGTCGACCAATCACTTTTCACATTGTAGCAAGAACGTGGCACGCGCGTAAAGAAACAAGCGATAATGAACATACGAAAAATAAAACGAGAGCACAGAGAAAAACCTTAATGAAAGTCCAAATTCGCGCAGTTCCGCTTGGATATATAGCTATGTCGATGGAAATTGCAGTGATTCAGCGCAAACTCGTGAAAAACACGTCAATGTGGATGCGTTGAAACGCTTTAACGAACGCGATGTGGAAAATGGGCAATTTATTTTGGCGCAAATTTGCGATTCACGCGAAAAACAGAGCATGAGGTATCGTTTGGAGAATTAGAATCAACTGGTGTTTGCGCGGAGTTTGAGAAAACGATCGTACACGCATGTAAAATTTGCTCCAACTGACACCCCGAGAATTACGCTTGCTCTTTAGGCCTTTACCGTTGTTTCTTTTTCTCTCTGTTTTCCCCCTCTCTAGCTATTTCTCTCCCTCTTCGGCTATAATTCCTGGAGGGGAATATAAAACCTGGACCATTCCCGATCGTTGTGACGCATTTCACGCATAAATGACCATCCTTGCACCTCCCCCTCTATATCCACGGCAAATGTTTTGCTGACTCGTCACATATACCTTTGTGTTGGAATGACCACTGAACGTAGTAAAAATTATATATTCTTCGCGTTGGACTTCGGTGAACGAACGAGAAATATATGTATAACTGAGTTTACCGTTACAATGTACGTTGGAAAAAATGGTGGTGTCGATGGTTATTTTTCTTTTTTCAAAGAGTTTCAACAGTTCGTTTGCTTCAATTTTTGTGAAATGTATATCTGATAAATGCACACATTACCGCTGACACTGAGATTGTTTTATTCGTAAAAATCAACCATTGTCACTCGCGTACAATTTTCGTTGAAGTTTTCATCTTACTTTTATACAAAACTTTTTGATATATTTGCATGGAAATCGAACTCTTTGTACCCAGAAAATCGCCATTGATCGACATATTTTTATCGGGTCTCGCGTAGGGTACAGCCAAGTCCACAAAATAATCGGCGGAGTGAACGACTTTCTATTCGGTTCAGCCTCGCGATTAGAGCAATTTCGCGCTATGAAGTTACGTTGGATACAAAGTCCAATAACGTGATGCAAATCTTTGCTTGTGAATTCGTACAATGCGTTCATCCCTTCATTCCGTTCGGAGGAACTTGAAATTTTCAATGGCTGGAAAATCATTTTCCAGATACGGGAAAATAATGATGCATAAATCCCATTTTTGTTAATAGCCGCACGGTCATTAATCAACGATAATTATGGTTGTCGATAATGCGATAATCGATATTTAATAGGTTATAATAAGTAATATGTGTGGCAGGGACAATTTGTACACTCCGCTACTTTCAAGAGTTCCAAGTTCGTCCGCTAGAGTCGCAAGAGTATAATTCGTTCAACACGGGGTTCCCCTGCTGATATCTCTGTTTCGTTATTATCGTATCATAATCCATTACATTTACTCTCTCACAGTGGAGCTTCATTCTTCACTACAATGAAATTGCAGACACGCGATTGAGGCAACTAACACCATGACTACCACTTTAGTTTGCCTCAATGACCTTTTCACTCGTTTTACAATAACGAGGCACGATCTTTTGAAATTTTCATGAAATTTCAAGAGAACCTATGTTATCTCAAGACTCGTGTGCATGCGGCAAAAAATATCGAAACCGTAATCAAATCACAATTTTACTCGTTCCTTTAAAACTGTTCAAGTTAAAGTTGATCTTAAATCGATATTCATAAGAGTAACAAAATACAACATGGTGGCCGCAAGATGGCAGCCTAAAAAAATTGTAACACTTTTAACATTTGCCACGTATGTTGGCAAATTTTTAATGTGGCTGACTTGAAAAAAAGAATTTCCTTAATACCAATTGATACCAGTTTATTCAGATAGTCGTTAGAGGGAATGATTACCAAAAATATCATATGCAACAGCATTTCATATCCATTTTAAATACAGTTTATCATCAGTTGAGAACATTTTGGCCAAGATAAAAATTAAATTTGAACAAATGCTTACCCTCACGCGTTGTGCCAGGAGTATTAGTAAGCTCTCGTCCAAATCTTCCAATTCTCCAGGAACTATAAGGTAATGCAGCGTCTGTAATAAATCTGGCAATGATCCAGACCTGCTCGAGACACAATTTTTTGCAAACTCTTCTATGGTGTACCGGTCGTAATTCGTGGACATGTTATAAGCTAGAAAATCTGCGTACATGTAATCGATTCTGTTTAAAAGATACGTCATTTCATGAAAATTCCTGTCCATTTTATTGCTCAATGGTAAACTCGTTAGGATTGTATTCAAATTTTCCTCGTTGTCGTGTTCCATGTTTTCTTGATAACTTTCGATTTTTCTTGCTACCACCGAAATTCGATTCATCAAACGACGCTCCATTTTCTTTGACATCGTTAATATAGCACCTTCTTCATCGGTATTTCTAGGATCTATCCATTCCAAGGCTTCCAAACTGCCAAAAACAGTTTCTCGAGTAAACTCCATAATTTCGATGATGGTACCCAAAGTTATGTCTATCGACGCGACTTCGCGGTGAACAAGTAACGAAAGGAGCACGAGTACAATCGTTGCATAGTTACGTGGCATCTTGTGTTTTTCTTTTACTCCCGAAGTAAATTTGACATCAAGAAATGTTGTGTATCGAGGAAAAAAAAATGTATGCTTTGTTCTTCACTTTCGTTCCCGGGGGCACGGCTTAGCAACAAGCTTCAGCGATCACTTCAAATCCTCGATGTTTGTTTTTTGTCTCGGTGTTCGGCAAGACACAACAAGAAAAGATTTCACACGAGCTCACCGAATTATAGGTAAAGGAACCATTTTTGATGGAATGCGTGGGAAAAACGACCGACAGCCAGAAGAGTCCTGTTTCTCGTTGTTCTGTACCAGGGACTTCGATAAACTGGACACATGCACAAGACGGGTGAAGACGTAGTCGTCGGACAACAGATATATAAGTTAATAAAGCGTCACCGCTGTCTCACTCTGCGTTCTCTTTCATCCTCTGATCTGTTTCGTTTCCCGCTTTCTCTGTCTCACCCTTTCGAGCGGCGATCGCAGCGCTGGAAAACACGCTGGTAACGGTCGGATGTATAACTAACCTTTCGTACGGCGGGAAATTTGGATTTCAGAAACAACGCCTCCCGGTAGAGCGTTTATTCGATTCCTCGTGACATTTTTTCGCGTTCTTCTTTATTAATTACATTCGTATTCGGTACATCCTGCCAAATGACACGAACCAAAAATGTCAAACGTCGTTATATCTTCACACATCGCTTTTTACTCCATTTAGGGTAAAATAAAATTGTTTCAGGCTATTCAGTTTTGAATTAAAAAATATTTTTCTACCATCACTCATTTTTACACCGTTGAAAACGTCCTTTTCTTTTCATACTTTTTCTAGGTCGCTTTTTACGAGATTCTCAATGGTTTGTGGGTTCGCAATGGACTGCAAATAAAGGGTCAAGCCATGACTTATATACAATGTAATTTCTGCAATTCGATGGTTGATGCTGATCTCTACCTTCTGCAAATCTGCGCCACTCAATTAAAACCTAATGTTTTCCTTCGGACAGTAATAGACAAGTGAGTTTCAATCATTTTCTTTATTTGTGCATTTCGTCATTGATATTTCATCATCAACATAATCTGACTTTTTTGGATGTATAATTATTTGTCACTATCCATCTAGAATCCAATTTTTTATTTCTACACCTCGTTACTAAGTCAAATTTCCACAAAAATTCAATGAATATTATGCAATTTCGAGATAAAACTCTCTTATACTTTTAGAAAATCGAAATCACCAGCATGGACAACGAATATCAATTTTTTTTATTGGGATTCGATATCTTACGTTACAAATGAGTAAAAATAATAATAAATAAGTATTTGACAGAATCTCCAATTTTCGTACGTGATTCATTTGCCAAATAATTTTAGCGTTTTCCATTTATGAAACATTGATGGATATGCTTCCGTCCCATATTTACAGATTTCACGTCAAAGAATGGCTAAGCCTACGAACAGTACGGTCCCGACAAAATCTTTCTCTGATAGGGGAACACGATACACCGATGCTCGAGAGCTGCCTCATATTTTTAGCAACGCTGGTCAACGTGCGAACAAATTTGGGTGAGGATTTTGTGAAACCCACAACAATACAACTTTTTCGCTTTTTCTAAAAAGTCTAAATTTCAGCAATGTCAGAATCAAGACGTTTTCCTGAATCTTGCAATTTGGCACTTTTTTTTTAGTCCAAAGAAAGAAGCATAACATTCGCAACAATATAAATCTAAATCCATGTATATTCCGAGATTCCTATCAAAATTCATTATACGAAAATGATTGTATCTTTGATTTTTGAACGTTTGCCAATTGCGTATTTTCATTAAAAAAATAATAAAGACATCATTGCAGGATCGCTTTTAACAAAAATCCCATTGAACCTCGTGCCGTGTGAGAAATTTTGTATCGCTTGGTTGGAGGGCTCAGTATGAATGCAAAAATGCTGATACTGTCTGAAGGTTTATGTATTGCTTTTTTAATTACAGGATTGTCGGACTCTGAGATGTCGTATCTGGAGATGGTAACTCTTCTCTGTATGGGTGACAAGACACACAGTCAACTGATGGAATTAATGCCTGAACGTTGCGGAACTACGCCGAATCGAGACTTTGAGGCTGTTCTCGCAGAGGTAAAGCCCAAGCAGAGATTTTTTTTTTGATACTCTTTGGTTTATAATTTTATGTCGTTCAGTACATTGCGTAAAAATGAACGTCATGCATTGCGGCTATCTCACTTTGTGTATTAATTTAATTGCGAATTCTAAGCACGAGAAACGCTTATTTATTTTTTCAGGTTGCTCAGTACAGAGCCCCGAATCTCGAAGCGAGTGGTACGATGCAGCAGGGAATGTACGGTCCTCAGGCAAAAGTTTGGGCCGATTTGTACGATCCTCTTCACGTTTTGCTGCGCGCCGTCCATCGTCGTGATTATCAAGTTTCCATGGATCGTTTTACCGAGCAGTAAGCACGTTGCACATTCCGCCAAAAATAAAACACACAACAAACGGTTGCATCATTCAAAAGAAACGAGCAACCCGAACTTACAAATTATAAACCGGAAGTCATGAAAAAAGACCTCCAATCACTCATACGTTCAAGTTTTTTTATCTTTTTTATTTACGCATATAAAACAAAACCATTGAATTCGGAGCAAAAAAACATGGTAAATGCGCATTTTTATCCTTGAAAATTAGAATCCGTCATACGCTTGCGTCGATATGTACAAAATTATCTGAATGAAAGCACAATGTATCGAAGACTCGAACGATTGTTACAATTAAATTTTCATAAAAATTCTCAATAATCGCAGTATCAAGCAATCGGGAAATCTGAAAAACGGTTCGACTTTGTGGCCACCGTTTCGACATCCGGCTCCGGTATCGTCCGATTACGAGGATCCTCGTATAGTGCTCCGTTCTCGCGTTTTTCACTCGATGGTGTTCGCCATATTGTACAAGGCTGTAAACGATCACAATGTCTCGGAGCATATAATGGCGTTGACCATATATCTTCTGGAAATGGCTGTCGTGACGGCCGATTTACCGAAAAAATCTGTAAGTACTCGCCGAAGGGCAAGAGAAATTGGATCAATGACAAACGAAAAGAAATGGAATTCAATACAGCTTTTTTATTCATCAAGGCAAATCCGTTATGTCCGTATATGGGTGGCGGTAGTAATGTCACGAGTGGTCCACCGAAAGATCCGGAATTCGGCAATTGGTACGAGAGTGACAATATCGTTGAAAATCTTAGAACATTCATACCACGGTCTAGTCCTATCGATTCTCCACCTGATGGCATAAGCCCGGATGGTAAGAAATTTTCATTTTCATTTCCTGCAAAGTGTCAAAAGTCTAAAGTGACGAACGAGACATTTCGTTTACAAGTTCGACGATTCAATTTTGGTCAAACGTTTCGTAGGATCTGACTGGGAGATCGGAAGTGACATAACCGAGGGTTCGCTGATGCTGAACGACGAATTTGACGTTGAAATTGGTGAGCCACCCGAATTTTGGGAACTGGAAAATTTTTATGCTCTCGATAATAATCGTCGTAATGCCACAGCTGCGATGGAAACTGGCACGAACTTGCCGGCTTTACCGCCCAATAACGAAGGTATGAACAATAATAATAATAATAACGAAAACGGAGAAGCTGTTTGCTCCTCTGATGAGTCCAAATTCTGTTTATCCCTCAAGCGACATGTCCAAAGAACTTGCTCGGACCACTTTGAGTGTCGTTTGCATTTCCACGTTTATTTCGTCTCGTTTTAACATATGGGTTTCGTATTGACGTGTAAAGTGTATGTTGACTGAAAACTTTCCGTTTAATTTCAAGAAAATTCCGAATTAACCAGAAATTGACGAAATGATTCATCTCTGGATGGACAATTTTTTGTTTAATAAACCAATTATGCGAAAAAAAAGAGTCGGATATGACCGTGTATTGTAAATATTTTCGTATCTCAATTTCGAACATAATTCCGCCTTTTTGATATTATGTAAACAATCAAGAGAGTTGAATTAACGGAGATGTAAAATCACGTATCCACCTCGAATATTCATACTTTATATCCACGGAAAAAAACCAACACCCTTTCTCAGCTTTAAACCAATGGGCTGTAGTTCCTACCGACGGAAATAACCGAGAAAACGTCGACGACGATGGGGATACAGTAACGACGCAGCATCGAGCCTTGCCGCCGCCTGCTGAGCCCGAGGAATCGATGGCTCTCACGACGGAATCCCCCTCGCCTCGTGCAATCCGTCCGCGATTCGATCGTACGAATTTTTTTTTATTAATTAGAAATTTCGCATAAACACCGGCAGCTACTTTTTGGCTTGAATTTTTCCAAAGAAACACAGCAGCAGACAAATGATGTACAAAATCCGGGCGGGGGTATTTCAAAAATCTTGAGAAAGAAGAGTTTTTTCAAAAAGTTTTCATAAAAACTGTCTCAAATCTGGCGAATCGCTGAAAAAGTCTAATGTTCGTAATTTGAGTTTGTCTCCTTTTTGTGTTCCTTCTAACCGTCAATGTAAACGCTTTTTTTTTATGAAAAAAAAAAGTTTTATCCTACGCAACACCACGTCATACTTTTGTGTCTAATCTCAAACGAAACGTGACAATCATGTTTCAGAATCACCTTAAATGTCGATCTTTGTGCTTTTTTCCCACTAAAGTATATTGCAATCATAAATACTAGCGTCGAAATTAGTCGATATCGGTGTTGGTCATTGTGAAAAAGGTTGTATTTGAAAAATGAAGAGATCTCGATATATTTTTGAATATCGTACTCGTTCGTCGTGCGAAAATTGTTTTGTCGTTTGAAATTTTATTGTTTATTTATTATAGACGGATCAGGCGAGCAAGCAGCTTTGCCTCCAGTGCCTCAGCGAAATATAAGTTACATGGTTAATAACGAGATTGATCTGCTTCAAGTAATATTTCCACGTTTGGGTGCATCGGGTGTAACGACTACGGATATTGTACCGTCAACCTCAAATTGTCATCAGCCATTGTCTTGCCGTGACTCACAATCTGGACCGGTTTATCTTCTCGGCACGAGAATCGGCGAGAGTATAATCTCACTTTTGCTAAAACTCCATTCTCAATTGTCCGGAATACCGGATAGCTATAATCCTGAGCAACAAGCGAGTACGTCGGAGAACGAAGCTGGCAGCAGCAGCAGCAGCAGCAGCTCCTCGCAATCTTCCAGCAGCGAATCGCGCATCGGTGATGGTCCATTCTTCATTGGTCAATTGTTGCGAAAAATCGCCAATCTCGATCCGACGTGCAAGCAAAACATCGTCGAGACGCGAAACAAACTCTGGCCGCGTACAAAAGAGTGCGAGGATGCTCAACGGGAGAGGGAGCATCGCGAAAGGGAAGAGAGACGAAAACGTGCCAAGGAGAGGCAACAAAAACTCATGGCTGAATTTGCCAACAAGCAGAAACAATTTATGAAAAAAGCGATGGAAACCGGTGAGTTGGGATAAAATCAGTCAAATTATTTGCCTCAGATGTTATTTCGTTGATTTTAATGCTAATGATTGGATTTATTTTATTCTGCGGCGATTTCACTGTTGAATGATGGACATAAAAATCATTCAAGGTTTTTTCATTCACTCGATTGTATTTCAGATGAAGCTGGAGTATCTGGAATGGACTGGGACCAGGAAGAATCGCCGACGCAATTGTCAAGTAAGAAAGAGTACGACTGTGTTATATGTAATCAAACGACGACGAGCACCGAAGAAAAGCCAATGGGCCTCGTGGTACTGGTACAAGCAACGAGTGTCATCGGTCACGAGAGACAACAATCCGAAAGACTGCAACTCCCAACCTCCGACGAAGATCCGTGTATACCGAAAAGCGATACGCGAGGAGCTCACTTTGACAGCAGAATCGACGAGATGAATCGTCACTTCGATACGGTAAAAACATCGTCGTAAATTCGTCAAACGTCGAAACCTCTCGAGGCTGATTTTCGTGCATGAATTTCGAGAAATTTCAAATTTGCGGAAAAACTTTGAAATGAAGAATTTTTCACAATTTCGGCAAGATTCTACGATAATCGTGCAGCGTTACATTTCGTAATTTCGTTAAATTTACAGTTGCTTTTTTTATTCCAGTTCTCGTGGTTGTTATCGGTGAATTTGGGCTGGGAAGGCGGCGTCCACGTCCAAACGTGCGGACATCACTTGCATCTCGATTGTTTAAAGGCTTATCGTCAATCGTTGCGTAGCCAACAAAGGCAGCAGAGTCTGGCTGTCGATCGGGGCGAATATTTGTGTCCACTTTGTCGGCAATTGGCAAATTCGGTATTGCCACTGTCGCCGCAACTCGGCGAGTGCGCAGCCGTCGTCAGATCGAGGCACGCCTCGTCGGCAACGATCCTCGCCGAACTCAACAATTTTCTCAAAGAAATACAGCGAAATCCGGTAGGGTCCACGGGAAATCCACGGGAAAAAACAAACGAAACGATTAAACGTAAAACGACGATGAACGATCGTGAAAATGATATTCGTTTGTTCTTTTCAGATCTCATCGAATTTGTCCGTAGCTATGGGCAAAGCCATGGAGGAAATGACAGAATGCACGTACTTGAAGTACAAGCAAAAAAATTGTACCCCTAGTCACCAAAGTCTTTTTCTTTTCGTAACTTCTGTAGCTCGAACGAATTTCGAGGTGGAACTCGTACAACGCGGTGGGACCCTATGTACCTCTGCGTCAACTGCGATTCCGCTGAAACCCAAGAGAGATTGCATCGGTATGCCATTTTTTTCAACTTTTTTTCAATTTTATTCATCGGCGAAACTCGAAGTTTGCGAAAGATCGCCTAAAAAAACATCTCGGAGTTTATATTCATCGACTATCGTTTTTTTCATTTTCTTCAATGGCTCGCAGTCGCTCTCCTGCACGTATTGGCGATGCACGCTCGTGTTTTAACAAATTGGCCGGTTCATTATACGTGGCAACAACTGACCGGCTTGCCATCGGATCCGGTAGCTCCATTGGCGGTCGCTCCGCACGAACGTGAAGTTCCTCTTTTACTCCGGGATCCCACGGCTCTTCTCATACAATTTATACTCCTGCTACCGTTGCATCTCGATCAAAGTAAGTGTTGACGCATTTTAAAACTCGGGACAAAAAATCTTGCAGGATCTTGCTGCGATACTTGACTTGTAATTTTTCACAATTTTCAACTTGCATCTTTTCATGCTTTTCAAATTTTTCATTCAACGAATTCTCCAGAATCTTTCCGTCAAATCAAGAATACCTGTTCGATAAATAAAAGAAAATACAATTCAATTTAAAATCGACATGAGCGCAAATATCAACGGAATCGAGTAATTTTCGCTCATTGTCAGTAATCATCGTTTCTCCTTTGGATTGCAGCTTATTTCTCTAGCGTCGTCAAGGTGATGTACAATCTATTGTATTACCAAGTTGTCGTACAAGTGATCAGTTCGTTAACTCCAGCGGAGAGAAGCAATCTCGTGGCCGGAAAATCAAACAACGAAAGAACTCCCTCGTCCGAAGCTGTCCTCGCCACGGTGTACCGGTATCTCAGCGAGAGTCAATTCTTTTGGGAAGATACAATACCAAGATCGACCGTCCGGTCCCTCGAGGTCGAGGTAACGTAAAATTCTCTCAGTGCCGTTAGAAAATCGCATCAGCTTGAGATTTATCTCACATGTCAATTTTCATTGATGTACGTCATATTTGCGAAGTAAAAAAACGTCAAGATTGAGACTTTTGGTAAAACCCAAAGATACCAATCTGACGAAATTTTGAAAAAAAATTTCAAATTTGAAAAAACCTCACTTGATATCGAAAAATTTAAATTTCCCGCTTATCCCTCGGTGGTTTTCCAACGTGTCCGTTATCGCGAAGGATTAAGACGATTGTTTCTTTCCCCCCCTGTTGTTTCTCAGATACAAACATTGTGCTTGCCTTTTCTCCGAGTCGCCGCGCTTTTGCGGTATCATCTGTATGCACAGCCGTTGCCAAATGTGAGAACACCGCAGATGGAATTCGTGCGTTTGGTCTATTATCTCGAACTGGTTACCGAAGGAATGGATTGGAATTGTTTCAACGCCGCTGTTGCCCTCAATTGGCAAGACGACGAATCGAGCGTCACGGTGCCGCGCTTATGGTGCGAGCAGCTTATCGCGTTTTCCAACACGAGTGTCATCGCCGCGAGACGTTTCATCATTGATCAGCACGTTTCTTGGCAAACTCCAAAGCTACTGAGTCTTCCGAGGGAGTACGAGAAATTGTTTACGTATTATCACGAACGACAGTGCCGCAAATGTCATTCCGTACCACCGGAAATAAGTATATGTCTTTTATGCGGTACCATCGTTTGTCTAAAGACTAATTGCTGCAAGAGGCTTAATGTCGGCGAAGCTGTACAGGTGAGAATAAATATTGAAAATTATCCTTTGAATCATTTCACTCGCTCGATGGAACATCCTCCAAGAAAATTCGATGATATGGAAAAACAATTATTTACGACATAAAAAATGTTTTACGACAGAAAAAAACATTCTTAAATCTTTGTTCCTTTTGTTCATAAGCGAGTAATGTATTCTTGTTTTTTAGCATTCGATCGACTGTGGAGGCGGAACGGGAATTTATCTCGTCGTAACTTCCACTTACATCATCGTTATAAGAGACAAGAGAGCGTGTTTGTGGGGTTCTCTGTACTTGGACGATTTCGAGGAAGAGGATAAAGATCTGAAGTGCGTAACGATAAATGCACATTTGTACGTTTTGTTACGCAATTTGGAAAAAATATTAATTATTTCGTGTTGTTTTTATCGTTCCCGTTTTAGACGCGGAAAACCTCTCTATTTGAGTCAAGACAGGTATCAAATGTTGGAACAACAGTGGCTGGCTCATCGATTCGATCATACGAAAAAAACTTGGGTATGGCACCGCGATGCTCTGTGACCTCTTACAGCATCGCAAAGTGCAATTGCTCACTACGAAAATAGCTACGATGACGTGAACGACGATGAAGAAATCCTCGTCAATTTGTCAACGTTCACATGAGATGAAGTGAAAAACGTAAAACAAAACAAATATCGAACGAGAGTCAACGACGAGCTACGTCGGAATTAAATTTAAACCGTTGTTGCTCCGATAGTTGGATATAGACGTTATTATTATATTTATTACGAATTCCAAACGATTAATTACGAATTAATTTTCTTTTTTTCTCGCGGATTGAGAGGAATAACGATTGTTGAAAGTATTAATAAGTACTGAAGAACTTGGAAGAAGGGCTGATTTCTTTCAGACTATAATAGTTGTTCAAATTCTTCGATATCTATGCTACGAATATTCGCTTTTTTTGGTTCCAAGACTTGACAAGGAAGAAGAAAGAATCGATTAAACGAATATCTCATTTCGTTGGGCGGCTAATGAACAAAATCGAGTCCATCAACTTTTGGCGCGTGAGGGCCGTGAGGACCTCTGAGCGTCCTCGGATAAATCTCGTCGATTCGGAAATGTTGGATGATCGCGAGGCAAAAAAAAAGAAACGTTAACGAAGGAGCAATCAGCCGAATAAACTGTGATTATATTGAGGATAACAGATGCGGGGAAATGGCAAAGAGATGTTTTTCTCTAAGTTCCGAATGAAAAATCTGCGCGTTCGAGACATTTTTTTTTCAACGGTCGTTGATACGAAAATGGTCGTTATTCGTCCGGAAAACTCCTCATTTTCATTTCCCCTCACTGTTCGGTATTGCCTGTAAATATGTATCAATGTTTCGAAAAAAAAAAAAAAAACGAATGAAAATCCACGCGCCGTATCGTTAGAGAACCTCTTGTAACAATCTGTAAATAGGTAGATGATCTACTATTTGTTTTTTGGGGATTTTCTTGCATGCGATTGAAGAATCAACTTGAGGCAGAAATTGCACAATTTGCAATGGTGATGAGACTAAGAATTAAAAAAAATAGATAAGGACAAAAATAACGGTGGATAATTAACAATATTTATCATAAGTCGTGTCGATTGATTGACGAATAAAATGCAATTGTATAACTATTCCTTCGAGTTCCTTCAAATCCTATAAAGCGTGGAAAAATCAAACGAGATTGTAAAAGTTATTTATTTATTGCAATTTTCATCGAATGGAATGAAGCTCGCCCCAGCTCATACGAATTTAGAAGTTGTCGAAATACATTTCGAAAAATTGAAGTATTCCGAAATATTTTAGGTCCTTGCAACCGTTTGTGGATTGAAAATGTGAATAAATTCAATGAATTTTCCATTTTTATCGATTAATTATTCCCACTTTAATCCGGTTCTATGTAAATTTCAAACGGAAGGCCAAAAACGTTTTTTGCGATCAGTCTATCGTGTCGAAATGCATGAAAAACCGACCTCGGACCGACTCTGTCTTGATCATAGATCGCAACTGAATTAAGTTGGATGTTTTTTTTAAGTCAACCACGAGGTACGAATCTTTTTCCCCACTGGACCAATTGATCAAATCAAAAATATCACTCTCATATTAATTGTAGCGTTTTATTAATTATGTTGTTACTTTTTTTTCTTCATCATATGTTGTTCTTCTCGAGTCATTACAAGTTAGCCACAATCAGACTTAAATCGAAAAGTAGGGTACACATACTCGTCGTACCGTACTAAGAGTTTTTCGTTAGATCAATAAACTATTTTACATTTGGAAATCGAAGAGGATTTAGTTTTTGTCAGGCGAACAAAATTGAACGCGAAAAGTGTTCATCACGATAGAATAAGTGTCCCGAACGAATCGTGTTTACATGGGGAACAAACAATTTGAAGGTCAAACGGCGATGAGGAGGACGGGGTTAGCGGGTAGGAGGTCGCATGTAAATTCACACGATATTTAGGCATGTTTTTCTTTTTTTCATTTCAAAGTCAAGAATTTCCGGAGATGGAGAAAAATGTTTTCGCTAGTCTACTTGGCTAGTTCATTCGACAAGTTTTTTTTTCTCTTGGCAAAGGAATGTAAGACGGCTAGACTCAATTTATACGAGATTTTGTTTCATTACGAACGTACATTTACGCAATTATAGCCTTGTCCATGTCTTCTTTTTTTTTTCCATCTTCATGTATACGTTTTTTTCGTTCCTTCTGTTTTATCATCATATTTTAATCACTTTCACTTTAAAAATATTGAAAAAAACCAAATTGCGAGCCTCTTTTTCCTCTTCGTAAAGCTTCAAAAGTTGCCACCCGTTTGTTCTTGATACACTTCGATTACATCGTCGTTCACCATCTCCAGCTGGAAGTAATGTTTTTCATTTCAGTTCTACTGGAAAATGTCACAATCGGTGGGTAAATTAGTTGGAAAAAAGACACAAATTCGAATCTCACTTGAACCCTACATTTCTCAATGAGACAAATTTTCGATTCGAAGCTTTAGCGATAACGAGAACATGAAAATTCGATGAATATTCATGGGTTAAAAATCACTTTGAAAGTAAAGTATTTTTGGACCAAGAAAATATTGTTTTTTACAAAAATATAATTGTTTTTGCAGAAGAAACACAATCCGTAAAAAGCTTAGTGTTTTCAAAGAAGTTTACGAAATGTATTTTGATTACGAAAGGTGATAGAAAAATGCGGATGAGCTTTCGAAATGTAAACTACACATCTTACAAGTTTAATAGCAAACTGGCTTCAAAGTTAACGCAAAACAATAATTACTGGTAAAAAGATTTTAGATGAAATTTTGTCATCGATAGTGAATGCTGTTTTTTTTTCTCTTAAAAAATTATATATTATATAGTTATCTCGATCGAAAGACTTTCCACAATTTGTGAACTTCCGGAGCAAAATATTGTGCCTTTCTCACCTGCTTTGGCGTTTCATCGTCGTTGATTCTTTTACCATCGAATAGAAACCTGAGCGAGGTCATCGGAACGCCCTGAACACAGACATGATGTTTTCAGTTACAACCATTGAGAGCAACGAAAATACAAATGAATAAAGAACTTTTGGTACGAACCACTCGATCACTGTAGGATTTTTTGAGTTTGGCCATTTGAGTTGTCATTTTTACCCTAAAGTGTATTTCGTTACTGTCCTGTAAAATTTCGAGGGAAAAAAAAAGGAAAGAAGAAATGAAATAAGCGTCATAAAAACGGTCTGTGTACGAAAGTGTATAACGAGAATCAAAGAAAACTCTCACATTCGCATTTGTCTAAATAAGGGAATAGTAACATTCACAAAACTCACGTTTCCGACAACTTTGAGCTTTATGTACTCGGAATTCGCGTCCCCCGGACCGGCTTCGGGTTTCTGTTCCTGCGACATAGGAAGCAGGTTATATAGCGGCGACGCATTTCGATAGAAGCGCGTTGTTCGTGGCTCGTTAAAAAAAAATTCATTCCCGATGATTGTTTAAACAGAAACTATCACTGAGACGGAACATACCTGATTATCGGACATGATGTATCAATTGATTATAATTATTCTCGACCACGCGCCAGAACGGCAAACCAAACACAAGCAATATGGCGCCACGCTTTTGTCAGTTTCACAGCCTTCTCTAATCTAAAAATATGATTCCGTCTATAACGTCGTTCTTTTTTCTCGATGTGTGCGCGTATGTGTGTGTAAGAGCGTGTGTGCATGACGCTATTCGCGCGAGAGAACCCGCACATCCGGTTGCTAGAACGACGCCGCGAACATCAGCATCTGGCGGGATAACATGATTTCCGGTTGTACCTTACGGTTGGACAAAAAAGTGACCGTTGCACTTTTTCAATAACAAAGAAAAAGCTGCCGAAGAAAGAGAAGACATTGAATATGAAGGATACACGATTTTGTTAATACCCTTGTTGATTAATATGATCCAAACGTACGAGAAACAAGAATACTGTAAATTATTCCTTATAAATTGACTATACTATAATTACCCTTCTTCGCTTCGCAAATAATCATACAGGTATATTGAATGATGATATCGACCAATATTGACTTTTTTTTACAAAACGGTCGTTGCTGATTTGACTTACCTTTTCCAAACAAGCGCGACGAAAATAAGGTTATGTCTGGTCATACCATTATACTTCCCATGCAAGAAACACACGGAACGTGGAGAGCGAAATCGGATTTGTTTTCTATTCGTGTATCATGTATGATGATCCAACGAGTAATTCTTACAGCTTTGCTTATCTCAATTCCACAATTATATTGTTTAGGTAAAAACGTTTCCAAAGTTGAAATCGAAGGAACAACAACGTTACGCGAATAGTAAAATTACCATTAATTGACGTAAACCATTTTGCAGAACCTTCGGATCTCGTTATTGTTGTTCTTAGTCAACAAGAAGGTTATCATGCCGCTCATGCTAATTTGTTAAGCGAGGGCGTGAAAAACGATGCTGAAACACTCGACAAGGTCAGAGAGCATCTTTAATTTCGCCATTTTCACTTTGAATAAATAATTGCAATCTCGAAACATAGAATATGATTTATCGCGTTACATGTAAGGAGACATAGATTTATTGTAAAATAGACTTTCGTTTCCCTCCCAAAATTGAATACAGGAACCTCCGAGGGTCATTCTATCGCATGATTTGTCTATTAATGGATCCTGGACATTGTTTCCACTTTTGCACCGCCTTAGTGTTGATAATTCCAGGGCAAAGTGGTTTTTATTCTGCCTTGACAATACCGGAGTAAGACTCGGCCGATTGGTCAAAGTTTTATCTGCGTTCGCACAGGACAAAGTAATGAAACAATATTAAACAAGAAATTCTACTTGTAAAATATCATGCGGACGATCGCAATATTCCATTTCAAATCGATCAAACGATTTTAATTAAGCTCACAAGGCAATTTTTCAAAATCTAACAGAGTAACCAAACAAACAAATTTTTTTCTCAACTTTTGTTCGACGATTCAAATTTCAGACGCCGACAGAGCAATTTACACAAAAAAATGTTAATAAAATGATATTTCGATGCTTCTGGAAATGGCAATTCGATAATGACACAAAAATGTGATCTTTGCAAAAAAAACACTGCTTGAACCAGGGAAAAAATGAGAACGCAAGATGTTCATTTTTTGTGTAACCAGCTGAAAATAAAAAAAAAGGAATAATATAAATTCTTTATCTTATTTGGATTAGGAAATCTGGCTCGGTCATGCAATTTACGACAGAGAACCAACGATAATTCATCATTTCGCAGATCACACAAAAAAATTTAAATTTCCGAATATCGCATCGGGCTTTGCAATGACCAGCTCGTTGCTATCCCGGTAATGTAGATTCTGCATACTAGATTTTGTTCAATCGTTGCTTCTACACAGAATTGCGTTAACCGATGAAATAATTATTTCAAGATTAAACGAAAGATTCAAAATTGAGGGAGTACCGGGTCAAGATTTTTCAATAGACGCATCTTACGAATTCGCCAAATTTGTTTTCGATGGAGGTAAAGGAGTACGTTTCACTCATGTACCAGAATTTTGCGTAGTATCGAGCAAAGATTGCGCTACTTATCCAAAATTCTTTCATCCTTGTGTGAGTATATGATGTTTCTGTCGAATTTCCATCGAGATAAATTAACATCATTTTTTAAATTAATCATGAATAAAAAGAAGGCCAAATGAAAGTCGTGAATCATCGTTTCAGAGTAAACCTGTTTCACGTGATAACATTTTCGTGGCGGTAAAAACATGCAGGCAATATCACACGGAAAGACTGCCGATAATTATGAACACTTGGATGAAACACGTTCTTCACTATGGATTGTTCAGTAACGAATCAGGTATGCAGTTATCTCTGACGACAGTGGGAAACAGTGACTTTTTTTTATTTCAAAATTTTATCAATAAATGAGATTCATGACATAAAACAAGCCTAAATTCAATGAATCTTTTATCAAACAACTCAAGGTTTCTAAAACCTTGAACCAAAGATTCGATTACATGTAACAAAATTTATCTAACATTGTTTCAAGTTCATAATGAAAACTGATATTTTCTGATATTCTCTTAACGCTTTTTTTTTGCTTATCATTGCAGATGAAAACATTGCAAATATCCACTTGGTGCCACATACTGATAAAGGCCACTGTGCAAAGACTTGGGCGATTCTTGAAGAATCTTACACGATTCTCGAGAACAAAAAAATGGATTGGTTGCTTATTGTAGACGATGACACGATACTCAGGTTGAAAAAATGATAATTCTTTCGTTTTCAGTCATTGCTAATGTTTACAAAATGTTATGCTACAGAAAATTCTAAACGTAGCTTTTCGTCTCTTACTGCTCAAAATACTTTCGTCATTTCAATGTCGATAATGATGTGGTTCACTTGATTTATTATTACAATTATTTTACACGTGCGATTTTATTCTTAATTCTAGTATGGCTCGATTGACTCGCTTGCTGACTTGCTACAATCCTTCGAATCCGATCGCCCTCGGCGAGCGTTATGGCTTTCGAGTACGAAATAATAAAAACATCGGTTACGATTATTTAACCGGTGGCGCTGGGATCGTTATCTCGAAGGTTCTCGTTAAAAAAATTCTTGAGACGAGAAAATGCGATTGTCCATCACCGATCGCCCCGGATGATATGTACCTCTTCGGATATTGCCTCAATCTGATCGGCATACAACCAGTCCATTCGCCACTTTTTCATCAAGTAAGAATTTCTTAGCTGGCAAACAAATATAACAAACATAATCGAATATTTTTCGTTGTCATGAATAATTGGCAATTTCTTTCCTTTTGTTTAGGCTCGTCCCCTGGATTACGCCACAGCTTATTTAGCCTCTCAGGAACCCATCTCTTTTCACAAATTTTGGTTGATCGATCCTTACGAGGTTTACAACAGTTGGTTCGCGGAAGTCGACGATTCGCTAAATTCTCCCAAAAATTTCGTCCATACGGAATTGTGATCATGCCTTCACTCTCTGAATGAAGTACGCATGCAATTATTTGGCAACGTGAATTCATCGCTTCTGATAATCGAATGCTTGGAGCGGTGAGTACTTTGTAACATTATATTCAACAAAATCTCCATGCCATTGTAGTTCCATTATGTTATTGCGTTACAAATTGTTTTGACTGTCAACAGGTAGTTTACCATCGCAATTCCTGTACATTGATTTTTCCGTTCTACGCTAATAGGAGCAGGATCAAAATTCCACTGCAACAACTTTGAACAAGAAAGTGCAATATCGCAAAGACAAAGCGACAATTGAATGTTTGGTCAAATTCTTCTGTATCTCAATTGCCTCAAGAGGAATTCAAGCGTGTCACGTGATGAGCAATGGCTTCATTCATTCATTATTTTTTCCCAATCGATGTAATTTGTCATCATCGATCATCGCAAAGTAGAAATTGTGGATCTGGATAAGAAGATTCCTGTTTTTGTGTGGTCCACCTAGCGGCCATATCGCGCACTACGTGCTGTACTTCTGCAAAATGTACGTTCGAACTGATTCGAACGAGACACGCGGTCACACTATTATCACTATTATATATATGTAGAACGTCTTTCTAGAACACGCGCAATATGTATATTTTTGTATAACGAATGTTTGAATAAAAAACAATGTTAATTTATTATTCCTTACGTTGAAAATCGTCATCCAATAAAATTACGTGCGGACCAGTTTAAAACTTCGAAGATTGTCGGGAGAATGTTTTCACAGACATACCTACGTCATCAATGAAGCATTTAGTATTTTTTTTGCCAGCACCGGCATGTGTTTTCGACCGGCACGTCTCATCGTCGCGCGCGAAGTGCTGTGTAAATTCTTCACGTTATAAATATAATTGTGCGCAATCGTGATATTTCGAGCAAAAAATAAAAAAAAAACGAAAATATGGTCCGTTACATGCTGTACATGTCTTACATCGGCAGTCGCTACAGGTACACGTGATTATTTTCAAAAGTGCACCGAAAATAAATCAAGGTTACTTTTCCTCATAACTTTCAATAATCCTCGTGACTTTCCGAATCATCTGTTGTTTGCCATTACATTGTTATTTTCAGAGGATCTCAGAAACAAACAGGTGTCGTGAAATTACTAGACAGTGATTCGATTCAAGGCGCGATCGAGAGTGGATTTTTGACTCTTCATCCACGAAGTTCGATTAGACCACAATTGACGTTATCGAGCAGGTTAGCATTCATAAAATTCTCCTCCATTTTTCTGTCAACCGATTTTCTCGAGTCGGTTCAACAAAAGCTGTTTCTTAAACACGATTTATAGAACAGATGCAGGGGTTCACGCGTTGTGCTCCACCGCTCATTTGCATCTGGACAACAGATCTGGTTCTATTTACGACAGCGAGACGGTTCTGAAGACGATAAATAGATATTTGACTCATTGCGGTCATGAAATCAGGTTCGATGATTTTCTTTGGTATTTTGAATAACAAAGAATGAACATTCCATCGATATTATGGCTCATCTGCGATAATCATGTTTCTTGCTTTCTAGACTAACTTCATTTTTTCCGGTGAAAGATACGTTCCACGTAAGATTTGCCGCTCAGTCACGCACTTACTTGTACAGGATAATTCACCCAAAAAGAAACGACGAGCTGAAATTACCGATATCGGAGTTGGGTCGTGCATGGAACATAGGGTAATTTATCGACCGATTTATGTTTTTCTTATTATTTACAATATCATGCATCCTTATCGGCGCAAAAATTACTTAATAGCGTATCTCGCGTACAGCGATAGAAAATTTGACATAGAAAAGGTCAAAGCGGCGACAAGATTGTTCCTGGGACGGAAAAACTTTGAGACATTCTCAAAAACAACAAAGGCGGATCAGGAATTCAGATACGTCAGACACTTGAACGAACTGAGGATCGAGGAGGGGCAGCCTTTGTTTTCGCTGGATCCTTTGTCGAAGAATTATCATTATTGGACCGTTGTCTGCAGTTCCAGATCCTTTCTTTACAATCAGGTGAGCAAAAAAAATCGAATCGGAATTTTATTAATAAAAATTCAGGTATGACTGATTTTTCAGCTGCATGAGCCATGAAATTGAATAGTCAATTCCATCAAATAATCATCACAGTTTATTTCTGCGTCAAACTAGGGAAATACTATTCAATGTCCACGTATGTTTATCGTAAATTTAATTTATTATCGAGTTTAGTTGAATAAAAATGTTCAAAACTCTGATGATCGTGGCATGCTTTACATGAAAAGTTACGTGCTTTGAGCTTAGTTATCTCAAAACAGGTTTTTCCAAACGAAAATAGGTGCGACGTATCGTAGCGGCTCTCGTGGGAGTCGGATTGGGAATTATTACCGAAAGAGACATCAATATAATGCTGCATGTACCATCCGCGAATAGTTGGTGCACGAATTTGCCAGTTGCTCCCCCTCATGGACTGTATCTCAAGGAAGTATCGTACGATCGAGTGGAATTGGCTCTTAGTAGAATACGCCGATGATTCATCGATATTCAATTTCTTTTTTACCAAGTGAAATAAAGAGGGCTAGTAACGTAATAAAATAAAAATTGATCCATTTGTCGAGCATGATTTTCAATCATTGATTGTCGAAAAGGTCGGAAAGCAGAATCAGGCGTTTGCAAATTTCAATTGATTGCGTCTTTGAGAGACTCCAAGGTACCCAAAAATATATAAAGATTTTCCAATTACGATGGATCTTCTGGGTCAGATAGAAGCACAGAAGAAAAAGTTGAAAGCGACGAAAATGATCGTGACAAATGAGACTGGCGAAAGATACGAAATTTTCGATGGCGTGGAACGCAAATTAACAGAAAACTGTTCACCTTTTGTGATTGATGACAAACCGGACATGGAAATTGCTGAAATCATCGATGGATTGTTTCTCAGCTCGCAAGATCCCGTAACCAGCGAGGAGTTATTGAAGAAACATGGAATAACTAAAGTTCTAAGTCTGGGTGTGAAAATTGTAGTCCAACTAGAGGGCGTAAATTATTATTTTGTGGATTTTCTTGATTTGCCGGAATTTGACATTTCCGAAGTCATCGAAAAGACCCTCCATATAATACACAGTTGCAGAAAGGACAATATTCTGGTTCACTGCAACGCGGGCGTTTCTCGTTCAGCGTCGATCGTAATTGCTTATTTGATGGCTGTTGAAAATATAAATTATGACGTTGCTCACGCGAGAGTTAAATCCAAGAGAAATTGTATAAGACCAAATGATGGTTTTGTAAAGCAATTAAAGAATTACTCGAATTTGAAGGCTGTAATCCATAATTGTTTTTCCAACCGCAGCGACGAGACATCACGAGGATCAACGATGTTTGAATGATATCCTTAAATCGAATGGACGTGATTTCCATTTTCCGAATTTACACACGTGATTCATCGAATCCTCGTATAATCTGTTGACCCGCCCGTTGAGAAAATCACAATAACGCAGAGAGTACGGTCGGGTGGTGAATTTCGCTTGGAAATATTCTTTTTTCCGTCATCAAAGATAAATGATTGGGACGAAAGGAAATTGTGAATTGATCGGAACGAACATAAGTCATTGGTTAACAACATTTCATTTACTTATGTGTATAATATTATGCTATTATCATTGATTTCACTTTTTCTTGGCGAAATAAAACAATTCATTTTCGCTTATTATGTGTTTACAATAGTAGTATAATTAATTACACTAACTATGATGATATCCCTCTATAAATCAATTATAAAATGATATTATGTTCATGCAGAGCTTCCTTATCATATTCCATGGCCGAAAACGATGTTTTTGTTCGATTCATTTTTCAGTGTTCTCCTGACGAATTCGTACGATGGTTTTCACGAGTAATTTTTCTATATCTTCGATTACCGCAGAGCGAAACGACGTTTCATTTTTGGTAAAATTTTACCTGAAGGTAGAAGATAACACGCGTATAGGTCGATCATATCCAAATAGGCTTATAAAAATGGCTGTAGATCTAAAAAATATAAGTGAACATTCTTTTCTCAAGTTTCTATTCCATTGTTGCAGGGTTTTTTTTGTCTGTTATACCCTTCGATAATATTTTTTATTGAAATTCGTCAGCGTCCCGGATTTGGATAAAACGTTCTGGCAATTATCAGCGCTATCTATGTAAAGTTTTCATGGTTTTTTTAAATCCCTTATTCACGTAATGTCATACACGAGTACATAATTATTATCGATATTTTTCATATACATAATGTTCTTTTATTTCTTGTTTCTCTTTCGTCTTGTTTTCATTATTCACATTCCTCCAACAATTGAAATGAGCTGTCTCGAAGAAAATAGACAAGGCACTTGAACAGAATAGTTGCTGTTGTTTGTTGGTTTTACTAATTCTTATCTTCTTTTTTGTTTTTTTTATTTTTCTTCTTCGTTTTCATTTCTTAACTAGTTGGCCTCATAAATAGTATGTATGCACGTTAATCCTTATAATTTTAACGTGCCCGAGATATATTGGTGGAATATGGGGAAAATAAATAGAAAAGACGGAAAAATAAAAAACACGTAGTGAGGAACGGCGTTGCAAAAGAGAGAGAGAGAGAGAGAGAGAGAGAGAGAATTTTTGTTTTGTTTCGTTTTTTCTTTTCATTTCAAGCAATGATCGTTATTTAGTTCGTGGGCGGAGGCCTTTCGAAGATAGTTGTTTCAACGTTATTGTTTTCATAGCTATCGAACGTCACCATCATCTTGACAAATATTGGAATAATATTGCAACTTGTCTCGTTTAATGTACTTTTTTTCGTTTTCTCTTTTTTGTTTTTTTTACTGTATATTATATACTACATTAGGAACCTCCACCTCGGATAGACCCTGAAGAAGCCCCGCTATTAACTCAAATCGCCCGGTCGCGTCGCAATTACTATCACCATTCTTTCGCTCTTCTTTATCCAAGTTGTCAAAGAAATCGGTCGATCTTTCAATTCTTTATGTATCTCCTCCGTATATCGATATTTTCATTAATTTACGGATTTAACGACAACGGCAGAAAAATAGGAAAAAAATCGATTTAAATTTATGTACAAAAAATTCATATAAATAAACAAACAAAATATTGTGCCAGGAGTTGAGAAAAAAAAACGGCGAGATTGAAGAAAAAATGTTCAACCCCTTAGCCTGGCATCGACGAACAAGCAGAAATAAATTGTGCAAAAGTTTTAGTTGCATATGATCGGTAAACGAAAAAAGTGTCAATGTCTTTTTCAAAAGCCACAAACTCCTTAAGTACAACATGTCTGTATCTGCAAGGCATTTCGGCACATGATTATAAATTATCGCGTTTCTCTAATGTTTGAATGACCTGCATTGGAACTGTTCTCTCTTTTTTTTTCTCACGAAGAATTGCGGAGATTCAGTCTCTGTGAATCGGCAAATGAAATTTAAGAAAAAAAATTCATTCAGTTCGCGTTTCCCATTTCATCGTCTTAACCTTTCTTCTGTTGAATATATGAAATAAAAAAATATTTTCACATTCAAATTATATCGATTATCATGCATCTTTTTCACTTCGAGCTTGTAAACAAAAATGAACGTTCGTACAAACTTCTTATAATAAAGCTTTGTAAATCGGGAAAAAATCTTCTGTAAAACTTTGACCGAGCTTCTCAAATGAAAAAAAAAACAAACAAAAATGTATATATATATATCTATATAATCACTTGCTCAAACATAATTGAGCTACTTTTTTCAAACTTCTGAGAGCTTTATAAATGAAAAAATATACATCTATATGCTTATTCAGGCTTTTTTTCTATTCAAGCTTCCGAAAGCTTGCTGTTCGTCATAATCGAACCAAGAACGAACATCGATTCAGGCTTTTCGTTATTTTCGAAGTGAAACTTCAAACTTGTTCTATTCGCGTATGATGAATCGCAACGAAAGAAATAACCTCGCGCAATGATTCGTTTTTTTCCTTCCGCCGGTCCATTGAACAATTCAGCATCGCTCAATTCTCCCTCTAATAAGCATAACCGGAGCAAAATATATGCTATAAATTTTGTTTTCTTCAATCATACCGACCAATTATAACCGCCAAATTGAAAAGTCATGAAAAATTCTCACGAACAAGACGAAAAAAACGAGTACCTAGCGAAATATGCGTATATACAAATATGAAGAAAAAAGAAGAAAAAAATCTAGAAATTGGAATAAACACGTAAGACGGATCGCAATTACAGATACACGGGACATGATTGTTCGCAAATTCAAATTGAGACGTAGAGACATTAAACAGAAACGTGTCGTAATTTTTTGTTTCTTTCGCGGCAAAAATCGCTTTCAAGGTCCAAAAGAATCGCCAAGGTCATTTATGCTCGCAGCAGCAGAGTCAGCGATGGATCGGGCATTCGCGTTTCAAATTTTTCGGATTATCATTGTCGGAGGAAATTTGAACCCTGTGGTAGTTCGTACCTGAGGCTCGATTTTCACCACTGGTTATTGTTGTTGAGAAATAGAGATAAAAAGGAGAAAGGTAGAGACAGAGACGAAGAATGTCGTCGATCGTAGCTGAGGTTCTCGACGGGGAAACCCCGACCCACCGTCTTAACGCTTACCCCAAGGACCATCGGGTGAAGCGATCGTTGGTTGAGTCGAGTCGTGACCACAGAAACTTGGAAAATCTTCGACGCTCGCTGTATTCGGCGCGGTTTTCGTTGTTTCTTGCTCCCACGGTCCGCCTTTGACAACAAAGCCGCTGTCACTCTCGCTATCCCCGTGTTGCCGCCCGGATTTCCGTTTGTTGACGAGGCGCGAATTCCGCGCGTCCTTGTCCTCGAGATCTTGTAACTGTGAATTTTCACATGAAATCGCTCTTTCATAAACGTCACATGAAATTCTTAAAAGTTTTCGTTTTCAAGGATCGAAGATTTTTCCAAACGTTTATTCATCAATTCCGTAAGAAACTTTCGATATTTTCCGTCGGTGTGAGAATAAAAGACAAGACTTACGAATTCGTCCTCGAGATTGAGAAGATGATCCTTGGCGTCAGCAACGTTCTCCTCGGACCCCATGATCGTCACGAGATCGGGATCGCTGTCGGTCTTTCGCGGGAAATTTATGTCGACTTTATAGTCTTCCATGATTTTTTTAATATTCTTCCCTTTACCGCCGATAATGCGCGAATGAACCGCCGAGTTTATGCTTATCTCCTCCTTTGTTAATCCATTCTGCGATTATATTAACAATTTTTCCATTATTCTCAAAAGTTGCCTTACATTTCATTCGATATCGTATAGCAGGTATTTATCTTTTTCGGAAGAGAAAATAAAGAAAGAAATTTTCCGTTTTCATATTTCTAGCCCGAAAAAGCTTCGAGTTTCGACTTTTTGAAATAAAAATCTCCGAATGTGTGCCATCAACACTGTGACAACGGAAAAACGTATTGAACGAAAAAATATAATTACCAATTCATTGACTATCTTCATTATGTCGTCACGTGCGTCGTGGACGTTCTTCTCAAAGCCCGTTATAGTTATGATATGTCCATCTGGATCTCCCTTACGGGGGAAGTTTACTTGTACATCGTGATCCGTACGAATTTTCGTGATTACAGTACCACGACGACCAATTATCTTGGAATGATATTCGGGATCTATCTCGAGCTGATGAAACAAAAATACAATTGGATAAATTGTCTCGTAAAAAAAAAATAATTACGATTCCACGGCAAAAAACAATCGAAAAACGATGTGTATATATGTATTTTTCAAAATAGCTCGTAAAAGCAACATTTTGCTTGCATTGCATTTGAACTGTGATGCAAATAATTGTGCTTGATGAAAACGATTGTTCGACGGTACCTTCAGTTCGAAGGACTTGAGCTCGCGTTCTTGTCTCTTAGCTTCGAGATCCCGACATCTTTCGAGAATAGCCTCTTTCGCCTCCTCGACGCATGATCTCGTGCCGATTATTTTAATAATATCGAGTTTTTCCTCTGCCGGGGAGAGGGTTATGTGAACATCGTATTTCGACATCAAAACACGAACGTCTTTGCCGGAACGTCCGATAATTAGACGATGAAGATCAAAGGGTACTTCAACCTCTATGACTACAGGTATGAGATCGAGCAGAGCCTGTTTAGCCGCTTCAACCTTGTCCGGCTGTCCGGTGATTCGGATGATATCGCAAGGTAGCGGATTATCCGACGTCTGAACGGTCTCACCGTTTTCATCGCCGTTTATCTCTTGATTATCGACAACGGCGTTATCCTCGTGCTGTTCTCGCTCAGGGAACTTTATTTGCACGTCGAATTCCGACGTTATGTTTTGAACTTTAAAGCCTTTGGCTCCCATCACCGTACGATGATGTTTCTGTGGTATCACGCACTCGACGGTCACCATAGATTCCTGTAACGAACATGGACGTCGCATGATAAAAACGAAATGTTGTATTCAATCCATGACAACAACTTGAATCGTCTGAGATGACAGGTTACATGCGAATCGATTAAACCGCAATTGGGAAAAAAAATGATGGCTACTGTTTTTGTGGACGATAGAGCGTGTTGAAAAATCAGATGAAAATAATGGAAAAATTCAATCACCAGCTCTTGCACGATCTCTCGCATACGTTGTTTCGCAGCTTCGATACACTCGCGCGGTCCTTTGAGAGAGACACGGTCACTACCAACACCAACGCGTGGGAAGGAAATTAGTACGCCGCCGCATTCGTCGGCAATACGATACAAGACACCACCTCGTCGCGCTACAAAGTGTCGGTGATATTTCGGATCGATGCTGATCTCATCCTCGACGGCATTATCCTAAGAAAACGTATTGTTTCAATTTTTTATCAAACAAATTTTAAATAAATCCGGAAAGATGAATCGAGAAAAATAACTCACGATGTCTTTAATCATCGACTCGAGTTCGGCTTTCGCTTTCTCGACCGCGTCTTTCTTTCCTATCAGGGTTATGAGCTCGTTGTCCTCGTCCTTGTCCGTTGGCAAAACTATGCGAGCTCCCGTGGATTCCCTTATCTAACACGATTACGAATATAAACTTTGCCATGACATTTCACAATAATTTTCAATAATTTTCGAAAAATCGACAATTCGTCAGTTTGTTTTTACAATTTTTCATGTATATTCTTCAGTCACATTCAACGTGTCCGGATCGTACCTTTTTTATATTAGCACCCTGTTTACCGATGATAAATTTGTAATGCACTGCTTTAGCACGCACAGTATCCGTGAAACTAGCCAATTGCTTCTCATTAGTTTGCTCGAGAAGCTGTTGCTTGGCCTTCTCGACGTCCTCTTTTGGGCCTCTTATGCTCACCTGACATTTGCATATATTTACGTTTAGAGTATATACGAATTCCGCTTTTGCGACGAGAACAATAGTCCGAGGATATCACTGAGATACGAAAACGAAGCAATACCTTGTCACTCTTGCTATCAGCTGGTGGAAATTTGATGGTAACACCACCGCAATCCTCCATTATCGAGTGTATAAGTTTGCCACCGGTGCCAATGAGGGAATTATAAAATTTCGGAGGTATTGATATTTCCTCGGTTACGATGTTGCTCAATTCGTTTTGAATCTTTTGAATTTTGTCTCTCGCTTCTTTAACGTTCTCCTTCTTTCCTGTTATCGTGATAACATCGCTCGTTTCTCCCTCGGCTGGCAAGTCAATTTTCGTATGCGTCTCCTCGCGAATCTTCGATGAAGAGAAACCGTTAATTGGACAATGGAAAATTCGTACGGTAAAGAGTAGCATTCGTGCCATTTTCGGGAGGCTTGAGAAATTACCTTGCATATATTGACACCGCCGCGGCCTATAATGATTTTATGAAATTGTTTGAATATCGGAAATTCAAGAACGTGAATATTCTCGTCGAGTTCCTTGACGAGTTGCATCAAATGCTTATGGCACTTATCGACATCCTCCTTGGGACCTCGAATCTTCACGACATCATCTTTCTCTCCGACTCCGGGAATCATTATTTGCACGTTATTGAATTTATCGCGAATTTCCTTGATATTCTCGCCTTTGCTGCCAATTATACTCGCGTAATGACGATGATTTATTATCACGTCCTTCTCCTTTTCGTTCTCCAATTTTTTCACCATTTCCATGAGTTTCTACATCGACGAATTGTCAAAAAAATTAACATCGCTCGGAAAATCAACAAGGATGACATTCTTCATAAATAAACGAAAAATTTACCGCTTCCGCCTCCCTGACACCAGCGGCATTGCCCTCTATTCGAATCATTTCGCGTCCGTCAGTTTCCGACAGATTCAAATCGACCCCCGTTTCTTCCTTCAATCGATTAACTGTGATATTTTTCGAAGAAGGAACAAAAAATCATCAGCAAACAAACGCGAAATTGAGAAAAATGAAATTCGTCATCGTAAAATAAATTTTCCATCTCTACTCACCATTCGCGCCACTTTTCCCTATAATGTATTTGAAATATTTCGGATCGACCGCAAGTTCGACAAACGTGATATTGCTGATAAGATCTTGAGCCATCGTCTCCAGTTGCATCTGCGCATTCGCAACATCTTCCGGTGGCCCTTCTATCTTTATTTTATCCTCCTTCATGGTAAATTCAACATTGACTTTCGGCAGATCGTCGGTTATTTTCTTGATATTCGCACCCTTCCGACCAATTATGTATTTGTGAATCCAACCCGGAGCTTCGACGACGGCCGTGCGAACGCTGTTAGCCTTCTCGTAAACCGTATTCAGAGCTGTTTTGGGCCAAAGTTTTGGAAATAATGAATGCAACAATTTTACAATGATTCCAGAAAGTAGCGAGCTTCGATGCTTGCCATACCTTGGCCCAATTTTTCTTGGGGTCCTCGTAACGTTATCGTGCCTATTGGAGAATCAGCCGGTGGCATCTCAACGCTTACCCCGGTCAATTGTAAAATCTCTGCGATCGTACTGTTTCTGTGGCCAACAACATACTTGTGCTGGGATTTTGGCACTTCGACGCAGACGGTCGTACATCTTTTTTCCTGAAATAATTGAGGGAAAGTACGTTTATTCGCCGACGAACGAAACAATATGCGTTCCTTATAGAAGAAATAGACCAATAAAGATGCAAAATTGTGTTGCAAAAGATGTGGAAAAACATTTTCTGACGTTTTATTCACACGCGTGTGAAGGAACGTAAATGGGAATTCCAGATTGCTCTTTTATGCACAATAGGGTGCGTCCGTTTTTGAAAATGCAGTTAGAGTATTGAAAATTTTTATAATTTTTTAACAAATTTTCGACAAATTTGCCAAAAAAACGTGAGCGGATGATGAAATTCGTTTGAAAGATAACAACGCAAGGACGATCCTATTTTCTCTTCTTATCGAAAAGATAAAAAAAATTCAAAACGATTATAAATCGATTAAATATTTGCCCAACTGATTTATTACCATGTCCTTGTAGATGTCCTCGATCATTCGTTTAGCCGATGCGACACCCTCTTTCTCACCGGCGATGGTTATCTCGTCATTTTGGAAGGACGGTGGTGGAATATTTATTCTTGCCCCTGTCTCGGCAATCATGGCACTAAGATTCTCGTTGTGAGCGCCGCATATGAACGGATGATAAATCTTTGGCACGGTTATCCGTTCGAACGCTTTTCTCGACTGTAATTTATACATCACACTTTTGCTATAGTTTTTTCTATACGGTACAATGATTTACTCATATTTCAGCTTGATATCAAGTTCGTTTTGAAGTTTTTTGCACGTTACAAGGTGAAAAACAGTCGAGATTGTTTCAACGGAATGCTCGAAAATTTCAATAAGCAAAAAAACATTCATTTTCCGAGTATCGTCTTGTTTTTTTTTAACTTTCATGTTGAATATCCAGAAGACTCGGAAGGTTTCTACAGGTTACGCAAAAAGTTTGATATTAACAAAGGTTTGTCAAAATCCGATTAATTTCGACGTTCCGATGTTTTGTAAATACAAGTATAAAAATGGGGAATTTGGTGGACAAAAATCGCTGTATTTTCATGCAATATTCTGTTTTTTTTTCTTTTTCGTTGAAGTTTTACCTGCTCGTCCGATATAACTTTGATTTCATGTTCGGCTTTTTCGATTCCCTCTTTAGTGCCGGTAATAGTAATAATATCAGATTGTACGTCAACTCCGGGTAAAACAATTTTAGTCGCGGTGTTTTTTTCAAGCTCGTTAAGTCGTGCTCTTTGCTTGCCGAGTATCCAACGATGATGCTCTTTGGGAATGGATATTTGTTTGCTAGCCTGAGTCTGAAATGTCGCTAATATACGACGTTTTGCCTCTCGAACCTCATTAGCTTTGCCATTAAGAACAAACGTCAATGATTGGTTCTTGGATGAGCACATTTCAATGCGAGCGTGAGTCTCGCGCATTATGTTCTGACACGTTTTCTTCGACTCGCTTTCGCCAAATTTATCACTGTGATCGAATTTACGCTCTTCCATGGGCACGTGGAACACCTACGAACAAAAATATGGGCCAAAAAATCATTCTCCGTCAAATTCAATTTCCCGACATACTTTTTCTCATCTTCCATCACGTACTAATGAAATTTTGCATGGATTTTAACAATCCTAATTCTCAATCAACCCACGTGGAAAGTTCATACTAAAAATGTTGCGCGTGAAGTTATGTTTGAGAGTTTTCAAAGTTGTATGTGACAAAAAACGGATATATATTCCGGAAATTCAAAAATCGGAACTTGTTATTTTACAAATGAGAATCTAGAAAAAAGTATAGGAAAAAAATGTACGTTGCAGAAATGTAATATCGATTGGAGGATATCGAAGAATTTTATAACGAATATTCAACTATCGGAGAAAGTGCAATTACTTGAGTTATGACCGAGCATCCAACGCGCATCCTGTTGTTAATAGGCTGGGTATGAAAATTGTTGAAATTCGATGTTGACCCTGGAAGGACTGGAAATGTTTCATCGTACGTGGGTAGCTCGTAAGCCGTTCCCTCCTCCATCACTGGCTGCTGCTGCTGCTGCATCATCGGATTGTCCTGTTTCGTGCCTAGTCCTTACAGTAGCACTGTGAAAAACGGCTCGTTTCAATTTTTCTCTCCGTGCCGTCTATTGATATTATGAATTTAATATTCCTCATATTTCTTTGACGGTACATTTTTAATTTGACTCTTGGGAGAAAAAACATAACATCGTCAAAACGGATATAGATTGTTTATTTCGTTTCATTTCATTTCTCAAATATTTTTCAATGTCTCTCCGAAAAAAGTGTGTCTTGCATCTTTTTTTTACTAAAACACTGCGCAATGTATTAAAAAAAAACCTCTTATCCATGAATCAATATTTGTTGAACATACATTGACGAGTTGTTAGCAACTTTTTTATGCAATGGAAATCTAAAAAACAAACAGATTTTGAAGTAGAAAATATAGTCGTTCGAAATGAATATTTTCATTTAAAAAAATATTTATCCAAGGTTTATTTTGACAATCGGTGTCAATAATGATTCGTTCGTCCCTATACTGATTGTCGGTAATGGAATTTCAGGAAAATTCATCAATTTGACGATATTTTAATATAAGAAATAAAAGAAGTAAATGGAACTACTTGGTTACCTGGAATTTGCAAATTACGAAAAAAAAATGTACCATTGACATTATGGACATAATTCTCTGTCATTAAGAAACAGTGTTACGAGTGCATTATTTCCAGTATAATTAGCCCTTTAATCGTTTCTTTTAATGTTAATTAATACCGTACCACTGGAAATTATCGTCAGTATCACTAATGTTATTTCAATCATCGAAAATATCGGGCGATTTACGATTTTTACAAATGCTTCAATCGCCGACGACCTCTGTGTAGGGTTAGGGTCTGTAATGAGATGTTTTAACTCGAGAAATTTTAATGCCTTGGATTAATCTTTATTCGCCGTTGGAAAATAATGATGGGAGGGAAAAAAAAGTAAAGTTAAATGCCAGCATGTCAATGACCAGCGGAAGCCGACCACCATATGGAATGGTGAGTTTGACACGTCACGAGATTTGTAACCTCTTCCTCGAGTTTCTCGCGACTGACACGACTCCTATCTCTCATTCGATATCGTGTACGGGTGCAAGCTTTCGGCAGAGGCGAGGGCCTACGATCTTTTTTTCCACATTTTTGCCCTCATATTTACATAACTAATTCAATAATGGTGGGTGATGAAGGAAATATGTGAAATGCATTCCATTTTTTCGTTCGACAATTCATGAAAGTCGCGGATCGCATCAGTTTTTTTGAAAAATCCGGTTTTTAGAATAGCAAAAAAGATGATCAAATATGTACTTACTCTACCGTATTTCGTGAAGTCCGGCCGAGTAACAAACGCTTTTCACGTCGCCAGTTTACTAGTGATCCACCTGGAACATTTATTTTATCAACCGATCACACTCGTGTCACGTAAAATTCGTGAATTTCTCCTTTATACATATCGGATCTTCGTATACGTATATATATATGCGTCTAGATGATAGATTTCTTTGGCTTTTAATTAAATCATCGTTCACTTTCTGTCCGAATTTATAGAATTTTAATCGTCAATGAAGAAATTATAAACTAATGAACTATGTCGAGCGGGCGAAGAAATGAGTAGAGTGAACATTTTTCGGCTAGCAGATATGCAGAGTGAGAAAAGAAGAGAGATAGCGAAAAGAGAGAGGCCAAAGTTTGCTCGTCCCCGATCCCGCACCACTTTCCTTACCGGTAACACAATGTGAAATGAGATGAGAGCTGTGACGAACACGGACCTCACTGGTGTTTCGACGTCTCCCCCTGCCGCACAGCGGTGAAACAGAATGGTGGGGGCGGGAATAGATATGAAGCGGCCTCTGTAATAGCATTTCATATTTTTTTTCTAATTGGACGATTCATTCAGAGACGATGCTTTTCAAGTTGTCTCTCTCACAAACTTAAAGTTAACACAAATCATTCCATCTATTACCATCGGCCATTGTACAGGTGTACACGTCACGGACATGGGAAAATGTACTTGTATATTTTGGCTCATAAACACGGTTATACAGGGGGAGGCGGAAGTGTAGTAAAAAAAAGAGAATCGGTACGGAAGAGCGCTTTTTTATCGCCACCCGACTAAGCGCCCGGCCGATAAATAAGGAACTCGACGGTGTACGTAGATCTGATAAAAAAAATTTCATTATAAATTGCGACACGGTTTGTGACCAAACATATGGAGACATAGAACTGGCCAATCGTATAATACACACGTGGGAAATAACTCGCAATTCACATGAATGAAAAATTATTCCCGCTATAAGTACGATACGTATTCAGGGCACGATCCAGTCAGCGCTGCAAATGCTTCGGCACGATCGTGTTTATACGCTGGTAAATGGTAAAACATAGAAAAATGAAGCATCAAAAGCATTTGCAGCGGCAAATGCTGAGCGGCCCTCAGTTTTAAACTTTATCTTTTTTTAAAAGTAATTATCACAATGCTTGGTGACAGATTCTCGAATAGTTTGTATATTCTCTGCTCATGACGCATTTTTTGTACACGCGATGACGATGAGAAACCGACTTATGTAATTCCTCTACGATAAGAGACGGGGAAGGTTATTCGTGAATAAGTCTTTCCGTGTATAAGTTTTCCGTTTCAAAAAACGTTTTTCGAAAATCTCCGCACATTCCAAAAACCGTCAAATGGCGAATATGCCTGAAACGGCGACCCAAGCGAGTTTTTATGTCGGAGCGATCGACGAAGGTACCAGCAGCGCCAGATTTTTGGTAAAATATGGTTCTTCTTTTCACATCTCAAAATCTCTGATTTTATCGTCGATAACCAAATTTATCGAAATTGTGACAAGCTTCCACTTTTAACAGATATTCGATGTACTTAGAAAAAAAGTCATTACCTCGCATCAGATTGAGATAAAGCAAAAGTATCCGCAAGAAGGATGGGTCGAGCAGGACCCAAAAGAGATATTACAGGCTGTGTTGGAATGCATAAAAAGAGCCATGGAAAAATTGGAAGCTCTAGGTATCGACAAGAGTCTTTTAAAGGCGATCGGTGTAACTAATCAACGGGAAACAACTCTCCTATGGGACAAGGAGACCGGAGAACCACTTCATAATGCTATAGGTACAAAAGTCCACTAGGGCAAAATACCCAGCCAAATCCCGAGTCTGTGTTGTGTTATCCACACGTCTCGTGTTGTCTCGTTACCGAGACAGCACAGCGCGAGCCACGGCGACTGAACCTTCCAGAGCGTAAATAGCTTTTTTTTTGCCAAATTTGTACGCCACGGTTGTTACAAGTCCATGCGTGGAATTGTAGGAATTCCCTAGATACCACTAGATGACCTTTCTTGATTTTGCGACGTGTGCAAAGAGCGTCGACAAACGTGCTCTTCGCACGCATCGCAAATTCGAAAAAGGCCGCCTAGTGGTTCAGGGCTGAATTTTCCTACGATTATTATTATCATTGTTATTCATAATTGTAGTTTTATTTTATCGATGTTATTGCTATTATTCATATCATCATTGCCGATACTGTTTATAATTTAATGTTTTATTCCTACTATATGTGACGTCTATAAATTTTGTGTTTACAGTTTGGCTAGATATGCGAACAACAACTACGCTCGAAGATATACTGGAGACGATACCGAATAAAAGTAGAAACAAAAATTATTTGAAGCCGTTATGCGGCTTGCCCATGTCTCCGTACTTTAGCGCTTTAAAAATTCGTTGGCTCATGGACAATGTACCAAAGGTCAAACAAGCCATCGAAGCTGGAAAATGTGCTTTCGGTACCGTCGATACTTGGATTATTTGGGTGCGAAGCTCAATTTCCATACATGTTTGCTTTGTTTTCTTCGAATTACTTGCGATTAATCTTTTAATTTTGTCACGTGTAATAACTTATTGATTTTTTCGTTTAGTCGACCAAATATCAATTTTCTGTCCAATATTTATCTCGATAACCTCTATAATCGATGGAATTAAATTATACAAGGGACTCTCGCTTTGTTCGCTTTCGAATAAAAAATCCCATTTGCAGAATCTGACAAAGGGTCGGCTGCACATAACAGACGTCTCCAATGCATCACGCACAATGTTGATGAACATTGAAACGCTCAAGTGGGATCCTCTATTGCTCAAATTTTTCGGAATTCCCGCGAATCTCTTACCGGAAATACACTCGAGTTCAGAAATTTATGGTCACGCATCCAATCCGGAAATAATCGCTGGAATACCCATATCAGGAGTAAATTGCAGATGAATTAAATACCAAAAAAACATGGCAATTTTTTATGTGCATTTATCTTTTCATAACAATTTCCAGTGCGTAGGAGATCAGCAGGGTGCTTTGCTCGGACAACTGTGCCTCAAACCTGGTCAAGCAAAAGCCACATACGGTACAGGATGTTTTCTCCTTTACAATACCGGAAGTGTCGTGAGTGAAAAGAGATATTAAATGAAAGAAAATGGCCTGATCTCTAATCGTGACGATAAAAATTGGCACAATCGTTGTTTTCGTCAACGTTCTAGAAAGTCGATTCCACGCATGGACTTATAACAACCGTGGCGTACAAATTTGGCAAAGAAAAAGCGGTTTACGCTCTGGAAGGTTCGGTCGCCGTGGCTGGCGCTGCGCTGTCTTGGTTACGAGACAACATGAGGCTCATGGATAATATAACACAGACCCAGGATTTGGCTGAACGCGTTCATACTTCCGGTGATGTTTATTTCGTGCCTGCCTTTTCGGGATTATATGCCCCCTACTGGCAACAAGATGCTCGAGGGTATTTCAAACTATTTACGTCATTTTTACAGTCGTACAGAAAAAAAATGAAATACAATGTTTCGAGCGTTCATTTTTCATGTTTGTTGTATGCTCTTATCGTTTTGTGACAACTTTCACGGATAAGCGTTTGAATTTCCGGCGTTATGGCAATTTCATGAAATTTTGTTCGACAATATCGACAGAGTAATATGCGGAATAACAGAGGACACTCAGCAATACCACATTATTCGAGCCGCCCTCGAAGCTGTTTGCTTCCAAACGCGCGATATACTCGAAGCGATGATCATGGATTCGTCCACGAGATTGAAGACTCTGCAGGTTGACGGTGGAATGACTGTGAATAATTTGCTGATGCAGCTACAAGCAGATTTGACAGGAATAACCGTGGGTATGTTCATTTTTGTCGATAGAATCAACCAACTTGACACTTGATGCCTGAAATAAACGGCAGACTTTAAGGATCAAGATTACAGAGTTAGAAATACAAAATTGCAAATAAAAACAATAATTTTCTGATGCGAAATTACGTTTAAAGATGATTGAAATCACGGTTTTTACACCCAATTCAAATGACAGTGTCGTATCGTTAGGGATTACTGAAATTTTCATTCAATACAGAAAAACTGTAATTGGAGTTACGAAATTGATCAAGAGACAGCGAACAGTCCGCTTTGATAAAAGAATAACTTAAAAAACGGACCAAACGCAAGTCGTACTTGCGCAATTAGCATTCCGTACTATCAATTACAGCAGAGAAGTGGGATGACTCTGAGGCGACAGAAAAATTGAACGATCTAACATGATGTAATCTTGATAGTTTTTATTCAACCTACACCTTATTCTCAATCATTTTCCTCCGATTTTTCTGAGCGATACTTTTGTTTTCAGTGAGGCCGCACATGGTGGAATCGACGGCTCTTGGTGCGGCAATTCTCGCGGGCGTCGGAGCAGGCTTGATGGACATAACGGAGATCGAAGTGTCCCAAGGCACCGAGTTTAAAAGCTCCATCAAGGAAGATGGTGAGCTTTGTCATCTTTTCACAATTAAATGAGATTCTTTACGAAAAAAGTTTCGAATTTCTTTTTTCAGAACGCGATCTTCGCTACTCCAAGTGGAAAATGGCTGTCGAGAGATCGATGAAGTGGGATTCCGTCACCAGCTTGGCTGATTGATCGTAAAAAAAACATTTTTTAGCAAATTAACGTTGAACAGTGCATAAATCGATTGCTGATGCAAATAGCTTAGAATTATCGATCGAAAGATATTTTTTTAATATTTAGGAAAAATATTGTTGAAACATCTCGATAGATTTCCGCAGGGTTTGGAGAAATCTAGTGATAAAAATATATTGTACATAAGAACATTGGTACCGGATCTCAAAAAGAACGTGTACAAATAGACAAAGAAATTTTATTCGTTTTTGTTACCAAACTTTTGGATTTGATCAACGGTTTCTAATTTCGCGCTTGCTTAAAGTAATCGTGATATTAATAGTTATAAATTTATACTGGTACACTCGTTTTACTCATTTTTTTTAAAAAGTAAAGCACATTTGTTTTCACAACGTTCGAAAAATGTACGTTTATTTTCTCCTCGACACGAATGTTATTATCAATTCGTCTTTTCAATGCTCTTTTTTGCGCGATAAATTTTTTCGCGGCTTTTATGGTACCTACAACCTGTTTCTGCCAAGGCGATTTTCGTCAAAATATCATGATTTTTTAATCATGTAGCTCATATAAACACGATTCCAAGACTTTCGTGTCAATGATAGCCGTTCCAAAACCGGTTCCGCTTTTACGGAATATTCAAATTTATGGTTCGGAGGTCCTTGAGATTTTTTGCACGATGGGGAATTCTCCGTGTGTCGAATAAAGCAAACTCGAAATTTCGCTATGCGAGAACTAATTTGATTGACTTTGTGCTTTATTGATAAAACAATTCGTTTCATTATGATTAATGCTGATGGAGGAAGCGTGGTTCGTCGTATCTTCGGCAATCCGCTCGAAATGATAGCGACTTTTTGTTAATGAAATAATGCCTTTTATTGGGAGTAGAGAGAGTTCGAGATATATCCATTCCTCCTGAGATTCTGCAAGGTTTGTTAAATACAATCGCAGGTGAATGTTCTAAAATTCCCACAGAGAAATCCTCTTTCTCTTTCGCTTCGGGGACCTCATCGAATTTACGTCATTGATACGATTTCGTCTTCGAAAGGCTTGGATGTTATAAATATAGTATATACCTATCATCACCCGATCATCGCGTAATCGAAAAGAGGCCCGCGCCAACTTAGCTTCCTTGAGTTCAAACTGAGGACAGATGGGCATTCGTAATTTCTAAACACGCGAAAAAACAACGTCGGGGTGACAAAAAATTAAGAAAAGTGCCATGTAAATCGGCCGATATTTAACAGAGTCGTAATAGCCCCGAGTGTTTGCGTGTGCAACGACAGCAACTTGATAATTCATTGCAAGATCATTAACCCGCCGAGAACGCGCAATTTGACCCTCGACTCATATTCTATCACAATCGTTGCATTAAAAAATAAACGGGCAAATTTTCGGCCGGAAACGTTGAAAAATGAGCTCATTTTTGCAAATTACGCTTAAAAAAGAAAAAAGACATTTCATAATTTTGTTCGGTCGTGTTAATAATTCCAGCGGCACTCTTCTATTTACATTAATTGACTTATCAGTGTCGTAAGCACACTTGACAATTTTATCAAGCTGATCTCAGCAATTAATTTCACATAGTAGACGATGAAAAAGTGTACAGAGTCGGAGTGACTCAAAGGGTCGTCTTTTAGTAGAAAAAAAGGGGTGTTCTTTTACATCGAAAGGAGAAACGTCTCAAATTTCATGATTCAAAGTTAAAGTTGCGAAATATATGTGCTTACGCGGTCATCGGTACAAAGACTTTTTTGTTAATAACAGGATATTGTCAAAACGTGAGCTCATTAACTGGATCGACCGTAAACTGACAAATGAATCGTCAAAACAATATACATGGGCAAAATATAAAAAATAAATTTATAAATTAAAATTATATTTTTAAATTGGGAAAATACAGAAATTTCGGTATTCGTGTTTCTTTTTTAAGAGAGTTTGCGATTTTTTATTTGGTCGAAGTATCGTATACAACCAATTGTTTCGTTGAAAATCAAATTGGAGCCACAAGAGAACATTTACAACAAATCGATTGTCGTGGCAAAGGCGCGCATGTGAGTACGATAGCATCTTCCAAGGGATGGATGGGATGAATGCTACACACTTCCCAACCTAATTCCCACCTCCATCGACTCTCGCCAGCTCACCTATATAACGCAGTATCGAGCTTCTCGAGTTAGTACGGCGAAAAAAAAATTCCTCTGACAACAAGTTTTTTTTTGGAGCGTACCGGAGCGGAAACGAAAAATACATTCGATCGAAACGAGCGTATGAAAATTTGAACGACACGATGAAGGATCAGGAGCACACAGCATCTGCGAAAAAGCCAACGAAGCTGCGTAATCTCATCCACAAAACTGAGGCTTTTGATTCTCTTCATCCCAGAGGAACTGAGGTAAGACAAAATTCATCGTGACTTCTGTATTATCGTAAAATCAATAAATACTTGCGAATATAACGATCTACTTTGCTTTTCATATTTTCCCATAGTTTTTTTGAATTTTCTTTTATGATTTCGGTTGTATACGAATTTTCCCCTTTTCTCAAATCAAACAGGCTTCGATCGATAACTTTGATCAACATGAGAAACGTACGATTGTGCATGATTGTGTATGAAAATCATTCGTTTACAAAGATTTTCTAAATTGTACCATTCATTTTTATCGATCGAAAAAAAAAATCAAAACTAAAATCGATTGTAATAAATCTACCCATTTTGGCGATATGAAAAAAATGTTGTTTTATCGCACGAAAATGCTCCGTAGATTAGATTAGAATTTACCGAACCAACATTTTCTCGATTTTTCTTTGCGTCTTCTCCATAATTGCGTTAAAAATAATTTCATTAGCGCCTAATGTATTTTTTTTTTCAGAAAACATTATGCTCGAATCAAGTGTGTCTCGGCAGTATTATGTCACTTCCGGTTCACGGGACCGAGTCGCGGACCAAGGAAGAAATTCTCCTGCACGCGAAGGAATTTTTAGAGCAATATTTTTCTTCCATCAGAAGGTTTTTATAAACATTTTTCGAAACATTGATTTCCAATAAAATTCACATAAAATTGTATCGAGCGAAAAATTGATCATTTTAATCGGGACATTTCGCAAATATCGTGTTTCTCGTTCAGAGTAAACAGCGATGCTCATCGTTCACGATTGGAAAGCGTGCAAAGAGAAGTCATATCCACCGGCACTTATCAATTGAGCGAGACCGAATTAGTATTCGGCGCTAAATTAGCTTGGCGTAATGCAGCACGGTGTATTGGTCGTATACAATGGTCCAAATTGCAGGTGAATTTTTCCACATCAATAATGAAAATAAAAATAACGAATTTTTGCACAAAAATAGATGCATGTTCTGTACTACGAGAAACAAAAATTTGAGTTATCAAAATCGCTGGTATTCCCTGATTTTTACACCAATAATTGCCTAAAAATTGTCGATTGCTCTTAAAATTAAAAAGCAACGAATTTGCAGGTGTTCGATTGTCGTTATGTAACGACAACCAGTGGTATGTTCGAAGCTATATGCAATCACATAAAATACGGTACCAATAAGGGAAACATAAGGTAAACCTTAAAATTGTATGAATCCAACATTGCAAAAAATGACGGCAGAGCGACCCCGATTTTTTTCCTACTCGGTTTTCCCCCAAAAAAAAACATCGAAAAAGAACAACGAAGCTAAAAAATCGGGGTCGTACTCGAATACGAAATCGTTGTAAAAAAAAAGATACGCATCTTTACTTTCTTGTACTCATGAGTTTCTTTTTGTTATTTTCAAGATCGGCTATAACGATATTTCCACAAAGAACAGATGGTAGACATGACTATCGAGTGTGGAATCAGCAATTGATCGGATATGCTGGATATAAAAACAAAGATGGTACGATTTTAGGTGATCCGGCGAATGTCGAATTTACAGATGTGAGTTGAAATTTTATTCAAACTTTCGGAATTCAGCACGTACGTTTACATTTATTATCCGAATTTTTGTTTTTCAGCTGTGCATGAAATTGGGTTGGCGAGGACCGAGGAACGGTGTAAGAACAAGATTTGATATTTTGCCACTCGTACTGTCGGCGAATGGACACGATCCCGATTATTTCGATATACCCGGAGAACTCGTGCTCGAAGTGCCGATTGTTCATCCGACGTGAGTTTTTTGAAACATTATTTTCGAGTATTTGCAACAAAAATTGTAATTAAATAATCAAAGTGCAGCATTTGTTATGTGAAAATTGAAATAACGAAATACGCAGGTTCGAATGGTTCGAAGAGTTGAATTTAAAATGGTTCGCCGTGCCCGCTGTCTCGGGAATGGTTTTCGATTGTGGTGGCTTGGAATTCACGGCTGCACCTTTCAATGGTTGGTACATGAGTACCGAGATTGGTGCTCGTGACTTTTGCGACGTCAACAGGTATAATTTACTCGAGGTACGTAAATTCTGCGGGATCTTTATTGCTTTCTTATCTTTTCTTTGCTTGTTTTGCTTTTTTTTTCGTCGAAAGAGTTAACTTTTGCACGGGCACGTTCTTATTATTAGTTTTTCTTTCACAGACAATAGCGACTGCAATGGGCTTAGATACGAGAAGCCCGATTACTCTGTGGAAGGACAAAGCCATGATAGAAGCAAATGTTGCCGTTCTTCACAGCTTCCAGGTAGCATAAAATGCAAATTTTTACTCATCGTTATTCTGAAATACGAAAATTATCGTTAAAAAAACGGAGGCAAAAAGTCATCTGTATTTATGACGTACTCGTCCGACAATATTTACTCCTCTGTATACATTTAAATGGTTCCGTCGGCGGACTGTTTGATTGAACAATTAATTAACGTTCGGTCGTTAACGAGCTGTCGACAAAAAAATCCCAAACGTACAAACAAAATGTCATTCTCATGAAATAAGAGAAAACAACATCGAGTCTAACGAAATTGCATTGCGATATGTAAGTTTCTGTAATGGGAAGAAATATTTTATGAAAATCAGATGAAAAATGTCACTATCGTGGATCATCACACAGCTTCGGAGTCGTTCATGAAACATTATCAAAACGAGATGCGTCTGCGAAACGGTTGTCCGGCCGATTGGCTATGGATTGTGCCCCCTATTTCCGGTTCTGCAACGACAGTTTTTCATCAGGAAATGGCTCTCTATCATCTCAAGCCAGCTTACGACGCTCAAGTAAGAAAAGAAAAGAAGCATCCTTCTCGCAATTCGCCCTCAATATCCAAATGTCCATTTTTCCAGATCGAAAAACCGCTCAAAGCAACGTTGAAATAAAGACATCTGAAAACACATTTTTTAGAAATTCCTCTTACCCGTTCATCCTAATTTCATCAAAACGTCATCACTAATTTTCAGCGTGTATAATTATCTCGCCAAAAAATTTGAGAAATTCATTTTGTTTCAGGAGCCGGCATGGAAGACTCATGTATGGAAAAAGGGGAGGGACAAGAAATCGACGTCGAAAAAGCCACGAAGAAAGTTTCACTTCAAACAAATAGCGAGGTGGATTTTGATTTTTGAATGCTTTTTTAAATAAGACGTATGAGGCAATCATTTTTTTAAACGCAGTTTGAACCGCATGTATCACGCCAGTCAGTTTTTGTCCATTTTCTCTTGGGTTCTTGGAGGGAAAAAAAGTGATGAGCGTTTACATTACTTTTACAGAGCTGTCAAGTTTACTTCGAAATTGTTCGGACGCGCATTGTCCCGTAGAATTAAGGCAACTGTATTGTTTGCTACGGAGACGGGCACGTCGCAAATGTACGCTGAGAAATTGGGAGAGCTTTTGGGACATGCTTTTCACTCGCAAGTTCTCAGTATGGCGGAATACGACATAAGCAACATCGAACACGAAGCTCTGCTTCTCGTTATAACTTCGACGTTCGGTAATGGCGATCCACCGGAAAACGGGGAGGTAATATAATTCGAATAAATTGATGACGAGAGGAAATAAACGATAAAAGTTTGATCGTAAAACCATCGTTCTAATCGGGGTTTTTTTTTCACGTCCAATTTCAGGCTTTTGCTCAAAACTTGTACGCGATGAAGATGAACGAGACCTACACGAACAGTGAGAGTAAAATCAGGCAAGTTTAATTTTCGAAAAACTTTGGTGGAATTTATTTGAAAAAACTCACGGACAAGCGAACAATTTTCTCGTTCGATTTTTATATATATTCTTTTTTACAGCTTGGCCACTTCAAAATCTTTCATTAAAGCTAACAGCCAGACTGAGGTAGGCAGCACGAAAAAATTGGAAAGACTCGAATCGCTGAGAGGCTCGATGACGGAATCGCAGCACGAAGATACTTTTGGACCTCTGAGTAACGTTAGGTATACATTTCTTTTGTCGAAAGAAAAAATAACGCTTTCCGCTGAGTCGAAATTAATTTTCACGTGGTTTTAGAATTCAAAAATTGAGTGAACGATCAGCCTCAACAGTTGTGTGAATGGGAGTAATGCTGGATAATTGCAAATATTCCTGTAATGCGTTTTTCCCATTATCCAGATTTGCCGTATTTGCTCTGGGCTCTTCGGCTTACCCGAATTTCTGCGCATTTGGCCATTACGTCGACAATCTTTTGGGTGAACTCGGGGGCGAAAGACTGGCACGATTGTCACAGGGTGACGAGATGTGCGGCCAGGAGCAAGCCTTCAGAAAATGGGCCGCGGACACGTTCGCTGTGAGTTTAACATTTTTTTCGAAAAACTCCATTCCTGAATTTCCGCAATAGTTTTTTCATCTCGACTTCCTCTCCAGACCGCTTGCGACACATTTTGCTTGGACGACGACGAGACTCTCTTGGAGGTTGCTTTGTCTCTAGGATCGGAAGCTCTCACAAGTTCGACAGTTCGTTTCGTCGACGCTGATCCGCAACCGATAGCAAAGTGTACGATTTTCGAAAAGTCTGTTTGACCGAATTTCCAAATTCTTTTGGAAATTCGAATTTTGAAGGAAATTCTTCGTGACATTTTTTTTTACAGCTCTCAGCAAGTGTCACAACAGAAATGTCACGACTTGCAACATGCTGAGGAAGACGAATTTGACGACCAACGATTCGGGGTAAACGTTACCGTCGCGCTCTCCTCTTGCCCTGTCAAATGACCTTCGATTCCTTGCATACTTTTTTTCGGCAATTTTATCACCTTTTGATCCAACTTCTTCTCGTTTCTCGCGTTCACTTCTCGTAATCTTGATGCATTTCGACAGCGTGACCACTCTGTTATTGGAGCTCGACGATCTCGCGAGCATGGAAATTCCTTACAAGCCGGGCGATCATCTTGGAGTTTTCGCTTGCAACAAAAGCGACCTCGTCGATGGAATCCTCGCTCGCATTGATCCAACGATGGATTTCGACACACCTGTGGAATTGCAGATGCAAAAACAGTCTCACACGCCCAATGGTACGCGAGTCGTCAAAAATGAAACGATCAATCGACGTGAAATCAAAGGAAAAACGTTTAATTGACGTGACATTTATTTCAAACGATTCAGGTGTGGTCAAAACTTGGGTACCTCACGACAAATTTTCTCCAAACTCCTTGAAAATGTTGTTCACGCGTTTTCTCGATATAACAACACCGCCGACGCCGAATTTGTTGAGATACTTTGCATCGATAGCAACGAACGCGAAGGAGCAAGCGCAGCTCAATACTTTAGCAACCGTCAGTATTTTTATTTCTTATTCATAATTTTATTCAAGGGTGTATAAAATAATGGATACGAATAGTCGGAAAGTACGAATGAAATTTCGGACGCTTATTGGCACAAATATGTGCGTAAATATATGAAAATTAATTCGTTAGGACTCAACGGCCTACGAGGACTGGAAACACTGGAAATACCCGAATTTGCTGGAAGTTTTAAGCGAATTCCCGTCAGTCAGACCATTTGCGCCGCTGTTTGTTCTACATTTGACTCCTCTTCAGCCTCGTTTCTACAGTATATCGTCTTCGCCATTAGTCCACAAGGGACAAATTCATCTCACCGTAGCTATAGTGCAGTACAAGTCACAAGGTACGTGGGGAAAAAAAGCATCACAGAAACACGTTTGGAGAAAAGAAGGGAATAATCAATGTACAGAAACGCAAAATTCGACTGAAATTTTTTATCACTGTTTTCATGGAGATCAAAGGACATTTATGATCTTTGAATAATCGATTTTATATTTATTGATTTCATAATTCCTCCAGGCGGAAATGGTCCTGTGCATTACGGAGTATGTTCGAATTATCTCAACGACATAACAGATGGGGAACCTCTTTACGTATTTGTTCGAAGGTATACGAAAAATAGACAGTAAAAGATACTAAGGTTTCTGATAAATGAAGGGAAAAAAAAGCATATTTTCCGAACGACATGAAAAACTTACCAGAAAAGTGTTGTTCGACGTCAATTTTTGAAAATTCCAATCGTCGATTTTCAGCGCTCACAATTTCTACATGCCGGCTAAAGTAAGTGCTCCGATGATCCTCGTTGGTCCCGGAACTGGTATTGCGCCTTTTCGCGGCTTTTGGCATCATAGATACGCCGAGAAACAACTCAATGCTCGTGAGTAAATTTTTCAAAAAGTATAGAAAGAAACAAGATTTCTGAATTCATGTGAAATATTGTTGCCAACGTAGGCGAGAATTACGGCAAGATATGGCTTTTCTTCGGATGTCGCGAGAAGAGCTTGGATCTCTACAGAGAAGAAAAGAGAGAAATGCTGGAGGCTGGCGTTTTGGACAAAGTATTTCTCGCGTTATCCCGCCAGCCAAGAGTTGCCAAGGTGACGAAAACGAAAAGTCGAAGTTTTCATCGATAATTTTGAATTTCACAAATTATTTGAGGTAAATTCATTAATGACGATTATTTTTCTACGTTTTTAGACGTACGTTCAGCATTTGATACAAGCCGAGGCATCGCAAATTTACAATATGCTGGTACACGAGCAAGGACATTTTTACGTCTGTGGCGACTGTACAATGGCCGAGGACGTTTATCAAACATTGAAACAAATAATACAAACCCACGGTCAAATGCTGGACAAAGAAGTCGAAGCATACATGCTCACTCTAAGGGTATTTATCACAAATTTGATTTGATTTCGAAAAAAAAAAAAGATTTTTTCATTGTTGCTCATTTTCGAAAATGCCTCCTTTTTCAGGACGAAAATCGTTATCACGAGGATATATTTGGTATAACATTTCGTACCGCCGAAGTGCACAACCGTTCACGCGAAACCGCAAGAATAAGATTGGCCCATACAGAGCCAACTGCTATTTGAATTCGCGTGCTCGTCGATTAAAAAGCACTCCTCTACACTCTTATCAGCACAATTAAATCGCACGTTTGCATGTGAACGAAATTTCATCTCATTGAAATTACTAGATAGGAAGGCCTATGAAACTTTTATCATATTTTTCCTAACGCTATTTTTCGATAAAATTGCCCGAAACGGCGAATTATCGAGAGACGGAAAATCAAAAACTATCGCGCAATCGATATCACTGACGTACGCAATGGAATCAAAGAATCGCACAAATATTCTTAGGGAAAGTCACCATTGTGATAAAAAATGAAAACAAAGGGTCTAAAATGACGATCCTGTACTGTGGAGAACACAAAACTTGTCACGGGAAACTTTGGTCTATCATATCACGTATCTATATAAACTTTATTCGAGTCTGATTCGTAATTGTATAGAGAAGAAAAATGAATAAAGAAAATAGTCTCCAGAAACAAAAAAGGCGAGGTTTCACCGATAACGAGCGAAGAAATCGTTCTTTTCCTTTTCGGTTTATTGTATAATTCGAAAAGTTTTATCATCACACGACGCCTTACTCCACAATATACATTCTGCGATAATTATTGAGTCAGAACTACGATTAGTAAATTACAAACTTAGCGAGACTTTTTTCTGCCCTCATCGAAAATTCAATGATGCAAAGCCGTCGTGTCGAGATCCGGTTTATCCTTTTGTATCACATTTCCCAATAATTTCTTTATCTCCGCTATAGCTCGGCCGGGATTCAGCCCCTGGTGTGCGTAAAAGACAAATTATCATTTTTCGCGCATCGATTCTCATTGATTCTTTCATTTTAAGAAGAGACTCGGTATGTTTTCGCTTTCTTTGATTAATGAATTTGAATGATTCGATGATTAATGAATGAAGAACGAAACAAAAATTGTTTTTTCTTTGCGAGCGGTAATAACATCTGCTGTCTGATGAAAGAGTGATATATTGAAAGTTTTATTCACCTTTGGGCAAGTGCGAGTGCAGTTCATAATTGTGTGACAACGGTAGACCGAGTAAGCATCGCGCATTTTATTGAGACGCTCGTTCGTTTGTGTGTCCCTCGAATCGATGATCCAGCGGTAGGCCTGACAAATTATTCGAAAAACGATCATGCGAAGAGGAACGAATATGTGGAAACACGAAAAGCTCTTGAGACATTGAAACAAGAGCGAGCGAGTTTGTCTCGTAAATTGTCTCACCTGCATGAGTACAGCCGGCCCCAAGTACTTGTCTCCGTTCCACCAATAAGACGGGCACGATGTACTGCAGCAAGCGCATAAAATGCACTCGTAGAGACCATCCTGTGTTAATGCAAATGACGGAAAAAATGTTTTGTGATCGCCTTTCAAAAGTATCGTTTTCGCTGCAATTCATTTTATCAGACGCCACATTTGAAAAATACGTCCATGAATTTCGACATTTTGAATGTTCAGTACGGATACTCTTTTGTTTTTTTTTACCACTCAACAGATGTCTCTGTACTTGCCAATTTTTTACGATCGTCCATACTCTGCAAGTACTGTTGGGTGCCGACTTTTTTTCCATCATTTCTCTGGAGCCATGGCTGTATACTGCGATACTGGTCGTAAAAATTATTCATATCCGGAACAAGGTCTTTTACTATGTACATGTGCGGTAGAGGATAAATTTTTGAGCTCTCGTTCAAATTTTTGTCGATCTTGCTTATACAAGCAAGGGTATTCGTTCCGCCGATATTCATAGCGCACGAACCGCATATTCCTTCACGGCACGACCTTCTGAATGTCAGAGTTGGGTCTATCTCGTTCTTGATCTTGATCAGGGCGTCCAGTACCATCGGGCCGCATCTTGACAGAAAAAATCATGTAAATTTTTACTAAAATCTGGCAATTTTTCCTAATTATATAAAATTAGTTTTATAATATATCGATATGGGAGGAAGAAAAATGTTTGATTTTGTTTTTTCAGTCATAAGGAATTTGAAAAAAAGGTGAGTGAAAAAACATTTAGTTCGCAATGCCGAAGCTGTGCTTGCTCTTTTTTTACATTTCATGTGAGATTCGACAACTGGACTTTCACCATTTTGACGATTCAACTTTTGGGCATACGTATTTTTTAAAAAAAATTCTTTTCAATTTTTTGAATCAGCAAAGTTAAGGGGAGATCGATTTTTCATCACTTACGAGTTCAAATCTACTTTGTAATCTTGAGTGTAAGGTTTTTCCTCAGGTTTGTCAGGATTCCATCTGTAGATTGAAAAGGTTTTCAATCTCGCTTCGGCATTTTGAATAGCCGATACGTGGAGTCTTCGCACCTGTATCCATTCAATACACGAGTGTTGAGTCCGTCGTATTGATTATATAAACGCCCGCGAATGACAAATGAAAATCGATTTGAAAATTAACTGCAACCATATTGTCTTGTCTCGTATCATTATAAGGACAAGAGATACGTATCAATAATCAAAAAACATACAAACGTCGTATGACATCTTTCGTTCGAGCTTCACTCGTTCATATTTGAGGTTAAGAATCCGGCGAAGGTATTGTTACGTTGGTATTCAAAGTACTTCGATATTCAAAATTGACTTACTTGTTTCAAAGCACTCCTGCAAGTCTGCGGGAAGATGTTTGCCATTATTTATGCTATTAAGCGCTTTATATTTGAAGATAAATCATTTATGGCTACACAGAAACAACAGAACTTATGTAATACTACAAAAATTTGTTAATGTCAGTTGCGTTTACGCATGAAGCGTACAGTGGTGAGGAGTTGAGGAGTGGGGTCAGGTTCCTTTCTAGCATTGGATCGACGGTCCACCAGTGAAATATGTTCTCAGTGTGTATTGGCGCTACAGTCACGTGGGTGTTTTCAGGCGACAATAGTGGCTGATATTTAAACTAAAAATCTAAAATTTCGCATATATATATATTTAATGCTTATTGTAATCTGCGTAATGTGAATGTTTTGCAATGTTTTTTTGTAAAAGATAAGTTTACGACACAGTCACAGTGATGACTATTTGAAGTTTGCGAAACACTCGCCGGCGTCAATTTTCTAAAATTAATCACTTTTGTCATCTTTTTTTTTCTCAATATATCGTTCGTGTGAGGGTTATGCTTGTAAAATGGTGTCCACTATTTTGTTACGCAACACGTAACACCCGCGTCCAATATCACGATTGATCAGAATTATGTACAGGTAATAAAGTTCTTGAGTAAGATTTTTGTAACGTAATTTGTCCATGGGATTTTGAGGAACTTTAAATATCCGAACAGATAGGTTATGTTCGGTCAGTTCATGGTGTCATTTTGAAGTGGGTCTCTCCATTATTGAAATATAATGTATATATGTCACAGCTTTTCTGCTATTGGTCCGATTCAAAAATCGAACAAGTCAAATGAGTGCTGATACATTTTTTAAATTGAATCTTCCACGGCGTAAAACCAAAACGAGTGCGTGAATATTTTTACATATATAAAAAGATAATTTCGATAGACAAAACATTGAGAATACAAGAAATACTTTTTCCACGAAATTCTGACAATTAATTTTGTTTTTTTTTTCAATTGGCAGATCTGAATCAGCCAATGTAACAAAACTTTCGGTACGAAATGAGCAAAATGCTATTTCTATGAAACCAAACAGTAATTTCATGTTTTTTTTAGCAAAAATTTCGAAAAAATACAACTATTTTTGCAGAATAATTCCAGTAATGGAAAAAAGTGTTACAAGGTGTGCGCTAGTCGAACCGGGAAAGCTGATGGCGATGAAAAATTCGCGCTCGTTTGTAGTCGACAAAGAAAGAACGAAAGAATACGAGGGTAGAAAATTAGTCGGGTAAGTGTGTCGATTCGTGGCGCAACGTTTGAAAAAAGCAGTTGAGAAAACATTTTATGGATCCGATGAAATCTTATCTGTCCCAGATTTTCTGCCGAGAAGATGTACAGCGTGGTATCGGATGTCGAGAATTACAAAAAGTTCGTACCATTTTGCAAAAAATCCGATATTTTAACGAGAAACAGAGAGTCACTGAGAGCCAGTCTGGTTATCGGTTTCCCACCTTTGAACGAGAGTTACACGTCCAACGTAACGATGAAACATCCTCATTTTGTTAAGGCCGAATGTACCGACGGTAAATTATTCAATCACTTGAACACACTGTGGATATTCACTCCTGGATTAAAAAACAATTCCGACACTTCGGTCATCGATTTTTCATTGTCTTTCGAATTTAAATCGGTACTTCATTCTCACCTGTCGAATTTATTTTTCAACGAGATCGTACGACAGATGGAGAATGCTTTTATACAAGAGGCTAAAAAACGATACGGAAGACCGTGCATCAAAACTGTACGATTGGAACGATGATATTTCAAATTGACGAAACAATGCTATTCTAGCGAAAAAAATTAGATACATTATGTAATGACGAATTTTAACGAATGTTTGTTCCTATTCCGTTTTTAAATTACCATCGACGATTTGTTTTACCGATAAAAATCTTCCAATTCTCTTGACCGAGGTTATTGCGGAGATAAATAAATGTGTATAGTTTTTTCAAATGAATATAGAGGACTTAGCGTTTTTTCTTCTCTTTATCGTTGTGTGTTTTTAAAAAACTAATAACATTCGAATGAAGCAATTTTTCGTACGCGCCAGGCTGTTTATAATAATCGACTTTTTGTCAAGTTTTCGCCAACACATTCAGTACAATATACATACAGTCATACATGAACGTACAAATAATATACATTGTGCTATACGGTACGAATGCTACCATTTATACATAAAACGTCGATCTCGCGGTAAAGGTTACACATTATCGCGAAAAACAATGTACCTGATCATGTTTTTGTCGTTTCCCTTCAAATAAAATGTTATCTCCTAGCTCACGATGTCTTAGTTGCCAGATAATCGTATTTCTATTAAACAAGCGAAAATATCAATTGTGGTGTGAAAAAATCGGAGACAAGTACATGTACACCTCATTAAATAATGAAATCCAGTTGCACATGCTAAGTACATAATCCTTTGAAGGACGGTTTTTCGGCCTCGAGAGTAGAGCCATACGGAAAATTCGAGCGCCGCTTTCTAAGACTACTCGACCGAAATCTCAAACATCCCCGACTCGTCTCAATCGGTCAACAGCGTAGGTGTGCTCATTTGAAATTCTGCCTTTGCATGATATTTGGAAATATTGCTTAACGGGCGTCAAATTTTTATTTTCCAAATTATCATCAATTACGACGTACATTTCCCAGCTGAACACGGGGCGCTCCGAGTTTTCCTCGAAAACTCGAAAGATGAGCGGAAAGATTGAAAAAAAGATCGATTTTTTGTAAACCACGTTGATCTCCCGCACGGATTTGATATATTTCTAGAGCTGAATCCGTTTGGTACGATTTCCCCTAAAACATGGCGTCTCGCGGCATAGTACAGCTATGACCATCAAAAAATGTAGAAATCTCGATAAAATCTATGAAAAGTCGATGCGCGGAAATTACAATTTTTTTTGCCAAATTAAAAAAGTAAAACATCGTATTTTCGGCGTGCCTGTAGCTGCAGCGTTCGTTCTTGTCTCAATCGAAACGAAAAGAATAAAAATATTTCTGGTTTGCGACAAGCTTCTAAAATTGATAGTGTATTTGATAATCGTCTTTCAAGTTCTCAAAGCAGGCAAAGAATGGGGTCTGTAGGGTAAAGGAGAGTCGGTATTTCTCGCTTTTCGACGTACTTGTCTCGAGTCGCTACCGTGACTTTTAATTCGCTATACGACGCAATACTACAAATTGAATTTTGCAAGTTCACCGGTTATCCTAACTAACTCCGTGTTCCACGAAATACTCCGGCATAATGGGAAAGGAGCAAAATAGCTAACATTTTCGACTGTCGAATAATAACAAAAAAACGTACACACCTTAGAACAAACAATTCTAAACTTTAATTACTTTATGGCAAGAAGAACTCGTAAAACTCTCGGAGGTTCCGATTCCGTTTTTCTGGAATGTTCGTTAAATTATAAAAATAAGTGTTATACTCTCGAACGGAATATAAATCAAACGAAATAACATTCGAGTCGGCCAATGGAGAATTGTGGCAAAGAATGGTTAAATTTCAACAATTTTTTTTCCAAAAATTCCACCACTCGCGTTGAATTCTAGCGCGTGACGTCTGTTCGCCACACCGATACCCAATTTCTATGTGCGTTTACGCGGCTGCTACGTGTATCTAAGTATTAAATCACGCAAATATGCATTTTTTAATGGACTAAATTGTATTACGTTTCAATCAGGTATTTTACTTCTTTTTCGCTTACACTACGAAGGCGTTAAGCTCGCGAGCGTCATTAATCGTCTAAACGAAAGTTTACATCAGCTCGTCTTACTACAGGACTTTGTTTTTTTTTGTTTTCCTTTTCATCTTCATCTACGATAGAATTCTTTGCGTATCTAACGACGCGGCAGCGAGTCTGCGGTTTAAAAGAAAAAACGTTATTTTTTTTTGTTATTGGGCCGCGCGTATTATACAATACAGTTGGTTCGTATATTACAGAATTTGAATTCACAAAACTAGTACCGATTACGAAGATATCACCTTTGGAAACATTTTTTGTGCGATTGAGCACGATACAAGTATTCATATTGTCTTTGTTTCTTTTTCTCTCGTCATCATTCACGTTGCTACTGTAGCAGAAGATAAGGATCGATATGATCTGTAAATTTTCATCTCCTCTATCGACTCCCGAAATGTATATGTGTGTGTATTACCAAACATCGAAGTTATTCCCGAATAGAACTAATCCACGCTCGCTCTTTCACTTTTTGTCTATCCTCCGTACAAAGTTCGTACAAAAGACTGGATAAAAAAAAAGCTTGGTCGACCCGCAGTGTCGCGAGTCAAGAAAACTCGATGGAAATGTATAATTCAGTCGACAGCGGTTAGCTAACCGCAAAACTATGTTAAATAAATTATATTATCTATACATATCGTCTATGTGATTTAAAAAAATCAAGACTCGACCTTAAATTAATCATCGCTAGGTTCCAGGCGACCCGAATTTCGAAAATTCCATAAACTCGCTATGATCGTTGGAAAGGTTGATTCGGCAACGGCGCCCCACGTGGCAAAGTTTCTTCCCGAACAATGCGAGACCTCGCGGATTACATTTTGCACGAGGTGCGAATGACCCGAGACGTAAAAAAATCGAAATAAACACAAACAAGACAATTGTATTACTCAATAAGTGCTATTATTTTTAATCACTGCACTAGAATGTTGTAGCGATTAAAATGATTAAGATATGAAAAAATCAATCAAGTGGAAGATACCGAGGAAACTTATGTCCATTTTTGACAGTCGTGTGGCATTTTTTTCACAAGGAAATGAAAAAAAATCCGCATTTTTTGGCGAAATTTGCGACATTCGTGTTTGATGACTCTTTCTCAACAATTTCTCGATAACCTTTTGATATTTTCATTATTCAAAATTAACTTGCTTCGCATCTTCCATGCGATTGAATTTTTTCTCACGCAGCCAAGTGCCTCAAATTTTCATTCTGTATGATTTTTGCTGATTGTATGCAGCTAGAAAATCCTGAAATATCACATTTAAGTAACCACGAGCAGTCATTGACGATCTTTCCAATAATCGATCGTAAAGTTTCTCTACCCTGTGCGAATAATTCGACTACAAAGCTAATATTTACACTGACTTTTACGTTTACTCTATCGGGATGTCGGGTTAAGCGAATTCAAACCGGGCTGCCTATAAATAATACATATCTATATGTATATGTATTTACGCACATAATAGAATAATTGCGGTTTTTTTGTCCTTGCATCAACAGTGACGAGTAGGTGAATAGTTGAAAAAGTAGAAAAGGTGTAAAGGTCCTAGAATGACAGTTGGCCAGGAATTGCATGAAAGTAATCAATTTTTCTTTATCCTTTGGAGCTTTTTACTCTTCCGATCTTTAACCATAGGTTAGACTACAAAAGACGAATGGTATGGGAACGAAATTGTAATTTCATTAAAAAAAAAATGCTCCAAAAGTTTCAGTAAATCTTGGGGGATACGAGAGATCGCATTCGGGGTTTAATTGTGCGCGGCACGTTTACCATTCATGTAACCTATCCAACGATCAGCTGTGGTTATGAAAATTTCATCATTGTCGATGGTATTTAGAATTAATAATTGATTAATGTGAGTCGAATGATAGTCCCATCTAGCGACATTCGGGGCTGTTTTTAAGGTAAAATGACGAAGATCGTATGTCGTACCCGAACCCGTATCGTAAAGGGTCAACATATTTTTCAACGAAATCATACCACGTTCAAAAAGTTCCGATGCTTCGTCGGCATCGCGCCCGATCGTGACGCTCTTGAGATCGTACAAACCTATGAGGGAATATATAAATCCGTTGAGTATGAAGGAAGATGGACTCGTCGGATATTCTTCGTACCAGACGAATTTATCGAGAAACATAGCGGCAACACCTCCTTTGCTCGACGGAATCCTGAAGGGTCTGAGAGCTCTCACGGCAGTTTGCAAATATCTCTCGTCACCGGAATGATAATAAGCTCGCGCCAGAACGGAAATTCCATGACCTTGACCCATTGCGGAGTACCTGGTGATAATGCGTATCGCGTTAAATCAGTGGGCGATGGAAGAAAAGAAAATTAATTCAATCTCAAAGAAACTGGACAATCTTTTTCGATGGAGATGATTTCGATGAGTATCGATCTCTCTGTGAAAATGAATGCCAATGGAATCAAAATTGATACTCGAAAATTCATCGATTTTCGAAAAGTAAGACATTTTTTTAGTTAATGCATCATTGAATGAGAGACAATATATTGTTTTTCAATTACCAGCCAGGTTCAAGGACACCCATTCCATTAGCAACTTTTCTCCTAACGGGATTGGGCCAGCCACCCGAAGTAATATTTTGATTAGCAACGAACCATCTCGCTGCGTCGTAGAATTGTTCCATATGTTCGCTCGTCGAGAGCGTTAAATTGTCGATTCTTCCTGAGCCGTAAAGTATTATTTTGACGAGCTTGAATTTCGATCGGCTAATCTTTTTCTTTGCCTTTTCGACGAGATTCAAGCCCTTTTGCAAGTCGACAACCAGATCACGAGTCAAACGTCTCCATTGATTGTTGCTCTGTCCGATTCCATAATAAATGTGATTATTGTACGAATGTAGAACGATGTTACTCGTTGTGTAATGCAAATAATAATTGTCCTTTTTTTCACGGTTTTGCATGACCACGGTTATCGTCGCGTTTTCTCTGACGCACACGTCGAGCTTGAGAACAAAATCGAGGACGTGATCCATGTTCAACGATATACCGGAAGTGCTAGTTTCTGGCGTTGCGTATTTCAGGACATAACTTCCTACTCTCTTGTCGTAAGGTCTCGATACAACGGAACCTTGTGGCACTGTCCACGCTTGTTTCACTCTGTCCGAATCTTCGACTATTTTTTTATGTGGCTCTGGTTCCGTTAAATTTTTACTGTAATGAGACAGACCGAATTGCGCAATCTGCGTTGGATAATAATATCCTTCGCTCTCCCACTGAGTCGATATGGGAACCCCGTCACTTCCGCTCACGCATTTAACTCTCTCACGTACTTCGACGTTGTAATTCTCAAATGTCATAAAAACTCCACGAGGATCGTACTTTCCCTTGGGTCGCACGGACTTGGAATAACTGTGAGACCACTCGAAACGTTGGAGTCCATCGTTGGTAGCTAATTTTCCATAAACCTGGAAGCCGAAAGAAGAGTGTGACACAATTTTGGGTTTCCTTGTGGATTCTTAAGGGAAAAGAAATATCGATGTCGATTGTACCTCAAAATACTTGTGTATAAATGAAAATGGAATGTATATTTCCTCCCCCTCTTTTCTACATCCTATGGAATTTCCACCGTTTATGAAACAATCGATTTCTTGATATCCTGGTTCGGCATTGACGAGATGTTCCTTCAATTCAAATTAACATTAATGTTGTTCAAATGTTTTGATGAATTTTGAATTTCAATGTTAATTTTTCATTGAAATCGGATAAACAGAGAAGAGCAATTAAATCTCGAAATGCGGATTTTCTCCTTTGCAGGATCGGCACTTTGTGAAAAAATCTTTAAAAATTACTTATAGCGTTTCTTGCTCTCAAAGATCGGCGGTAAGTATTAATTATCGCTATTGGCAATCATTGTGTCATATTGAATAGTCTATAAAATCCAAGTTTGATCCGACAAATTATCGCTGATGGGAATTAAAAAAATGTTTTCGTTTCTACTTAATTTTTTTTTTTATTAGTAAATGATCGGCATAAGCAGCAATTCAGTTTCTATTTTAGAAACATGAAAATCAATTCCATGAAGAATATTAATGAAAAAATATCTTCCTATCGCTTACTCGGTTTTGTTGGTAATTTTTCCAATCGCCTTCCCTGAGGAATATACCATTACCGCAATTGTTCCATGACGTTAGAATACAGCTGATGACAATGACTATAAGTACGAGCAGTACAGTCTTGAAATTAATTCGCATCATTGTGTAAAACCTGCGATGAAATAAAATATTTGAAACAGAACGGCACGTAACTTTATTTCTTGAATTTGATCTTGCGAACGAAAAGAATTTGAAATATGCTGAGATTGAAAAATTTGAGGGCAGAAAGTAATAATTCGAGGAGTCGGATCTTACATGACACGAGACAATCACGAGCAATCCTTGCTTCCCATTTTCGGCAATATATCTTCAATCATCGTCAATAATTCTCAATATCGCTGGTTTCGATGAATCACATTTCTCTCGAACTTCTCATAGTAATTCATCGGCAGACTATATGTGCAATATATTTTACGCAAATGGCGTGACCCAGGTGAAACGTCAAATTTGCCGCAAAGTGGACGAAGCCAAATGTGGATGTGAACAAAATAAAAAGGAAAAGGAAACATGGAAATACAGCTGACGCACCACGCCAATTAACCTTATAGACACGAGCCATCTATCGGAAAATATGTAGACTAATTGAATAAAATGTACGATTGAATTTTACCGACATTTCTTTTCTGCTACGTTCATAATTATATATATATGCGTGAAATTTTTATATGAATAATGAGGCGAGATCATGCGGAATAGCAAAAAACTGCTATAATTAAGCGCGAAAAAAAGAACCAACAAATCGCACAGTATCAAAAAAATAATATAAATGTGTTTACTGTGACTGCGAGACTGCGGCCCTGCGCCAGTCCGCGCTATTTTACAAACTACTTCGTTGTTCTGCATACCACTGAACAATAGTAAATTTATTTATACTATTATTGTTATACTTTTATCGTTCAATATCACTAGCTTGCTCAAAAGAATTTCGTCTCTTTTTATATAAGTCGTTAAATTCTACTCGCGGAATCCGACAGGAGGATGTGAAAAATGGGCAGAAACTATTATATATTTTATTGTTCTGCTTATTACGCGATATTAATTCCGGTATACTATTATTACAGTGAATAACCCAATTTTTCTAACGTTAAACGGTCCTCTATCCGTGCGTTTCCATACGTAACCCTATGTTCGATGACATTATTTATTGACTAGTGTCATGCCACAGTTTCCGTTGAATACTTGGATAACGACGCTACATAAAATTTTGTCGTCTTTCTTTGTTGATATCTTTAACTTTATCAATTATTCAATTATCTTTATTAACTATCTTGAACTTTACAGTATAAAAGCTACGACTGCATACACTGTACAGGTTAGAAAAGAGGATGTCAATCGCGATGATATATGCCCGTGTAATTTCGCAAATCTATATACATATATTTTCCAAATACTTGGACGAGACTTCCTTTTTTTGATCGTTAAAGTTGTAACCTGTGCGAAATGCAGTTTCCACCTTTTCCAAAATCACTAATAGGGTTAAGTACCCAGTCTTCGGTCCTGAACCACTAGTCGGCCTTTTTGGAGTTTGCGACGCATGCAAAGAGTGTTAACGCTAATTACAGGACTCTTTGCGCACATCGCAAAATATAAAAAGGCCGACTAGTGGGACAGGGCCGAAGACTGGGTACTTAACCCTATTCTTGAAGAATCCAACCTGAATTGTGATGATGGCTGTAACGTTTGGGAGTAAGCGCGCATCTCGTTTTTACATGCATTTCATGGGTCAAAACAGGTTATTCAAATATTCTCAATTACTTCCAAATATACATTGAAAAATTGGATGCCATAATATTATCGAAGGATGTGTGAAAAAAATTGCTAATGCTATTACGATATAATTAACCACTTGGCCTTTGTCTGACGAGTATAGTCGTCATTTACCGGTGGGGATCACCATTTCACACCGTCTTCAATTGATATATCAATTTGCACTGTATATTTTTTGTAAACATTCTTTTTAATTTTCTTTGTAATACAGTGTCGATCGACGCAGGTGAAAATTTATTAATACATCAAGTATTCTCATCAAAGAGAGTGCGTGTGAATCATTCGTTAATCAATAAGTTCAGAGAATATCTCCAAACAAAAATTATCTAACTCTCTATCGTATATCTTCAGTGTAAACAATAGAGATTTTAAATATTCAATTATGCGTTAAAAGACCGGGGGTGTGAAGATTCTTTTTCCACGATCCATCGCCGGAGCGATCGATCGCAGACGTCGTCAAACGATTTTAGTTTCGGAAACTTTGAATACATGCGTACTTTTTCCCTAATAAAAATGAATGTCTCGGAAGAAAAAGCGATTATAAACAATAATTCGTGAAAGACGATACACGAAGCATCTTTCTCACGTAGAATGGCACCTTAATACTCGAATCGTTAATCCTTTTTTTTTGGTTTTTTTGGATTACGCGAGCGCGATTTCGCTTTGCACAGTGGACAAATTGGTGCGTTCCGATGAATTTGTTGATGACACGAAAGGCAAGATTTCATGGGTGGTGGTTGTTGCCTGAATGACGAAAATAGAAAAAAATCGTATTTCAGTATGTAATCATGTATAACGCGATTCTGAGCATCATTATACCAAGCAAATATTAAGAATCTGCCAGCTATGCCATAGTAGCAAAAACAGTATAGGACGAGAATTTGCAGTACCCGTCAGTGATATAAAAATCTGAAAAAAAAATAACGATATCGAAGGTACAAAGCACAACTTTGCATAATAACAATGTCGAAAAGTTCACAATGAGCGTCGAAAAAATATAACTTGATGAGTATTCGGGCGTCCGCTTTCTCTTTCGAATTCTATCTCGTTACGTGCCAATTTTTTCGTTTTTTTGAGAATTTATTGCGAACCCCATTATTGCATCATCATTCAAGATGATCTTTGCTAAATATCTTGAACTTTGCGAACCACTCGAAACTTTGTTTTCGATGTATTTTATTTCTGATACGACTCTATAGCCGGGACATTCCTGAATTTCAGTAACCAGTGATGATTTTTTTGCATCCTCACCGTATTAGCGAATGTATGATGCTGCCCATGAATCGCAAAGTTTACTTGCCGAGAGTATAATATGAAATCGAGATATACCAGTGGTACCTGAATGTTGGAGCAGGCGGACCAGTTGCAGGTGGCAATGGTCTTGGCTCTGGTTTGCTAGGACCTTGAAGCGGTTGCGGAGCTAAAAATGGTGTCGAACCACCCAGATGCCCAGGGTGCCCATGCAAACCAAGGGGCTGAATCAAATCTTCGCCTCTCACCTCAACTCTCCACTCGGCCTTTTGCATGGGCCGATCAAAATAGCTGCGAGCAAACCGTCTACGCGATAATTAATTTTTTTCATAATAACAAGCATCCTCTGCATTTTTCCTTCGGAGTATGTAAAAATAAGATTGTATACGGTATGGGCAAACGCAAAAAATCACTTACTCCGGAGATATGAGATCGGTCTCAGTCTCGTACAACTCTGGCAATCTTTCCAGGCCTAAATACTCCCTGCGCATTCTATCGATGTCGTGCTTTAACGGTTGATACTCGTTGTTGTGTATCAATTTTGCATGTTCTCTTGCACGATTGCGCGCTTCTTCGGCTTGCTTTATGACAGACTCCATCTAAAATAAGATTTTTTCAGCAAATTGCTCGTTATTATTCTCTCGAAGAGAAGATTGAACATTTTGACTCAAGGAAAATAATTTTCTCGTGTTTTCAATTGATCTTCCCGTCCATCGGAGTGTTTGTGTCGACTACTTTAAACTGAAATTCGCTGAATCTATTGGTGATATACTTTTTGCCGAATGTTTATTGTTTAGTTTGAAAATTTGTTAAATTCTCGTGTGTACTCACGGCATTAATGTCCGCGTGGATTTGTCTGAGTTCTTCAACGTGAGCCATTTTTTCCTGCATCAGTAAATCCATCTCTTGTTTATATTCATTTAAACATTTGTCCTCTTGCTCCGTTTGTTCCACCTCGTGAATTATTCTCTGCTTCATTTTTTCTAATTGAAGAGTTTTCGATCTGCAGGGACGAAATTGGAGTTACATTTGTACCGAACGTTGGTACAAGAAAATACGAGTTAATAATATATTCTGTCTTAAATACATTATTTGACATAATTATCGTTGGGAATAAAAATACCCATACGGCAATATTTTTTGGCTCAATCATGTTCGGTCAATTATTTTCAAAGAGATAAAGTCTCGCAAAAAGATATGAAAAAAAGAGCCAGTAAACAATGACTTCGAATTACTATTTAAGAAAATTATTCAAAAAATTTAGATTATCATACTTGAGAGTTAAATTTCGTGATAATAATTGAAATCAAGTATAGTACATACATCTCTTGAATAAAATGCACATACTATTATTTTCCTACAAAAAATTGAGAAGTACGAGTAAATTTTACTCAAATATAACATTTTCAGAGACCTCGAGTTAATTACGGATTTCGACGGTGGCAAGTCGGGATTTTTACCGACTGAGTCGTATGTCATTTTGGCTTAATAATGTGCACTGCTGTAGTAACTGTCGCGAGGGAAGCGTGGAAGAAAGAGAAAGAGCCACAGGACGCTTTGAGAGTGAATATGCACAAACCAGCCACTTGCTGGCCAGTCAAACTCATGACTGAATTTATAATTTATTGTAAACTTATTAAAATTGACAAAATCCAACGAGCAATTTACTATTTCAACATTTCCCTCCGTCTTTCCGTCATAATCGCTCAGTTTATAACTCGTACATTCATATGGTTTAATTAACATGAGAGAATATGCAATTGCTTAAAAAAACAGCAGCGTATGTTCTACTTAAAAAAATGAAAAGTAAAACTGATCCAAACACACCTGATATCCTTGAGGGCTTCGAGCTTCGCAAAGATGACAGTAGCATCCGCGGTCGTCATTCTACACGTCGATATTACCTCGCCGTTTCGTTCCCAATTTTTTTTCCCGCACAACCCGTGTAATATATATTTCGAAAAAGTGTGCACTTTGTTACAAACTAAATATTGACTATCATCGAACAAACAGACTTTCACGATCTGTGTGAATTATTCCATTGCGTTTCGAAGTTTGTAGCTTTCGCGTTGTACGAATACAATATTATCACAACACGTTCAAAGCGATGTCGTTCTCCTGGCTCGTGTCGAAGCCACAGCATCCCAGGATAATCTACAAAACATTCGCGTATTCGTTCAAGTACCAATTTTTTTCGAACGCGATTTAAAGAGCTTGGCGAGCATCGTTCGATAAATTTTTCTCACTGTTCGATTTTTCAACACCCGCGTTTAAATGTTTTATTTTCGTTCGCGAGTTTCCCTTGGGGGACTGTGCCGGAATAATCTGAGGGGAGAGACACGAGCACTTCTCTCGATAGAAATGCACATCGAGGGGAGCACCCATACACTCGTGGTATATATGTGTGCATAACTGCATGAGTATTGCCGTCATGAGAGATGGACTTCTGCGAGAGAGTGTGTTGAGCGGTGTATATAGAGTACAGAATAAGCGTATACAGTAAAAAATATGTGCATGTGGAGGGGGAACTGCTCGTAGGCCTGTATGGACCGAAGGTATATAGAAAACGACGTACAGTAGGAACTCTATTCAAAAAGTGTGCGAGAGAAAAAAAACCATGCGCAAGCTTATTTTCCTCTGCACACATTTGTTTTCCATTTTGAAAATGGATTGAAAAAATCTGTCTCCAATTAACCTAAATTCATACGGATTATCGAATTTATTTGCGAAGTAGATTCAATCGATATGCGAATAAGGTTTTGCTGGAACATGAACGGAAAAGGAAAACTTTGTTGGTTTTTTGTTTTTGGAGGGGAAAAAAATATTCACTGTAGATTTTAACGGTGGCGTAGGGTGTTGAGCGGAGTTAATCGCGTCGTTTCGAACAGTGTGAACTTGGCTCAAGAAAATTACAGATTTTCTCGTTGTATATAGCTATATGTTATGCTGCGATGTGCACTCAATTCGCCTTGATGGCACTGGTGAACCCCAGCGGACCCCGAGGGTGGACCTGTGGGACTGAAATCAATTGATTTCTCCATGCTTTTTCTTCAAATCGTCTATCGTCTACGTTGATATATTCTTTGTCACTGTTCGTTGAATAAGAATCGATGTTCGGAAATTGTTTTCGAATGAATCTTGATATAACGCCTACGATAAATTCTTCACTTTCAAATAATTGCCTGGCTGATCAGCAGAATATCCGGAACCTTTACTGCCTTCTTCTTATCTTTTATAATTTTAGCACGAGTTACAATCGGACAAAATCGAATGTGGCGCGGGAGAACAAGATGGAGAGAAATGGTAACTGTTAATGCGTACTCTGCATTACCGGCAAAGGACGGTAGTTTAGCTTTGTATCTAACGCCACGATGGCGTTGTCTGCAGTTTAGCGAACGCGAACGCGAGGTTCGACTGGTTTGTCCGTGTGTCTGTTGCTTGTGTCGAGAACTCGAGGTATTTTCGGTTAGTCGCAAAATCAACAACAAACCGTGTACACAACTCACAACATATACACAACACCGGAAAAACTTGATTTCAAAGTTAAAAACTGAAGGACAAAATTCAATACATCACTCCCCATATAATCGAGATTCTAGTTGATTGTAAGTAAAGTTGGCGGGACGCACGATGTTTTTGCAACAATGAACGATTTCTGCTAAATATTAGTCGTGAAAAATCAAGTCTTTTGAAGGTAATCCAGCATGACTGCAACCGCGGATTGGGACGTCGAGAAGCACAAGGTCGAACACGAATGTGACGAGCATTGGGAGCTCCGACGAAATTTCTTGGAAGCTCACAAAGACAAATTTCCCGAAGATCAATTAGTGTGTTTGGCCCAGGTATTCACTAACGTCGAGCTATTAGGATGCAGGTACGTTGTGACAAAATTTACTGCAAATCGAACAAATTTCAAGAACGTATAGTTTTGCCGTTGCAGAAGTAATCAAATTTATTACGCTTTATGAACGTGCGAAACACAAATTCAGCCGCCACGAGCGCGAGGGACGTACCTGAAAAGGGTTAGCGAGTTTTTCCCGATACCACTGGTTTCTCAGAAAAAAAAAAAAAAACAATGTTCCGTGCGCAAAGGTCACCAAGATCGTTCTCGTCTTCCCATGAAAATGCCAAAAGTTGATTCGAATCTTTGAAAATGATTACACTTTTAAAAGTACAATCAGGAATTATTTTATTAGTACCTCTAGATTTTTTTTAAAAAACAATTTTGGATCGATATTGTATGGCGCGTCTTAAGATTTCTCATCTCCGTTACAGATATCCGAAGGAAACAATGGATTTGGTGGCTAAACTGTCGCAGGATGTAGCCAAAGATTACAGAGAAAGGCAAAAATCAAGATTGCAACGGACATTTGTAAAAGCTTCCGATGCTGCAAGCTCAAAGGTCAAAGGTACATCAAAGAACTGTGAGTTCTCGTAAACAATATATGCTTCGGCGAGTAACATGGTTCAATTTATTGAATTATTTCATGAAAATTCACAGTATTCTTCGCGGAAATATTTTATAATCAAACATTGGTTTATTTCAAGGACTCAAGACAGCACCCAGCGGAACCGGACATGAAAATGGCAGCATCTCCACCGGCAAAATTCATTTTGTAACATCAGAAACGAGTAAACCATGTAAAAAAATGAAAATAGAAAATCCACCGTACGGAAGAATTATTGTTATGCAACATCCCGAAGAATCACCAACAGCGGTCATACAAAAATCGGCTGCTATCAGCAAGGCTAATTTAGAATACAAGATTGAGAAGAAAAATGATTGTTAGTAAGTAAATTGTAACGTAATATTTCCAGGCGTTCACTTTCACGATTGCGCGCAAATATTGAAACTTGGGGAGAAAAAAAATTCAATTCCTCAGATCTGAATTTCACCGCGAAAGAAACGACGCGGTTTTTTTTACGATAAATTAATCAACGGGTCTTTCATTGAAGAATTAAAAGACCCATCGGCATCTAACGTCGCGGATATTCACCCTTTCCAACTCCTGGAAATCCCCCAATACGCGTCCATGGAAATTTCGCAACTTGATATCACATCTCATTTGCTGGAGGGTGCGAGTTAATAACAAAAAACGCGGATCGCAACAAATAGAGTGGTACAAAAGTTGAAACAGCTAATGAAATTTGAAATCAGTACAAGAATGTAGAATGTTTCAATCGGCTCGGATGAAGCAACGCACAAAAAAAACCTTAAGAAACGTTAAGCGAAATGACTTTTCTTTCAGTAATTGCGAAATATTCCTAAATTCCGTTAAATTGGCTGAGGGTATCGGTACAAATCACAAGAAGGCTAAAGCCGCAGCATCTCTCGCGGGATTGCCGAAACTTCAGAAAATTTATTACACGATAAAGGTGAGTAATATTTTGAGCGAGGGATGAACGATTTCTCATTCATGCTCTTCCGAATATAATTCATTCGTCTGTAATTACAGGTAAAAAGAATTGAGAGAACAATCGACTGCGATAAGAATCAATTGATGGGTGGTGATGACGCGACTCAGGATACCATAGCCTCCGACAATGTCGGCAGTAAAATGATGAAAATGATGGGATGGGCGGGTGGAGGCCTCGGGAAAGCTCAACAGGGAATAACCGAGCCTGTTACGTAAGATGAATACATTTTTTATAGGCCCCAGAGTTTGCATCGATTCCTCCCTCCATCGTGATAAGCTTCATCCTGTGCAACAAAATATACTTATTGCAACAGTGTTCAACGACAATTGAGTCGCGAGGGTTTCGGTCTGAAGTTGAATTCGACTAATGTGTCGCTCTTCACGAAAAAAGCCCGCGATACTCTGAGAAATTACGTGACTGGTGATTCAAAAACGGATCTAGTTTTTGCTCCGGAATTCACAAACGAGGAGAGAAGCGTGATACACAAGTACGTATGTCTGAGATACGAAGAGAGTCCGCTCCATGAAGTTCACGAATAAAAATTCCTCTTTGTTTTTCATTGATGACAAAAAAATGAAACAAAAAACAGAGCCGCACGGGAATTGGGTCTAAAAGCTGCGAGTTTTGGGCCAAAACACAGAAGAACTTTAGTCATATCAAGAAAGTTTCATCCAGCTGATCTTGTTCAGGAGTTGCTCGCGTCTGGTGGTTCCAATGAGAAATATGAACTTATCGATCCGACAGGAACTTGAATAAATTTCGTACGAGCGTTTATTCTTGATCGATCCATTTTTTTTGTCATTCTATTCATTGTTGCAACTTTCCAATTTTCAGTTTACAAAACGACGTCGAGATACTTTTATGCCGGCAGTGCGCGTATACGTCGATAGGGTGCGCATCGCCGATAAATGTAAATTACTTTTATTCTACATAAATTCGATTCAATATTTATGTACAAATTCGGGTATAGATATACAGAAGGTTATTTCCTTAGAATTAATTGAATGTCATATCGTACAGTACACAAGTGAAAATCATAGAATAAAGAAATAATATCGTATCGAATTAACAATCACATTGGTCTCTCGGTAAGATGTAAAATACGTTTGTAAGTAAATTATTGCATTAATTTCATCGTCAGAACCGTCACTTGATTCGGAATACGGTGTGGCAGGTCAGATAGATTTACAAAATTTCGTAAAAATGAAAGCCTGAAAGGAAGTACCTTTCGAGATTTCCTCACGATTGATCGTTATTCCAAAACCATAGGCCCTTCGAACATTTTTTCATTCGCAATGTCTTTCAAATTTTCCCCGGCGTACGAGAGGAGGGGCGAGATTTCAACATCACCATTTACCGACGTAGCACCAGCGTTTAAAAGCCACGTTTTGTGAAGCGAGAGAATATCTCTTCGGGCGGTCGACGGGCAATCTTTACCGGCGGAATCTGCATTTTTCAGAGCGCTGAAATCTTCCTCTCGCGCTACTTCCCAAGCGGCAAAGTTTTTTGCAAATTTAAACACATCGAAGACAAATTTTTCAACCTTAATGCCGTTCGATACGGTTGGCACACGGCGCACACCGTTCTCGTCGACGTATGTAATTTTCTTCTTAGCGACGTGTAATTCTAAATCAGTCTCGTGGGTGTATGCTATTGCCTTCAAAAATTCAAGAGTGAAGTAATGATTACATATGTTCCCGGCATTGAATACCAATTTTCCATCCTCGCGACGAAGTTCCGATGTACTTTTGCTTATCTCGCTGTACTCGACTACGCGATAATGACCATCGACCTGTGGACAAATCGTCATTCTTCGCTTTATTTCTCGGAATGATCATTTTTATACCCCGCACGCATTTTTCTATCGCGAATAAAAATTCGATTCACGGTATACTTTGAAATGTTTTTTGAAAAAAGTTTTGCACTGCAGATCAAGTTTTTGGAATAAAGAAATCTTCGCCCGTGAGTGAAGCAATGATCTTGCGGTATAAATGATGTTGAAACTTTTACCTGACAGACGACACCGACAGGCTCGGACGGTTCCGATTTTTCGACGACTTTGGCGCCACATTCGGCCGACAGAGACAGGCAATAACCGATGAAAACCGGATCCGCGACTTTCACCAGAATATTATCAACCGAATGTGCATGAATGCTGTGTATCTGTCGTTTCTCCATGTCGTCTAAAATTCCTTCGACCTTGAGTGCCCTGTAGATGCCTCCATTGCCATCGGGGGCTCTTGATAAACGATATTTTTGATCCAGCAAAATTTCACCATTGAAATTGTAGCACGGTATCATTCCTTGCTTGAAAGTCTTGACATTTTCTTTCTTCAAACCAAAGTAATTATTCTCTTGAAAATAATCCAGGGTCGCTTGATCGGTCGCCTCGCTCGTCAATATGTACCTTAAATTTGTGTTACGATCGACCGTTTTAACGGATGTTTCAAGCTTCGAACTAACGTTTGGAGTATTTATACTAAAAATATGATTTTTTCATACTTTGCAATAGTCCAATATCTTATATACAAGGACATTAACCAAATCCAGATTGAATTTGTTTCCAAGTATCTTTTTTCAAGTGTCTAAACTTTTCAAAAAAAACTTTACAATTTCCATTGTATTGTAATTTCATAAAATTCACATAATGATCAAAAAGTATCGTAAAATATGAGGAGAAATGACTGTTAACAAAAATGCCATATTGTGCTCTTGTACGACAGTTGATTAGATAACGAATGCGTGTTTGGGTTCTCACGTACGTCATAACAAATGTTTGACGAACGATACAATTTACAAAGTACAAATGTCGCTAAAAGTGCCCGATAAAATAATCAATATTTAAAACATTTCAACATAATTAACAATATTTGAAAAATAAAATAATAAAAAAACATCACACGTCGAATGTTTGATCGAAATTTTCACTCGAGTTACATATTTTGTAAATAAATTGCGCTAAACGACGAATCAAAACTTACCAAGCTATTCCTTTGCGAATGCCAAATTTTTTTTCCGCAATTTCTTCCAAACGAAATATCCTCTCCGCTTGTATTCTAAACAACGTTTTGCCAGATGGCAAACCAACGTTGTACAAACCTTTTGGATACGTCACACCCAAACGAGTGCCCTGACCTCCAGCCATCAGCAATACCGCTACGTGTCCATCGGCAATCTTTTTCAAGCCCGCATCTTCGTATCCCTTCAATTTTTCTTCATCGCAACTTTTGGAAGAAGCTATAACTTTATCAGAAATAGCTTGCACTCTGTTGTCCAATATCTTGTTGTTATTTTGTGTGGACAATGTTGCTCTGGCAAAATAATCGTTGACTTCTTCAAAGTCGACGGAAGCGATATCATTGTAGAGTTCCTTTTTTTCATTCGGGGATAATTCGTCCCAGAAACGTAACAGATGGGACTGTTTGTAATGAACGAGAGATTTCTTAACAGCTTCAATGTCCATCGTGTTTAACAACGGTGTGTCAGTCGATTTCGAAAAATGAGGAGAAACGAGGTGTATATATTTTTCTTTTGCTCGGGACTTTATTATTTTGTTTGAGGGAATAAATGAAATCGCTTATCAATTCTCTAGAGATCGGGGATTGAATATGTGGCACACACCGGTTGCCGGATACGTGACACCTGCGAATGTGTACGATACGACCGATGACAGTGCCAGCGAACGTGGACTGTCATTTACTAAATACGCTACATTATGATCCAGCTTTCTTGTACAATCGACGATCGAAAAGTTCACCGGGCCCTTTCACTTTCACGATTGTACGAAAAAACAAATAAAAAACACGTCTCCTTGATTTCTCTTGCTCATTCACCTCAACCCGTCTAATATACTCCCCTCCGCCTGACCGCTCCGCGCGCTTTCCCACTCAAAAACACATACACGCACGTGCATATAACCAACATTGTTTCGGCGCATGCGCGCTCGCTGTAAGCCTTTCTCTCCCCTTTGCTGCTACCGCCGAGCGTTGCGATTGGTTTCAACTGGCCTTGATCTATCGCTTATCGTTTTTTCGTTTCTCTTCCTCTTTCAGTAAAAGTGTCGGATTCCTGATCCTCGAAAGAACCCTGAAGTTTTTACTGATACCGGTACATTACACTCTTCTTCGATTATCAATATTGTTTGCAGTTACGCGTCCATGTACGAACATTACTTGTATGTATTTTACGTGGTATAAAGATGATAGTCGGGGCGTGCAAAATGATACGAAATCGCGATTTCTTTGATAAGAGTCATTTTTACTATCCTCTTCTATATTCTAATTTTTTTTTTCAACGATAGTATGCGCGTATATTTTACTTGATGATAACGATATTTTATAAAAAATTTAATAGCCCACGAAGGAGTTACTTCAAAGATTAGACATTTGCGTTTTACTTTCACGTTTACGATCTCTGAAATATTCTTGCACATGTACGTACGTTTATCATTATTAACACTCGGAATGATGTGATTTTTTATATTCCTTCATTTCGGACATAATTTGGAAAACTATAGGGAATTCCTGAGAAAAATATACACATACCTATTTGCTGTATGATAGCAAAACATATTTCATGTAGTTTATACTGATAAACTTTGATATAATGAAATAAAACGTATTTTTCAATGGTGAACCTATTTAGCTATTTACCTATTCCCTCCTAACCTACTTATCTATTTAGATGATATGGCGATCATCTGATCATTAATCGTTTATACTCAATTTTAATTTATTTTCGAAAAGTGTTATTTGTCTATTCAATTTATGCGATAGTTGAATTATATCCTAATCTTTTTTTCCCGCATCTTGCTTTATCTACATAGATAGAGCTGTTATTCCTGCGGACCCTGAGAAAAAGAAAACTTAAAAATAATTTTGGGAATCAATAATCCTACGAGCTCGTTATGTTATTTTGTTCATATACAATCTCTCTTGGATTCACTGAACGGAGAATCAAACACAAAAGCATGGCTAATATTTTTCATCTAGTGGCGGAATGATGAAACTAGTCATTTTTTCCTTTCGATTTCGTCTTTATCGACTATTGACAACGCCGCGCTCTCTTCGTAGGAGAGAGAGAGAGAGAGAGAGAAAAAAAAAAGATAAAAATCATCATCACCACAGTCCAGAAATGAAGTCGTTCTTTCGTAGTTTCACAAAAGGAGACTGAATAGATCCCTCTGGGGAAACATAACGTAACTTGATCCCCGTCCACTAAAATTAGAAGTTTCATAGATGTCGGTAGATGAACGAAAAAAGGTTTCGAGTCTGAAAAATTGAGTTATTCCATCGTCTTGTCACATTCACGTGGAAAATTGATAAAACAGTGTCATCTGTAATTGTATTCCATTTGCGAGCACAATGGTAAGTTTTCCCGTGTTTTCCGTTGTTCTTGTTTTTTTTTCTTACTTCCTGTTTATTTTCCGTGCGTTCAAGCGCTTAATAAGTTCGATGTTTTACGCAAAAAATCATCTTTTTTATGCACATAAAAATACAATAATATACAGTAATATTATAATAATTCACAATGTGACGTATAATGATAAAAATGACTTTTGTGTCGCAGCAAGATCCAAACGAGGACACTGAGTGGAATGACATTCTCAGGCAGAAAGGGATCATACCTGAGAAAAAAAAGGAGAAAGAAATAAAGGAAGATGATATAGTCGACCTCCTGGAGAGCACGATAGACAAGAGAATAGGACGCGGTAAATCATAAGAATAGATTGCGTGAAAAGTACATCCGGTCGACGAATTGTCGAAAAAAATGTCATTGCGCATTTATCGCATCCGTTTAGTTACAAAATCCTTGGAGGATGCGAGTCTGGATGAGTTGGACGAACTGGAAGACGAGGAGGATGAACAAGTTTTATTGGAATACCGTCGAAAGAGGATAGCGGAAATTCAGGCTCTGACTAGCAAAGCCAAGTACGGTAGCGTAGCGGAAATCTCTGCCCAAGATTACGTCCAAGAGGTGAATCAGGCGGGCGAAGGCGTCTGGGTCATACTCCACTTGTACAAACCAGGGTGAGATTTTCTTCCGAATTCGTATTCACGTGGGAAATGAACATTTTTTGAGTTATATTTCATAATTTGTATTCAAAAGAATTTCTTTACAAAAAAGTGAAAAACCCATGTTAATAAAATTTTGCAGTATTCCTCTGTGTTCTCTGATCAATCAGTTTTTGGCATCTTTGGCACGAAAATACCCAGCTACGAAATTTTTGAAAAGCGTGTCAAACACGTGTATTCCGAATTGGCCGGATAAAAATTTACCGACGATTTTTATCTACAACGAGGGTACCATGAAAAAGCAAATCATCGGACCGATCGAGTTGCGTGGAATGAAACTTACGGAGGAAGGTTAGTGCGTTTTGTGTTTCTCGGATGAACTGATTTATTTTTGAAAAAAGTTTGGATCAATCGGAGCGGCGGTGAACTTGCTGCTGCGTTTATATCGAAGTATCAAATCTGAAACTGAGTATAAAAGTTTCAAATGCAAAATATACTGAGAATACAATGTCGAACGACCGAATTTACGTATCAATTTTTGAGACTTTTTATCGAATGAAAATGTGATTTGCTGAAAATTTATCTCAAAGAGCTTTACGAACCTACTGGATGAAAAAAAAGGGCGTGATCCATGATATTTCGATACAGTACGAATATAAATTGAGAAATTCCTTCGAAAAGAATACTGGCGACATTTTTGGATTATCTGAAATTATCGTAGTTGCGGCTGCGCATGAATTAAACACTTGATTAGCAGCCTAACGGTGGCAAAATGAACGCCTTGCGCGTCACTTGTATGATTTTTGTTTCTCAATCTTGGATGTTGAAACGCGCACCATCAAAAACATAAAAAGTCGAAATATTGAGTTAATTGAGAAGATAAAGTATGGTGGTCTCTATTTGAAATAGAATAATCGAAAAATTTGTCCGGTACTTGCAGACGAGGTCGATTTCGTCGTAAAGTAAATAACGCATGTTATGAATTTATTGTATCAAGCTACTTTATTTTTTTATCCGGATAGTGTCGATAAATTTTTTTCTCCAATACAGAACTCGAGTGGATGTTGGGTCAAGCAGAGGCAATACCTACAAAAATAACCGAGGATCCTCGGCCAAAAGTTCGCGATGTACTGTTTTCAAGCTTGAAGACTCAGAATGATGATCTTGCGGATGATAACGATTGGTGATACCGATGAATCAGATGATTAAAGTATATTCAGGTATCTAAACGTTCGTGAATCCCAAAAACCTTACAAATCGCACACTTTCGCGTATTAATACGTGATTCTTGTGTCATTACTCATTATTCACGCAGCGGCGAATAATCATGAACGTTAATCGCGTATTTCGAGTTAACGATTTTTCAAATTGAAATAAAAACTTCTGAGAAAATCATCTGTGATTTTTACATTCATTTGACGCACAATTATGAAATTGATTTCACTTTTTTTTTGTTTCCAGCCTTTTTTCATGCTCGAGAGAGCTCGAATAACCGAAAATGAAATTCACTCATGTTCGATATCTGAATTTTGACTCTTTACATTGAATATAGATTTATCGCGTCGCATAGGCCGTCGCGCAGCACTACCGCGACGCAATTTTACGGGATGAATTTAACAAAAATACCGTCACCCGCAAAAATACGCTATTTCATTATTTTTGAAATTTCGTGCGGAAATAATTGTTTCACAACAGGACTTTTGAGATATCGGTGGCAGTAAAAATTGATTTAAAAAATACAAACCGTGCACTTCTTACGGTTTCGTAGAGCTACAGATTGTATGGATTGAATTTCGAAAAAAATACGCTCGCGTGACGAACAAATGAGACGGTAGAAGCTTTTTCCCAAAAGTGAGAATGTAGCCCGTTGCATCGTTCGCAAAATTAAGGTTTTAGTCTTCGCGGTTATCGCACTAGCGTGGCAAAAACAAAAGTACGAGGATAAAATGAATAAATTCCGCAAACTCGAGTGGAACTTTTAAAGCAGTGATTGCCAAACATTTGGCGTGTAATACGTGCTGAGACAACGAACACGGCTTCGGCACGTGCTGCAAATAACGCTCGTGCAAAGTTCCATCAAAAGCTGTACGTTAATGCGGCTAATTCGCGCGTGAAGCGATCCATCCTTTCCAGTACTTGTGGCACAAAGCACGTACGCGGGAGTCTGTTTTACCGCGTCTTTTTCGTAAATTCCATCAAATTTCCGTTAATTCCGATCGACGCAAAGTTGAACATTCAACTTTTTTTTTTACACGATAATTGCAACGAAAAACACATTTCACGGGTCACGTCGGGCGGGTACACGCAAAGATATTTTATTCGAGAATGGATGTATAATTCCGATTACTTAACATTTGTTGGAATTCAAAAATGGATATTGAGACTTTGTTGAATAACGATGAAAAAAACCTGAGCAATGAAAAATAAATTCATGTCTCTCACTTCGATGACTCGCAGATGCAAAACAGATGTGAATCGAGTGTAACAAATCTCGTTCCAACATTCCACACGTAATTCGAAAAACAATTGGCTGTAATTGTAGATTCTTTGAACAGATATGAAACTCACTTCCAATACTGCTCATTAGTGTGTTATCACGAAATTGATTCAGGTGACGCTTCGATGAACTTTGACTAGTATATAAATACGATCGCTTTCGCACAAATATCAAAGTTCTCGTTGCGTTCCGGTAAGCAATGAATATCCTTAAAAAACTTTCGCCCGCCCTGGCGTTAATCGCTGTTAGCTTTTGCTTAACTGCGACAGCAGCGCCGATAATAGGTGCCAAAAAGATTTATATCTTAAAAAACGACTTGAATAATCCTGCCGCACAATGCGTGAGGGGTGCTTTTGTTTACTCCAATAAAGACAACGGAAGTGAAATTGTCGGCAAAGCATTCAGTGTTATACCGGAATTGTGGGAGCCCCTCCGGCAAACTTATTTGGCGAATATCAGCATTGACGCGGTTGATTGGGAGCATTTTCCAATGGATGCTTTTTACATGATTATTCGATCCCACCCAGGTATTTATTATAGTCTTTCACCGCCGGTATTTTCGTCCGAACTTGGCGTATCTACTAACTGACGATGTAAATATTCCTATGTTTAGCATTTCTGCCGGAAATGTTGCCACATCTTTTGACTCGTGCCTCGCGCGAAACAATCGCTGAAAATCTGCCGGGGCTTCTGGAGACTTCCAGCACAGCTGATCCGATTTGATCTGAGTTTATTGTTGCACGAAGAAAATATTTTAAAAAATGAATAAATAAAGATGACCAAGGGTCCTTGCGCGAAATTTTTTATTTTATCGATGGTTTGGACGGTAAATCGTGCCGATATGAGAATATACCGATTTTTGCAATTCAATTACGGTAGCACTCTTATTTCTCTATTTATACGGACCTATAACTTTATTCAGAATGTTGTGATGGATTTTTACAACTGAGGAGAACGAAAATCTTATCAACTTTTTGGAATAATCTTTGCGAACGTGCTTTTTTTTATTCGTTTTACGCGTACAATGTAAGTGTACTTTTTTCAAGAAGTTAGGTTATGTCGATCGCTGCTTGTCGGGCCAGCGAATCATGGAAAAAGGCTTTCAGCCTACCAGCAAACAAAAGCTTTGTCGTTCATTATAAATGTACTTAGACGGCGTACTGGAGAATTTTCGCTGACCGCCACGTAACGCTCGGAATTTTCAGTAAAACAAACAAGCCATTATTCATCGCTATCGCAGCACGGCGGTTGTCAACCCATGTATCAAAGTACAGGATAACATTCAAGTACTCACCATAAATATGGTTATGTCGCGATGTAAAATGTTGACAAATCATGCATACGACAAATGCCTCTTTTTTTCTGATTTACAAAAGTTTTTCGTTCTAAATATATTATATATTTTTCTTGATTGTTTCCGAAGATTTTAGAAAAGTCTTGAATAACTTGGGCGATTTTCGAAAAATATTACGCGTATGTCATTTGTATCATATTATTTATAGACATTTCCCGAAAAACTACGTAATATATTCATTTGTAATTCAGAGTCGACAGAGATCTCAATTTTGAGAAAAGCTGCAACATTAGTGCAAAAAATGTTCAATTTTCTATCGTTTCCGCATATAAAACTCATCTGACATTGGAGTCCGTTTGATAAAGTTTATGTTCAAATCTAAAGGATAAATCCTATTGAAATTTTGCGAGTGATCGTGTATTAAGGTAGTTCTATCGTTTTATCGTTTTCTTAAGATTTTGTTGAAAATTTGAATACGTATTCTTTGATGTCATATATACGTGTGTAATAAATTTTGGAAGGTTTTACCACGTGGAAGTTGAGATATTTATTGGTAAAAATCACAATTTTCGGTAGTCTCTCGTAAGAGCGCGTGTTAAAAGTTGCATTTTCATCAATGAATATCTCGGCTTCTACGTGGTGAAGCCTTCTAAAACTTTGCATACATTTTTATGCAACATTAAAGAAGATTTCTTGAGTTTTCCAAAAAAATCTTGAGAACATTTTTTTCGCAATTTTTGTAATTATAGAGCAAGCACATATCACCTGGGATGACCGTGAATTTGGAGTATGCTGTTCTTTAGTCGATTTGCAACAACTTTTCTTATTTAAGGTAGTTCTATCGTTTTATCGTTTTCTTAAGATTTTGTTGAAAATTTGAATACGTATTCTTTGATGTCATATATACGTGTGTAATAAATTTTGGAAGGTTTTACCACGTGGAAGTTGAGATATTTATTGGTAAAAATCACAATTTTCGGTAGTCTCTCGTAAGAGCGCGTGTTAAAAGTTGCATTTTCATCAATGAATATCTCGGCTTCTACGTGGTGAAGCCTTCTAAAACTTTGCATACATTTTTATGCAACATTAAAGAAGATTTCTTGAGTTTTCCAAAAAAATCTTGAGAACATTTTTTTCGCAATTTTTGTAATTATAGAGCAAGCACATATCACCTGGGATGACCGTGAATTTGGAGTATGCTGTTCTTTAGTCGATTTGCAACAACTTTTCTTATTTAAGGTAGTTCTATCGTTTTATCGTTTTCTTAAGATTTTGTTGAAAATTTGAATACGTATTCTTTGATGTCATATATACGTGTGTAATAAATTTTGGAAGGTTTTACCACGTGGAAGTTGAGATATTTATTGGTAAAAATCACAATTTTCGGTAGTCTCTCGTAAGAGCGCGTGTTAAAAGTTGCATTTTCATCAATGAATATCTCGGCTTCTACGTGGTGAAGCCTTCTAAAACTTTGCATACATTTTTATGCAACATCAAAGAAGATTTCTCGAGTTTTCCAAAAAAATCTTAAGAAAATTTTTTTCGCAATTTTTGTAATTATAGAGCAAGCACATATCACCTGGGATGACCGTGAATTTGGAGTATGCTGTTCTTTAGTCGATTTGCAACAACTTTTCTTATTTAACTGAAGCCCGCAAACCATTTTGTATGTGAGAAAAACTGCAAAACAATTTCTCGATTTGAATCTAACGATAGAACTACCTTAAGGTCCTGAACGTGCTCTCCGAATTTTGTACAATTCCTATGAGAATACACTTTTAGCGGAACATCTACCTTAATCGTTTTCATCATCGATCGAAAAAGGATGATTTGGGTTGATGATTTTGTACAAAACATGCCGGAATAATGAACAGGCGCCAGTCGAGTTACGATCGAGGACGAATTTCCACTCTTCTAGCCGATATGATTTTTATTCAGGATAACGCTGTCAATTTTGAGTTTGAACAGCCAAAAGCACCGAGATGTATCCCAGAGCTTTGACGAACCACTGGAACAAATAATGATGATAATGTCTATTGACGAATATTCGCCGAGATATTCACGTTTTACATACCTCTTTGAAAAATGCGAATGACATGATGAAAAATTTACCGGCCGTCAGTTTCAAATGCCTTCTCGAGCGTATAATCAGCAATATGAGCGATCGAACTTTTTCGGGGTGTTGATCCCACCAATCGAGTTCGTAAACCATTCGAGCGAGATTTTCACCCTCGATTTGTGTGGCAGAAAAATGAAAATTACCCAGCATTACGAAATTTTCAAGCAAAAATGACCAACGATTTGTTTTTCGTAAGGACAATATTGATCAATTTTCGTACAGACTCAAAAAATGGCAAGAGAACAGCAGACAGGCAGGGCAAATATCGCGAAGAAAGAATAAGGTGAGAAATAATTTTATTTCATTTATTATCTTATGCAAATCGACTTTAGGTTTCAATGAAACTCGATTTTCATTTTGATTTAAGGTAGTTCTATCGTTTTATCGTTTTCTTAAGATTTTGTTGAAAATTTGAATACGTATTCTTTGATGTCATATATAAGTGTGTAATAAATTTTGGAAGGTTTTACCACGTGGAAGTTGAGATATTTATTGGTAAAAATCACAACTTTCGGTAGTCTCTCGTAAGAGCGCGTGTTAAAAGTTGCATTTTCATCAATGAATATCTTGGCTTCTACGTGGTGAAGCCTTCTAAAACTTTGCATACATTTTTATGTAACATCAAAGAAGATTTCTTGAGTTTTCCAAAAAAATCTTGAGAAAATTTTTTTCGCAATTTTTGTAATTATAGAGCAAGCACATATCACCTGGGATGACCGTGAATTTGGAGTATGCTGTTCTTTAGTCGATTTGCAACAACTTTTCTTATTTAACTGAAGCCCGCGAACCATTTTGTATGTGAGAAAAACTGCAAAACAATTTCTCGATTTGAATCTAACGATAGAACTTAAACGTCAATTTACGAATTTCCAAAATTACAGTCGAAAACATCTTGAAAACCCGTCTCCCTCCCTGCCCTTTTCCTTCTTCATAAAATAGTTGTAAAATCGCTCGGCTTGTTCAATAAATTCCGAATATAAAAAACAATCCCCAAATTTTGACGATGTCGAAATATTTTAAAATGTTTTTCGATGTATCGGTTTTTTACCCTCAAAATACCTCTCTTGTCAATTGCTCACTGAGCCAGCAATACATGATGAAATTCGATGACATGGTAATGATGTACAGAATGTTGATTACAGCAGTGCTGAAGTTGTTATTCGCATTCAGCTGGAATCGTGTTAAAGAAGAATTTTTTCACAATTTTTTCCACGCATTAAAAAGCATCTGCAGTATATTTTCTCTCTTTCGCCTTTTTTTTGCATATTACCCCAACGACCAAGTATCCGTTTCCACAGAAGTGAATGGTATTTATTATCAATCGACCTAATAGAATTCCGTTATAAACATCATCGACTGATTCGACGTATCTGGCGAAAAAAAGATGATAAAAATCGTGTGTATGCTTCGTGGGTAAAAAATTCCCGAGGGAAAACATTACTTGGTCAGTGAAACGTGATGTTCGACGATGCACTTGAGACACGAGCAATTGTTGTCGAAGGATTCTTTGGAACGTTCGTTTGATGAATCGGTATGTCTCTCTTTACCATCGTAATGAACAATGATCTTAGACAACACGGACAATTGCGCACAACCATGAAAAGCCAAGAGGGTGAGAAAACCGTCGATTCCCACCATCGATGTCGTACATATACTGGCAACGAAGATTTGCATCGCGTAAACTATCTCAAAATTGGGCGAAACGTCGGTTCTGAAGGGGTAGAATCCTTTGCTCGGTAAAACCTTCGCCGATGATTTTCCGATAATTAACATTCTCACGATAGGTTCGAAGTAATAAACTGCGAAGGAAAATTAGCGCTGCATAATGTTGACGATAAACTTCGAGCTATCACGATCTTTTTCGATAAAAGCTGGATTTTCAAAAATGCAGAAGAAAGTAACACATCTTCGCACTTGGTGACTTTTATTCTTTTTTTTTCATCTTCTCTTCTTCTCCCTTCGACTTTTTTCCATCTTGGAAAACGTACAGAAACATTTTCATTGGTTTTTTTCTCGAGTCTGACTTTTTTCTCAAGTTTTTCTTGGGCAGAACTGAATTTATCGTACAATCGTCTAGTAATCGACAATTGTAGGCTCGCTGACCCTCGAAATAATATGAACCATAGTTCGGTAGAAACAATTATATGGGGAAAGAAGCTCGAGTCACTAAATAACGAGAAAATCATTGCGATAACAAATTTGATCGATTAGCGAGGTCACTCGCGATTCGATCAACCAAAATCCTTACCGATACAAGAGATGAAGAAAAATCCCCGGCACAAGCCGTTTGTCAATTTCATCCGGTAGCCATAACGAAGCATGGGTTGCCTCGAATCTTCCGAAAGTTTCGATGAATCGTTCAAGTCTTTCTGAATTCGTTTCACTATCATTCCGATCGTGGAGCTTTTGCTCTTGAAGAGAATAACTTGGTAGATAACGAAGATAAACGGTGTAACCTCGACGAAAATTCGAAGTGGACCATCCAACGTGGAGCCTGACTTTTCGTATTTAAATCGGGCTATACATGGTAACAAGTAGAGTAATGTCAGTATGAAGCATACGTTAAATTTGATATCGAGGAAACAACCCTCAAAAGGCCATAGACCGACAGAACTCAGCAGCCAACGATGCCATTCCATCTCCGAGTCGAAGTGTTTGCGTGTTTTGTCGTCTTCTTTAACGATCTTTGACTTGGATTTTTTGGTGAAATTTTTCATCGCAGCTTTCAAAAACAAAGATTTTATACTTGCCTTTGTAAATTCGAGGATCGGTTGAAAAGACGACAAGTTGATATTAAAAAAAAAGAAGCACGAAGGCAACTTTATATTTTCATCGAATTTTTCTACCCCTCTGCTTTTGAGACAAAAGTCATGATTTTTGTGACAGAAAATTCGAAAAAGAAACTGGTCTCAAAAGAGTGACGGAAATCAGCATTTATTCAAAAGTCATTAAGCAAATAAATGCTTGCTCAGAAACTCAGACTCGGTGTCACACGTAAACCGTCTTTTCCCACGAATGATTCGTCAACGACTAAGGGTGAAACGAGCTTGAAAGAAGAAGTCTGTGGTTTTTCGTCTCTTCTACACTTTTGACGATTTTACGTGCGCGGCCACTCGAATATCTCGGTACCGATAATTGCTTGATACTGTTGACAATTAGTCTGCACAGACAAAGTACAAAGTACAATAAAAGTCGCGAATATTTATCTTCAAAAACGATTGCTCGACGAGAGATTAATTTCGTTGGCATCGCTGAACGATCTTAATTAAGGGACTCTCGTACGATATTTTCGTAATCGCGTTTTTTTTATACGTGCGAAAAATACGCTTTTTTTCTAAAAAAAAAAAAATTATACTATAGTCATATACGATATTAGGTTGAATCATCATTGGCCCTAATTCAACGTTTGTCTGTTTATAATTCGTTCGCTCGTAATATTTTGCAGCATGGCACAAGAGCGTGTGTACAAATGAGCGAAAAATTGAATATGTTTGCTCAACGAGTTTGCCAAGACATATGAGACACAGAGTCCATCTGATAAGACTCACGGTTTTTGCAAAAGAGCTTCAATGGGCGTAATTTACTTCCTTGGACTTGATAGGCGACATAAAATGTGAAAAAATTTTCTGTTGAATTGTGCTTCAGAGTGGATATTAAAAAAAACCGCTGTATTCATGCCATATTAACGTGGCGTTTGCGTGCCAGCTTTGAAAAAGTATCAATTTATGACTCGAGAATTCTGCTGTTAATTCCATTCGATCTTTGAGGGTAATTCCGACAGCACTTTTCGGAGTTTCTCTTGCAAGGACGTTGAAATGAAGTTGGAATTTATTTGAAATTCGAAATTCATAATTGATTTCATAATTGATAAATACAAGGTATGCTGTATAGAAAAGCGAACGAGGATAGAACAGGAGTCCAGAACAAAAGAGATGAGGCCACAAAAGGCTGCTCTTCGACCTCGCCTCTCTCCACCTCCGATTAATTTCACCAGCAGGGCCATATTTTTCTCCCTATTCTTTCCCAATTATCTTTCTTCATCCTTCATCGTTTCCACCACCTTGCTCTATCTTCGCCGCTAGTTTTGCGTAACCTTTTTTTTCCCCTCCCTTCAACCCCCATAGCGTGTGTATGTCGTCCAAGACGCCCTCTGCCAGCATCCGACGATGTCTCAAGCCTGCAGAGCGAAGTCTTCTGACATCGGATCTCTCTATACTCTCCTCCATTTTTTCTCGTTTCTTTCTACCCTCGATAAAACCGAGGCTGCTCGCTCTCTCCAACCACCCCTTCTCACGCAGCCTCCTGCTACGGTTGTACCCCTCCCCCTGGTCCACCGGCCCGGCCGTGTCTCATCCCACTGCGTACTACGAATCTTTCTCGTTCTCTCCGATCCTCGCGCATTACTCTCGAAGCGTGAGTACCGAGAGAAGAGACAAGGGAGAGAGCAAGTGAGAAAAAGCGTGCGCAAAGGGATGAGAAAGGGTGCGTATATCTCGTCGAGAAAACGGTGGCGCAACCAACGGCCAAAATTGGAATCAGAGCTTGCGCCGAAACCATTATATCTTCAGTAGTCGCCCAGTCGCTGTCACGGGCGTAGCTGGATGCTGGATTTTCCATCAGGGTAGCAGGCCTTTCGCTGTTGCGACGTGACTCGCCGGATACGCGAGAAACGAGAAGAATTTCGCGACATTTACACGGTTGTAGGTGTAGAAGTAGAATTAGATGTAGGTGGAAATGATATAAGAAATCAGTGATACATACCGCAGAGAGAGAGAGAGAGAGAGAGAGAGAGAGAGACGGAGAGAGAAAGCGCAAGAAGAAAAAAAAGAGATACAATGAGAAAGAAAATGATGGAAGCTGTATCTCGATCACTCTGGAGCAGATAGAAGACGAGGGAGAAGAGCGAGATTTCGAAGCCAGCAACTACCGGAAATCCCGTCAGTCTGCGATAAACTAAAGCCGGGATCGTTCGGACCGGACGTAAAACAAGTTTGCGCGAGGTCTGGAGCCGATGAGGGTGGTTTGTGCTTCATTAAACTGATAAAAAAGGAGTAAATGAAAAGAAAAATAAATACACGTACGTGCATATGTTTAATTTTCACTGTACATACTAGACATATATGGTGATGTATATCTATCGGTGCAAGTGAGAGAGAGAGAGCGAGAGAGCGAGAGAGAAAAGAGAGAGAGAGCGCTCTCCGTGCTCCGTGGTGCAGTGCGGTGCGATAGAATTCAGAATGAGGCTATGCCGGGGAAGCGAACCGTGTGTCGCACCGTGACGCTGCATCGACAGGTGAGTCTAATTTACCACTTTTCTTATTACCGTTACCTCAATTATTGCCATTACCTCTAATTGCCATTACAGTACTCGTTGTTGCTTCAACCCTTACCGTTTTTTGATTTTTTTTTGTATCATAATAAGACTGCGACAAAACATGTACAGCTTTATCGGAGAAAATGTTACCAGAGATAGTGTGCGATATGACGATAACGTTTTCAGCAGAGACGTTTATTTTTAGCGATTCGAAGCGATCGCTAAAATCAGGCTGATTTCTCCACTCGCGAATTTTTCGCCGTAGCATAACGCTGTTACCTTTTTTATCATCGAATGGAAGTCCATTTCGTCGGAGGTACTCGATCCTTCGAGAATCCTCCGGGTAACGCGCGTGCTTCTCCTCGTTGCGCGATGTTTCAGGCAGAATTTCTAACGAAAGTTTCTTTTCCCACTTTTTGATCAAGCGTGTGACATTGATTTCAAGTCGAATGTGAGAAATTCACCGACCGACTGAATTTACCAAACGGGAAATTGTACCGAGCGTCGCTAAAATACACTTTTTAGTGGAATTGTGTATTGCGATAGTGACGGATGCGCTTTTTTAATAAACAAAATCCGGCGCTTACAGATTTGAAGAAACCGCGTTTTTCGGCGGCCCCTTAAAAATAGTCATTTAAGATTATAAAGGATATATGTATATTTTATAACATTTTGTTTATTACGTATAAACCCGCTCTGGGTTTTTATATTTTTCTCTTGTTTCTTCCATTTTCCCCTTCTTCCTGACTCCCCTCTGATGCGCAGCTGCAGCCATCTTATCTTCCCCCACTACATCGCATTCGCACACGAGGGCTCCGGGAAACTGCGGGAAACCCGTGCCAATTTCTTTGGCTCTTCGGCAGAGCTTGGCGGTTCCCGTAGGAATCGAAATTTCAATGCACGAATTGTGAAATAAATAGTCCTCGAACGAGACATTTTTTTTTGGGCAGATGCTCGTTTATTAATTTTTTTTCTCTTTGATCTATGCACACTCGGATATTGAAGTTTGACATCCCTTTTTTTCCTTTCCATCGATGTTGATCAAAGTGACGTGATCCTGACACGTCGAAACTCGTCAAATATAATGGAATATGAAGTGAACGAATTCCTTGAATTTGCAAACGTCTGTGATGTGTGAAAAAACATGTTTGATGTATATTGCCTCTTTTCCATTCACACTCCCCAATCTCCCCTTAATCTTCCGCGTCCGTGCGTTGCGGTAGTTAAGCTCGACCGAACTTGAATCATATTTGGACTCGAGAACAATACAAATTTGATTCTATCAAATGTGACACGAGATAACTACATGCATATTGATTTTTTATTCATCAACTCGAGTCACGATAGAAAATCCAGACGTTTTCTGCGAGTTTTTAAATCTATGAACGTCTATAAAAATATCTAATAAATTAGAAATATCCACAAAATATAAAAACAATAATTTGTCAATAATTCTCGCAATTTATCGATGAAAGTTTGTCGTCAGTGGACCAAAATGACGTCGGAAACATCTACGCGTATTTTTCGGAAAAGACATGGAAAATTTTCTCACCGAATAATGCGAAAAGATTTTTCAAAAATTCTCCATCAAAGTGTACACTAATTTATGAAGCTGCTCGATCCATTTGCTATCTTTCTTTTTATCGTTGGCTTAATTCACCGGAAAAATCGATCATTCGTGAGACTTACATCCATTGGTCGATATGTGATCCGAGGAAAAAAAAAAAAAATTTATTTACGGCCATGTACACTACGAGAGATATGAATAGCAACGCGCGAACGCTCCGATCGATTTATTTCCCCGTTTTCAGTTTACTCCGTCTGCCTTCGATCTGTAAAAGCTCGTTGGTTTTGCCCGTCTCTCTTTTTACTTTCTCCCAATTTTTCGCCCTTTATCTCCGACTCTCCATATTTTTGAGTTGGATTTTTTCCGATACGCTGACTGTGTTCGCAATCTACGTTCATACATGCTACATCCCTCAGTAAGCTACACGTGCGGAATTGACGATATTCCGGCTATTGAAAATGCCATCGAGAGTCGACATAGCGTATCGACAGTATCGGTTCGTTCGGTGAGCAGAGTTTGTTAAAATACCTGTCGATTCTAGTGGATTTCAAGCTCGTTTTTCAAACCTCTTTTCAACGCATGATACCAAAAACAAAACTACACATGAAACGCGATGTGCAAATAATCATCGTAATTCAGCAGGGCAATAACTAAAAAAAAATGTACCGTGTTTATTTCTACCATTTGTCCTTAATAAAATGTGTAATGTCGCCTTTAAACATTGCATCAAACCTTTCTTTACGCGACGGAATCGAAATAAAAAATAACGACGAAACTATGACCTTTTTGTCGAAATTATTGATAAATCGATGGATTTAATGAGAGATGAAGAATAATTATATCGACAGGGTTCTGCTATCGTATTTTTGAATATAATAATATTTATATGCTTCAATTATAATTAACTTTTCGACGACTCTTTCGTCACTCCCTTCTTCAGGGGTTGCAGTCCGTGTGTGGCCAGACAGTTCAAGTTTGCCTCGACGCTCGATTAAATTCTCCCCGTGTGTCTCCAATTTATTGCAGCTGCGTGATCGTTTTTCTACTATATATCGTTTATCATCTAATCTTAGAAACGCGACATAGGACTTGGACTAATAAGGGTCGGTATATGCGTTTGATTGCCTTCGCCCGCGCGACATACGAAAGACTTTTTTCCCAACGAATCATATACAGAACGCGATAGAAAAACATACACATGTACGGTTCGTTTCCCACTCTGCGAAAAATATTTATGAATCGCGATGTTTCTGAATTCCACGCGATTCGTTCAAACACATTTTTATCATGTTAAATCGTCTATTGAACGCCCGTTGTTTTCCATTAGCATATTTTTTACACTCGATTTAATCTTCCGATGGATCCCGAATGAACTTTGTTCTACTTTAATAAACCGAAATTCATCTATGTTTTTTTTTTTTTGCCAATTACGGTATTTCGCCGCTACCCTCAATGACAAATGTTCCGTTAAATAATTTGTGCCGGATTATATGTATACAAGAATGTATATACACTCATGAATTATTAAACGGATATTCGTGGGTCAGAAAAGCTTTCGTTCGTTATCATTCGATAATTAGAAAACTTTCGAAAAACAATAAAACGATCGATGCAAATTTTTCAAAATGGTCAGTATCAAAATTCTTCTTATTTGCTAAAAAATATTCAAAAAATACCTCCTGGTGGCCCAAGCTTTCCGCATCAGCCTCCCTCATCCGAACTAGGTCCATTGCTGCTTAAACTTGTTAATTTTTCTTAAAAATTCCAAGTGTCGGTTACCGCCAAGTGCGTAGACTACAGTTGCTTCAACTGCCTTACATTTTTGCCGCGGGAAACTACACTTTTCGGATTATTGAAGTGCACTGTACCGACATTTTTTCGGTACAGTCCATCGGATTTCGTCTACGCGTGATAAGCGATAAGTGACACAAACGCGACGAAAGATTATAAGCGAAAGCGTAAAGAAAAACATAATAATCGAGTATAAAAAGATGAGCACACAACGATGAGTTTTCTTCCGTTTCCTCTATCGCGGGGAGGATTTCTTCTCCACGCATCCGCATCGACTCTACACGTGGATATACATTTATTCATATAATTAATGCAAGATGCAAATTTAAATCAGCACGACTCGCGTTGTGCGCGTGTATTTAAATATCGTATCGTTTATCCCGTCGGCGAAAAGAATTTTTTTTTCGCGTTATTTGTCTCATCGCGATGGCTTCGTTCCAGCCGCGTCTTTGTCTCTGTGACGAGAGACCGGATATCGCTTTTCAGACCTCGTTAATCCCAGCTGCATCTCCTGTACAATTTTTTGTTCTATCGATCTCTCGGAGCTATAACCACGCACGATTCAGGATTCTCTTTCCGAAACCACGTTCGGGTGAAAGTCAGAACTCCACGAAGGTTTTCAGAAAATTTCATCTTGTCCGAGCATATTCCGTTTTACCAGCAAGACTCTTCGTGACAAGAGCAGTTTAACGAAGATGGCAAGAATCCGACGTCGGCTAATGACTCTTTTTTCGAAATTCTGACTTCAGATGGTGAGAAGATTCACGTTAAAGGTCAAGTTTTCTCGAAATCTATCGAGGCTTCGGCCAGCACCTAGGTAGCATTTATTTTTTAGGATATAACGCCGCAATCGGCTGAAATGTGATTGGTGGCAGGGGTATTAGCGTAACTGCAGTTTGCATAAAGTGCGGATGATTTTTTTTTATTTATTTCAAACACACTCAGCTTAGATCGGAGTCTTGTGTAATCCGAACACGCGACAGCTGGTGCCCGTAAAAGCGCCTCTCTCAGGTCCCTACTGTATCCGAATAAAACGTATGTATGTCCTTTTTGGAATGAATAAAAGATCCGCTCGGACTATGGGTCTAAGAATCCATGGATGAAGGCGCATGGGTTGTGAAATAAGCGACGAGGGTCGTGCATTACCGTCCCTTTCGTACTACAAAACGCTCGAGTGTTAAGTGTTTCCGTTGCTTCCGGGTTAATACATAAAATTACACGAATTTCGGCTACCTAGGGTTACATCCCTCGGAAACTCTGGTCGTGCGGAGAAAACGTATTCGATCATTCGAGGATAAAGATTTTGTTATTTTTATGGGAAATTCTGTAATTCCACGCGAACTCACTTTAGGTTCATTTATTATTTAATCCGTGAAGTTTATCGGTCTGATGAAAAAAAATACCGCAAGCTCCAATCGGCATACGCGTACTTGGCGATAATAATTGCAACGTTATCGAATTTATTCTGCTTTGTTTTCGACAATCTTTCGAACGAAGACTCAAAAATTGGTGCCCTCCCACTGTATTTCCAAAAATGTCGTTCAGAAAAATTTTAATAAAATCGTGAACATCGAGAATGAGGCATAAGATCGAGAGAAAATCACAAAAATTTGCATTTTTTTAAAATCTTTCTTTTTTCCTCGCTCCAAAACGGCTCTAAACGGCCAAGCATACGGGACGGTAATATAGTTGCATAAAAGTGATACTCGCAATATTTAGCGAAAAAAAGCTCTGAAAACGTCATCGCGAGTCAAGAATTTATTTAAGTTGGCTCTCGGGTGCTTTATCGCCGCTGATTCTTTTAATAACATTTGAATTTTCTCCCTCGCTCTCAAATTTTATTCAGAGACGCGTGCAAATCTCGACAGAAATTTGAAATTTCAGAATTTTTCAATAATTCTCACTTCGAGTATCGTATTCAGTACGCATTATCGTGAGACAGTGTGTATAGCATGAAATGCCTTAATAATAAAAAATGAAGGAGAAGCTCAAAAGTTAAGCGGATTCCCTTCGCATAATTGATTGCCGAGCATTTTTTTTATTATCTCATTGTTGTTTAAAAGCTTTCAAAGTATATTCACCACATACGCGTGCAAATTTCGACAGAAATTTGAAATCGTTATTGTCGAATTTTTCAATAATTCTCACTTCAAGTATCGTATTTAGTTCGCATTATCGCGAAACAGTGTGTATAGCATGAAATGCCTTAATAATAAAAAATAAAGGAGAAGCTCAAAAGTTAAGCGCATTCCCTTCGCATAATTGATTGCCGAGCATTTTTTTATTATCTCATTGTTGTTTAAAAGCTTTCAAAGTATATTCACCACATACGCGTGCAAATTTCGAAAGAAATTTGAAATCGTTACCGTCGAATTTTTCAATAATTCTCACTTCGAGTATCGTATTCAGTACGCATTATCGCGAAACAGTGTGTATAGCATGAAATGCCTTAATAATAAAAAATAAAGGAGAAGCTCAAAAGTTAAGCGGATTCCCTTCGCATAATTGGTTGCCAAGCGTTTTTTTTATTATCTCATTGTTGTTTAAAAGCTTTCAAAGTATATTCACCACATACGCGTGCAAATTTCGAAAGAAATTTGAAATCGTTACCGTCGAATTTTTCAATAATTCTCACTTCGAGTATCGTATTTAGTTCGCATTATCGCGAAACAGTGTGTATAGCATGAAATGCCTTAATAATAAAAAATAAAGGAGAAGCTCAAAAGTTAAGCGGATTCCCTTCGCATAATTGATTGCCGAGCATTTTTTTATTATTTCATTGTTGTTTAAAAGCTTTCATAGTATATTCACCACATACGCGTGCAAATTTCGAAAGAAATTCGAAATCGTTACCGTCGAATTTTCCAATAATTGTCACTTCGAGTATCGTATTCAGTACGCATTATCGCGAAACAGTGTGTGTAGCATGAAATGCCTTAATAATAAAAAATAAAGGAGAAGCTCAAAAGTTAAGCGGATTCCCTTCGCATAATTGATTGCCGAGCATTTTTTTTATTATCTCATTGTTGTTTAAAAGCTTTCAAAGTATATTCACCACATACGCGTGCAAATTTCGAAAGAAATTTGAAATCGTTACCGTCGAATTTTTCAATAATTCTCACTTCGAGTATCGTATTTAGTTCGCATTATCGCGAAACAGTGTGTATAGCATGAAATGCCTTAATAATAAAAAATAAAGGAGAAGCTCAAAAGTTAAGCGGATTCCCTTCGCATAATTGATTGCCGAGCATTTTTTTATTATTTCATTGTTGTTTAAAAGCTTTCATAGTATATTCACCACATACGCGTGCAAATTTCGAAAGAAATTCGAAATCGTTACCGTCGAATTTTCCAATAATTGTCACTTCGAGTATCGTATTCAGTACGCATTATCGCGAAACAGTGTGTGTAGCATGAAATGCCTTAATAATAAAAAATAAAGGAGAAGCTCAAAAGTTAAGCGGATTCCCTTCGCATAATTGATTGCCGAGCATTTTTTTTATTATCTCATTGTTGTTTAAAAGCTTTCAAAGTATATTCACCACATACGCGTGCAAATTTCGAAAGAAATTTGAAATCGTTACCGTCGAATTTTTCAATAATTCTCACTTCGAGTATCGTATTTAGTTCGCATTATCGCGAAACAGTGTGTATAGCATGAAATGCCTTAATAATAAAAAATAAAGGAGAAGCTCAAAAGTTAAGCGGATTCCCTTCGCATAATTGATTGCCGAGCATTTTTTTATTATTTCATTGTTGTTTAAAAGCTTTCATAGTATATTCACCACATACGCGTGCAAATTTCGAAAGAAATTCGAAATCGTTACCGTCGAATTTTCCAATAATTGTCACTTCGAGTATCGTATTCAGTACGCATTATCGCGAAACAGTGTGTGTAGCATGAAATGCCTTAATAATAAAAAATAAAGGAGAAGCTCAAAAGTTAAGCGGATTCCCTTCGCATAATTGATTGCCGAGCATTTTTTTTATTATCTCATTGTTGTTTAAAAGCTTTCAAAGTATATTCACCACATACGCGTGCAAATTTCGAAAGAAATTTGAAATCGTTACCGTCGAATTTTTCAATAATTCTCACTTCGAGTATCGTATTTAGTTCGCATTATCGCGAAACAGTGTGTATAGCATGAAATGCCTTAATAATAAAAAATAAAGGAGAAGCTCAAAAGTTAAGCGGATTCCCTTCGCATAATTGATTGCCGAGCATTTTTTTATTATTTCATTGTTGTTTAAAAGCTTTCATAGTATATTCACCACATACGCGTGCAAATTTCGAAAGAAATTCGAAATCGTTACCGTCGAATTTTCCAATAATTGTCACTTCGAGTATCGTATTCAGTACGCATTATCGCGAAACAGTGTGTGTAGCATGAAATGCCTTAATAATAAAAAATAAAGGAGAAGCTCAAAAGTTAAGCGGATTCCGTTCGCATAATTGATTGCCGAGCATTTTTTTATTATTTCATTGTTGTTTAAAAGCTTTCATAGTATATTCACCACATACGCGTGCAAATTTCGAAAGAAATTCGAAATCGTTACCGTCGAATTTTCCAATAATTGTCACTTCGAGTATCGTATTCAGTACGCATTATCGCGAAACAGTGTGTGTAGCATGAAATGCCTTAATAATGAAAAATAAAGGAGAAGCTCAAAAGTTAAGCGGATTCCCTTCGCATAATTGATTGCCGAGCATTTTTTTTATTATCTCATTGTTGTTTAAAAGCTTTCAAAGTATGTTCACCACATACGCGTGCAAATTTCGACACAAATTTGAAATCGTTACCGTCGAATTTTTCAATAATTCTCACTTCGAGTATCGTATTTAGTTCGCATTATCGCGAAACAGTGTGTATAGCATGAAATGCCTTAATAATAAAAAATAAAGGAGAAGCTCAAAAGTTAGACGGATTGCCTTCGCATAATTGGTTGCCGAGCGTTTTTTTTTTGTTATCTCATTGTTGAATTTCGCCAGGGGGATTGTTTCGGAAGATATAAATAGGGGAACGTGGGGTAGGGGAGCGTTCTCTTTTACTTTCGACGGAGGTTTCGGCTGGAAAGTATACACTGATAGAGCAGCTATAGGCGACGACGACGATGAGGAAAGCGAGAGGGAGAAAGCGCGAAATGTTCGTCCATTAAGCCTGCTGTTCGTTCTTTAATGGAAGTGCTGACGCAAACGCGCATGAAAACCTGCCCAAAGAAAAGCAGTCAAATGGGGAAACACTCTTGCGGAACGCGTCCGTTATTAATGGTAACGCGTGAGAAAAGATAGCGTTTTCGTCAGAAACACGCCGGTTCTTGTCACTCTGGTATTCTTTGTCGCTTTTTTTTTTCAATAAACGTTTTCTTTATTAATTTTTTTTAGAGAAAACTATATATATTTAAGCAGTGTAAATATTATTTGAAATACTGCAGCCATGTATGCTTGAATTTACTAAAGGCGTTTTTCGAACGCTAATGGATATGGAGTGATTTTATAGAGAACGAGAGAAAGGCTAATTTAGGGCAGAGAATCGATGGATACGATATTATCAAATTTGTATGTACATAGATATTTTTTGACTCTTCCATTTTTTCATTATTTTGTACGATTTATTGAAAATTCTCTCTGTAATGGGCGGAACGAGATATATATGTTGAATAAATGCATTTACATTTAATTTATGACTCAATTAAAATCAAAGTTGAATTTAATCGTACATGTAATTTAATTCATTATTCAGAGAGTAGATTGTGGAACCACTCGATTATCGAATATTTTTTGACAAACGTAGTAAATTATATGTATATCTGTATAATATTCATTATACGAACAGGAAACAAACAATAATGTAACGCAATATGACGACGAATATTTTTCGGTTATTCCGCGGGTTATACAAGTTTTCGCACATTGACTCATGAGGTAACTTCATACCGTGGCTGTCGCGGGACAACTTAAGGTAGTTCTATCGTTTTATCGTTTTCTTAAGATTTTGTTGAAAATTTGGATACGTATTCTTTGATGTCATATGTACGTGTGTGATAAATTTTGGAAGGTTTTACCACGTGGAAGTTGAGATATTTATTGGTGAAAATCACAATTTTCGATAGTCTCTCGTAAGATCGCGTGTTAAAAGTTGCATTTTCATCGATAAATATCTTGGCTCCAACGTGGTGAAGTCTTCTAAAACTTTGCGTACGTTTTTATGCAACATCCAAGAAGCTTTCAACGGTTTTTCAAAAAAATCTTGAGAAAAACATTTTTGCAATTTTTGTAATTATACAGCAAGCACATATTACCTTGGATGACCTTGAATTTGACGTATGCTGTTCTTTAGTCGATTTGCAACAACTTTTCTTATTTAACTTGAGCCAGCAAACCATTTTGTATGTGAGAAAAACCGAAAAACAATTTTTTGATTCGAATGAAACGATAGAACTACGTTAATGAAATAATGTTACATCTGTCGTTATTTGCTTTCCGCTCTTTGGAAAATTCGCCAAATTCCACCGTTACCGTTTTAATTAAAAGGCACTCTGACGGAATTGCCAAAAATTCTTAATCTTCGCGAAAAAGTTATGTCAGGTCCTGTAATTCGTCGGATGTTTTTTAAAATTGATGAGGGAAACGTTGGTGGCGATTGACGCGCCACGATCCGGACAAAGAATGTAACATGTGCTGGATACAGGAGATACAGAGAGGCGACAGACATGTATGATACCGGCGGAGAACATTACGCCAGCAACGTGACATAACCTCAAACGATGTGTGCTACGTAAATTTTCTAACAAAACCGATCACGACTCTTCGTCGAAATGATGTAATACGTCTCTGCGCAATATTCCTCTTTTTGCATCGATCTATTCTCGTAACATATTTACATTTGAATATATTTACGGTAAAATATTCATGTACCGAAATGACCACAGCGATAATAACGTGTGATATGCGCGCGCAGATGCGCATCCCTTCCACACATCTACAGATCAATAGAATCGTTTTCTCGCAACCAGCGCAGTTATATATACGTGCGGAATACACCGCCAGATGTCACGTTGGCTCACTTCGCTTCCCATTATGCCCAAAGTTTTCGCCAACGAGTCCCCACAAACCGTGGTGATTATTTTATACATATCATGTTATCGTATAATAACATAACCGGAAGTTCGATTTATTATCATTTCGTTACTGCAAAGTCAGCTTACAAAACTCGATAACCGGTAAAAGATGTTTGAACAAAAAATATCCAATGTTTTGCACCTCTGCCGACGCACTTGACGACTCGGGTGGAAGGTTCGTTCGCTTCATCGGGCAACGAGAAGAGACAGTGTCAATTATTGCAGTATAAGCTTTCGGGAAATATATATACAAATATATCTTCATTTATTTATTAATATCCTCTGATATCTTAAAGCGTTAAGGGGTAAGGCCACTGTAACGGTCAAAAAAAAAGGTATTTTCACGAATTTTTCGCTTCCGAAATTGAAGGTAATTGAAAAAAAACTTTTAAGGGTTTTATCGGGCATACATTAAACTTTATTATCAAATTTTTTTACAGCGAAAAAAAACAAAATGGCGGTTCCACAGCTATCTTCCCGGGGCATGTTTTGCCCCGGGGCACGCAGCACCACTGGTGCACTTTTGAATCTAGAACAAAAAAAAAAAAAACCATCAATCTAGAGGGTTATAGCTAGAGAATGGGATTTTCAATAACTTTATTTATTGATTTTTTATTAACAAAAAACTAGCCGTTTTTTTCGTCAAAAATCAATTTTTTTTTTCAAACGCACGCCAAATCCCCAAAAATTGATACTTTTTAAAATCCGATGCCCGATAAAACCCTTAAAAGTTTTTTTTCAATTACCTTCAATTTCGGAAGCAAAAAATTTGTGAAAATACCTTTTTTTTTGGACCGTTACAGTGGCCTTACCCCTTAAGGGCCTTATGGAATTCATAAGAAAAAAAATAACGATGAAGAAGCAGGAGGAAAAGAGAAATGGAGTTTTTTCGTGGATAATAAATGAAACGGTTATATTCCCGAGAATAAAAAAGTATTTGCTGACGTCTTGGGGATCTTGTAACGATGAACACGTTACCAGAGGGCTTAGATCTGTCTGCGCTTTTTTCTGATTTCGTATAACGTTAAGCCAATCGCACTCTGTCTTACGATCAACGTACGCAACCCTCTTATTTTCACGCGTATCCGAACCCCCTCCGGTGGCCATTACATCAGTGATGAAAATTCGGGGTCAAAGGCGCGGGCTCGAATTTCCTCACGACCCAATTCATCAAGGTCACGAGAGCAAAAAAAAACCTGTAAATACACGAGATTATGTTTTTATCTCGTCGTAACAACTGTATCGTCCGTGACGCCGGACCCGTTATCATCGGGTCACAAATTTTGTCCGGATTTAATACGGAACTTTAGCCGTACAATCCAGCGATCAATAAAGACTCTCGTGCGTTTTGAAATGTTCGAAAATAGGATAATAATATAATCTCGAGAGTATCGGAGACAAAGAAATCACGTTCGAGCTTGGAGCACCAAATTGCCTTGGAGATTTCATTTTAACGAAGTATTTATTTTGTATCGAATGAAGGAGAGTACGCGCACGGCGGAGAAAAAAGCCTCGATGGCCTCAATGGTATATAGCGGATATTTATATAAAGATGAGAGTCATCTCGTTCGAGATCTACGTGTACAATACCCTTGGGACAAACACGAACACTCGATACGGTAAAGACCGGTAGTAAAAGCGAAATAAACGAAATGCTTCGCTTCTATACCTGAGGGATTACGAAGAACCCACAGGACACTCGTGTCATCATTTTGCACGGTAACGCACGGGGGTAGTACCAACGTGCGGTTTCCCGATGACGTGATCCTGAATGGAACTGGAAAAAGAAGCGATAGTCCGATTGGGGCAATGTTTTTATATTAGTTAGTTATTATATTATATTAGTATTTATATTAGACATTGTTTGAAATAAAATATATAAAAACAATACACATGGTTCAGGAGTATTCTTTTCCCAAAACCATGAAACCCCATTGAAACTTTCACTGCACCCCAAACTGTCGGGTAAAACATTTCTTCGCACGGGGGTAGTACCAACGTGCGGTTTTCTGATGACGTGATCCTGAATGGAACTGGAAAAAGAAGCGATGGTCTGATTGGGGCAATGTTTTTATATTAGTTAGTTATTATATTATATTAGTATTTATATTAGACATTGTTTGAAATAAAATGTATAAAAACAATACACATGGTTCAGGAGTATTCTTTTTCCAAAACCATGAAACCCCATTGAAACTTTCACTGCACCCCAAACTGTCGGGTAAAACATTTCTTCGCACGGGGGTAGTACCAACGTGCGGTTTTCTGATGACGTGATCCTGAATGGAACTGGAAAAAGAAGCGATGGTCTGATTGGGGCAATGTTTTTATATTAGTTAGTTATTATATTATATTAGTATTTATATTAGACATTGTTTGAAATAAAATATATCAAAACAATACACATGTTTCAGGAGTATTCTTTTCCCAAAACCATGAAACCCCATTGAAACTTTCACTGCACCCCAAACTGTCGGGTAAAACATTTCTTCGCACGGGGGTAGTACCAACGTGCGGTTTCCTGATGACCTGATCCTGAATGGAACTGGAAAAAGAAGCGATAGTCCGATTGGGGCAATGTTTTTATATTAGTTAGTTATTATATTATATTAGTATTTATATTAGACATTGTTTGAAATAAAATATATAAAAACAATACACATGTTTCAGGAGTATTCTTTTCCCAAAACCATGAAACCCCATTGAAACTTTCACTGCGCCCCAAACTGTCGGGTAAAACATTTCTTCGCACGGGGGTAGTACCAACGTGCGGTTTTCTGATGACGTGATCCTGAATGGAACTGGAAAAAGAAGCGATAGTCCGATTGGGGCAATGTTTTTATATTAGTTAGTTATTATATTATATCAGTATTTATATTAGACATTGTTTGAAATAAAATATATAAAAACAATACCCATGTTTCAGGAGTATGCTTTTCCCAAAACCATGAAACCCCATTGAAACTTTCACTGCACCCCAAACTGTCGGGTAAAACATTTCTTCGCACGGGGGTAGTACCAACGTGCGGTTTCCTGATGACCTGATCCTGAATGGAACTGGAAAAAGAAGCGATAGTCCGATTGGGGCAATGTTTTTATATTAGTGATATCGTGTGATAACTATAGCTGGTAGACATTGTTTGAAATAAAATATATAAAAACTATACACATGGTTCAGGAGTATTCTTTTCCCAAAACCATGAAACCCCATTGAAACTTTCACTGCACCCCAAACTGTCGGGTAAACATTTCTTCGAGCACGTATTGATTTTTCACGATCAACAAGCTTCCTGCAGGGGAGACTTTTACGGAAAACTCGGTGGTTTCTTCAAAGTTTTTCTTTTCGGTTTGTCGCGGTACATACATAACAGCAATGATACGTGAAATTATCAGATGCTCTTTGGAACGCTTAGCTGTATTTTTTTGACGAAAAATGTATTTTTCTGCAGCGAAAACGTCAAAATCCACCTCTGGTTATCGTCTCCAAACTGAACTTGTAGAAATGGCGATAAAGAGCTGATCATGTGGACGGGAGTTCAATGCTACATATTCTTAATTCTATACGCAACATTGAGCAGGAATAATACTTTTGATGATGACTTTTAAGACGATGTTTTCGAGGCATCAAAAGGAAAAGCGTTCGCGGGAGAAGGCACGGTTTAACGCAGCGTGTAACGAATATTTCACTGGACCAGCTTCGAATCTGAGAACGAGGAACCTTTGTATACCCCCGAAACGTTTGTGTTTGCAAACTTTGAGCTGACGTACTCGCCTGATGAGGCTGCGTGGTTGACAAAAGAGGTGAACACATGCGAGACACGCATATGAGGAACTCAAGGTTGCCCACCGAGGCATACTCCCCGCATCCAAGGGCTAATTGTCTCGATGCGCTGTCACAGCTCATCGCAAACGGGTAAACAAGACTCACCCGGACTCACCCTGATGGTTACCGTCGCGAGTTCCGACGATCCACGTGACAGTGAGCCCGGGAAAGTATAAGGAAGAGAGTTCGATTTAGGACGAGATACCATCCGTCGACTCCCATCTTATGCCTTGCAGAGTCCTCGAGATGACGGTTATTCACGAGAAAAAGCGCGAGAGAGAAAAAGAGAAGGCAAGGAGGGTCGCAGCTCATTGCCGCTGTTACAAGGAGGAAATAAGTTGAGGAGCATCAAAAGTGACGATGGAAAAAAATAGAGGCGAATTGAGGAGCATCAAAAGTGACGATGGAAAAAAATAGAGGCGAATTGAGGAGAGTAAAGGGTGAAGAAGGTAAAAGAGAAGCGCAATGTATATTCCCGGTACGGAAGAGATAAGCCATCGTCAGTTCGACGAGGAGAGCTTTTTACGGAATATCGAGGACCATCGTCGATCCTCCAACCCGCCGTCCCAGCATCCAACTGATTAATCGCCCGTTCATCATCGACACCAAAACTACTTCGCCGTTAACGGCCTCGAGTTCAGTCGCAAAAAAAACTTGCGTGATAAACTATTTTTTGCGATATTCTTATCATTCACCCCGATGCTTCCTTATCATTTTGGTGGGTTGAAGAACTTTTCAGTATCGGCGTACGAGACACGTGGATCTTCTTCGTCGTGGATCAACGTCAGCTTTGGAGAAAATTCAAGATGGAGGGTTTGCGAATTGGAATTTTGCGAGATATCACAGGAATAATTAGCTTTCTTTTGAATACAATCAAGCGTATATGACGATTTATCCACCGGAAGTGGAAAAGATGTTATATGGTCCAGCGGAACACACCCTCGTCGTGCAAACAAGGGAATACGTTTCATGGAAACGAGAGGGTTTTACAACGTCATTAGAGCTTCTACCTCGTAGCTTCACAATGCGTACATTTGCATTTTTTCTTATTTTTCATTCAGTGCTCTTCTCCATCCCCGGGATAACGAAGAGGGTCCCATTAGTTGTCTCTTTTCTTCGCCTTAATGCTGGCTTACAAACTCGAGGAATTTTAAGTGGATCCAGTTCCGCGTCACGTCCTTTCGCGCGAAGTGTCGAAGTGAAAAAGCTCCCCTCGCATCCGGTTCTTTTGCTTTTTCCAACCTTCTTCCATTCTCCGTCTTTTGAATCCTCTGCGATCCTTTTTTTTCGCTATTATTTTTATACCCATGACTCTCCACGTCATCCTTGTATACTTGTATGCACTTTTGTAGTGCTTCTTACACACACCTCGTTTACACGTGTCCTCTTTCGTTAACGGTAACTCGCACAAGCGTCCCCTTAAAGGGCAATACGTCTGCAGCACATGGCGCACGTTCCGTTTTTTTTTCTTGAAACACGCATTTCCGATCTTTTTTTTCATTTTGACACATTTTTGTATCAGCTCGTCCGGTTTATTTGGCAATGAAGGCACTTTCCAACGAAACCCTCGCGCGAGAAAAAATGGGGCAAAAGTGGTGCGAACGTTAAGTTGTTTAGTTAAGTTGTTTAGTCAAGTTGAGATCCTTTACTTCACGAACTGCACCCTACACGTGTAAGAAAATTGAAAGAACAACGCAGTCGTAAAAGAATTGTTTTTTCAGGTTTATCATATCTTGAAAGGAATACTTCTTACAACATCTCGAATGGGGAAGTCAATACAATTACCACCGTACACGTACTACGGTACGAGGTTTTATTGACCTTCGATAAAACCTCGTTTGTAGTTTTCGATGTGCTTGGCAAAACTTCGAAGCCAAGTTCACAGCTTTTCGGTAACTTTTTCAATCAGACAATCATCATTCTACGCAATATCCTTCATGATATGCTTTCGAAATGAGAATAAACAGGTAATTATTCGTCGCTTCGCTATTGTGGAAAATTTTTGGAAAATATGCATGAATTATTGAAATGAATCATCAGACTAGTTTGGCGTAGCAATGCAAATTGTACGTGTAGTCTTGAAAGTCTCTGTGGACTGTTATAAATTTATTTTCTCAACGATTTCCGGACATTTATGATGTAAACGATTTCTTTACAATTGTATTGTGTCGCGACCTAATGAACATTTGACCGAACAATACTGTCCATTGGCAATGTCCTACTTATCTTTTGCGCACATTTTTGATGTTAAATAACACTTATTTGTAGCTCCGTACGATAGTTTTCTACCGGATGAAAGTAGGCAGAGTGTTGTTTTTCTTCTCGGTCGTTTCATCTCTGCGATATTCTTGTATCATTTCCCGCAGTGTTTTGGTCCATCAGCAGTGTAGCCACGTTATTCAAGGTGGGTGTACAGATAACAATAGCGCGGTGTGAAAATACACGTGCGCACACATTTGACGATCCCACAGCGAAGCGTGTGGTATGTCTGTGGGACTTGGCATTAAAAAAAATGCGGATACATGTACGCATCGCCAGCATGTATTTTTTATACATGGATCGTGTATAAAGTGTATGGGAAGGGGAAAGTAAACCATATTCCACGAGTGGGGCGGAAAGAAACGAAGCAACACGAGAGAACGTTGGATGCTGTGTGCCTCTACTTTGCTTCTCTGCCTCGATATCGACCCGGGCATGACCAGCCAATACGGAAAGCTTGAGCAACTGTTAGGACTCTCTCGTCTCGAAGTACCGGTGAAACTACCGACAGGGGATTTCGTATCCTAAAACTTATTTCTTTAATAATTTTATATCCATCCTCACACACGGTGAAAAACAATTTTCACCGCAGATAAACATATTACACGACTGAGTGAAACATTGCCAATTTGTTCCTTCGTTATTTCGCAATTTTCACTTTTTATTTCGCAAATTACATTCCTTCATTCTGATAAGCTCGATCGTGGAAAACAGTTCACGATAATGTTCGATTTCGCCACGGGATGACGCGAGACGTGGAAAAACATGACGCGAGATTGAATCCTAATTGGCAAAAGACGACAACGAGTTTGAGATTTCGCGAGATTCGTTGAGGGCACTGAATGTTCCAATGTTATTAAAAACGTATTTTTTGACATACGAATTTGACCACTCTTGGGATACAAAATTGCTAGGAGCTTCGGTTATCCATCCCCACACACGGTGAAAAACAATTTTCACCGCAGATAAACATATTACACGACTGAGTGAAACATTGCCAATTTGTTCCTTCGTTATTTCGCAATTTTCACTTTTTATTTCGCGAATTACATTCCTTCATTCTGATAAGCTCGATCGTGGAAAACAGTTCACGATAATGTTCGATTTCGCCACGGGGTGACACGAGACGTGGAAAAACATGACGCGAGATTGAATCATAATTGGCAAAAGACGACAACGAGTTTGAGATTTCACGAGATTCGTTGAGGGCACTGAATGTTCCAATGTTATTAAAAAGGTATTTTTTGACATACGAATTTGACCACCCTTGGGATACAAAATTGCTAGGAGCTTCGGTTATCCATCCCCACACACGGTGAAAAACAATTTTCACCGCAGATAAACATATTACACGACTGAGTGAAACATTGCCAATTTGTTCCTTCGTTATTTCGCAATTTTGACTTTTTATTTCGCAAATTACATTCCTTCATTCTGATAAGCTCGATCGTGGAAAACAGTTCACGATAATGTTCGATTTCGCCACGGGATGACACGAGACGTGGAAAAAGATGACGCGAGATTGAATCATAATTGGCAAAAGACGACAACGAGTTTGAGATTTCGCGAGATTCGTTGAGGGCACTGAATGTTCCAATGTTATTAAAAACGTATTTTTTGACATACGAATTTGACCACCCTTGGGATACAAAATTGCTAGGAGCTTCGGTTATCCTCCCCACACACGGTGAAAAACAATTTTCACCGCGGATAAACATATTACACGACTGAGTGAAACATTGCCAATTTGTTCCTTCGTTATTTCGCAATTTTGACTTTTTATTTCGCGAATTACTTTCCTTCATTCTGATAAGCTCGATCGTGGAAAACAGTTCACGATAATGTTCGATTTCGCCACGGGGTGACACGAGACGTGGAAAAACATGACGCGAGATTGAATCCTAATTGGCAAAAGACGACAACGAGTTTGAGATTTCGCGAGATTCGTTGAGGGCACTGAATGTTCCAATGTTATTAAAAACGTATTTTTTGACATACGAATTTGACCACTCTTGGGATACAAAATTGCTAGGAGCTTCGGTTATCCATCCCCACACACGGTGAAAAACAATTTTCACCGCAGATAAACATATTACACGACTGAGTGAAACATTGCCAATTTGTTCCTTCGTTATTTCGCAATTTTCACTTTTTATTTCGCGAATTACATTCCTTCATTCTGATAAGCTCGATCGTGGAAAACAGTTCACGATAATGTTCGATTTCGCCACGGGATGACACGAGACGTGGAAAAAGATGACGCGAGATTGAATCATAATTGGCAAAAGACGACAACGAGTTTGAGATTTCACGAGATTCGTTGAGGGCACTGAATGTTTCAATGCTAAAAACGTATTTTCCGACATACGAATTTGACCACCCTTGGAATACAAAATTGCTAGGAGCTTCGGTCGGAAAGAGTCTATCCGTTTTTCGGGCGTGAAACAACAAAGGAAGAATAACGGAGTTCTCACGAGACTCGTTACAAGACTAGTAGAAAAAGCGTGTACTCGTCAGACGACTGGGTCAAGCGTTCTATACATCTCCAAGTTCTATATACCTGTGGGACCCGGTAATCCAACAGAATTTATATCCGGTTGCTATGCTGAATCACGAATATATCCTCCAATTTTTATATACCTGCCTACCACACACTATACAGTGCCTACATAATAGTTGAATTCTTTGTCTTAACGCGACGTTATACGGGGAAATCCTCGGCGCAAATGAAAATTCTTTTTTCTTCCATTATTCTCCATCTACAACCCTCGAATAGGCGTGAAAGACGAATTGAAATAACGACCATCCGACAAAGGAGAGGGGAGCTTTTTTCGCAGGTTTGTTTCGGGAAAAATAAACATTTTTCGACCTGCCCCATCAGAGTTCCGGCGATAATTTGCCTTCGATCATTCGGCTATTTGTTGGCGGAACCCTCTCACGGATGTTTCGATAACTCCTTACGAACTTTCAATCGTCACAGTGATGTTCTCGTTGAAAATCACGTATACAAACCGTGTGAAATCTTGTTCGTTCACTTCAATATGACTCTTTCGATCCTGCGAGAGAGTAACAGGATTCGTCTATACATCGTTCACCGCGAAAAAATCGATAATAGCCAATGAAAATTGTTGGTGTAGTTTGAAAATGACCGATGTTGGATCCGCTGGAGAACCTCCTGTCGCAAACGATGGCAGTGACTGTAACAATGTGCTTACTTAATAAGAAATGGAGAAAACAGTAAAACTTTTCATCTTTAAACACCCCTTTGTTATATAGACACAATATATATATATATGTATATATATTCGTACGTTGAGTTGAGTAGAAAAGGTTATTTTATTAGAGAATAAAGTGGCGTGTGTCGAGAACACGAGAAGACGGCTTGCTTAAGTGGCGCACCATTTAAAAAAAGAACACGCCGAGCTTCACCCCCAAGCATCCTCCGAACAATCAACTTTCATAATCGACTTTTTTTTTCTTCTTTCTTGCCCCTTTATATCTGGTAGACTTTAGCAACATTTTCCGTATGTTTCGTTGGGACTTTACACAGGAGTATTCTTTAGCGTCGTATATACTCTTGAGGCCACGTGGGACCGGTTAATGTGTAACGGCGTTAATAAAAAGTCACAAATTTTGAGACAAATGAGTTGAATTTGTCTTTGATATTAACCGGAGGACGCAATTTGCCCAAAAGTTTCTTCCATCTCGGTACTTTTATGTCACGGAGTACATGTTTCATCTGTTTTTCCAGTTCGTGGCTCGTTCCAAGGACTTTGTGTTTTTTTTTTCATCATCTCGCGCCATTTCCTCTTTATCGACGGGGAGAATTGACGTTGACAATATTTATTCGAAACCAAATTCAGATTCGCCAACCAGCATTACCTTTTTTTATAAACATTAACTGTTTCTTTAGTAAACATCGCTTGGTATTCCGATTCTTGACTCGAATGTGCAATTCATTTCCTCCGGAAGCGAACGTTTTTTTAATTTCGGATTTTGACCGAGTCGTCCATCGATAAATCAGACGTGTCATGAGGAGGCCGATGAGAAACTCTGGGGTCTGGACCGAGCCTGCTCAATTTTTTCCCCTCTGATGTTAAATCATTGCGTCGTCATCGAGACTCCACTCGGTACATTTATCATCGACTAAAAAACAAGCATGGTTCTGTACTTTGGGTATTTAATGACGATTCGATATAAAAATTTTAACAAGCTTCGAGGATAAAACCTGTTTTACGATATGTTTGGATTCAATCACGATGCTTAAAGTTCACAAGTCGAATTGCAGTTTTTTTTTATCGAACAGATACACAATTTATTTTAGACGACAAGTGCGATGAAGGGCGATGATGGTTCGTGCAACTGGTTTTTCTTATTTTTCACGAGTACAACCGCGCTCAATTTAATTCTTTTTTTTTTTTAAAGAAATGTGTATCAAAATGATTTTTCTTTTCTTCTTATCTCTCCTGCACGAGTTTATGGAGCAGAGACATCATTCATCGATTTTCTAAGGGTTGAAAGAAACTTCGCCAAGTGGAAGGATAAGATAAAAGTCAAACTATTCGTGCATCTTTTTCTATCACGTTTTTTTTCGCCCCTCTACTCCCTTCGACTCGATAAATGTGATATACCGTCAAAGTGGGAATTAAAAAAAATTCGAGTGCCTTTTGATGAAAATTCAATATTGAATCTCGCAATTCGAGGTGAATTTTCAATACACGCCGACAGGAACTTTTCGTCACGTGGAATCATCAGAGTTCGAACAACGGTGATCTTGTCTTTCGAGAGTTTCGCAGGATTCTGGCAATACATAACCAACTTCCGCTGAGTAATTGCGAATCTTCAACCGCAGCTCTTGAATCAACGCCGTCTGATTTTCGATACGATGGGACAGTTCGTTCTTGCGTTTCATCAGTGCAACGAAATCTTGCTCCCGCGTCTCTTCCAATAATTGAGAGCTTTCAGCTGATTTGTTCGATTCGTAGACAACGAACATGGCCAGGATTAAAAAAACTAGAGTCTAATGAATAAACAGGTACATCAATCGTAAATAGAATTACATCGAAGATGCTGGGTATAAAAATATTGAAAATAAAAAATTTCTCAATTTTTCCAGCTAATGGAAAATGTATAATTCTCAGAGGAGTTTAAGGTGTTTAAGAAAAATCAAAGACGAAATCACTCGAGACAAGTGGAAGAGAGCGTGCAACATATTTTTTTCACCTCGAGCATCAATTGTGCTCCAACTTCAGCAGCTTTCGTTTCGTCGATTTTTTTTATCTTCGTTATCCTTAAACCTCTTCGGATGATAGTGAGTCTGTCAGATTGAGAATATATCTTGATCATGCCGTCCCACCAATGATAATATTGTCCGGGTGTTATTAAAAAGTATTGCCTGAAGGTTGGATGGTGCTTTGCGAAATTAATTATCGACATTGACATGGGTTTAGTGACTTGTCGGAAAAGTTGCAAAATCAATTTGACTCCCGGAAATCCAGTGTTTCGCATGGTAGATTAGAGTGATGTCAAATTTGTTATTCCTTCAATGATAACCTTGAAAAAAATTGAGTTTTCATCCTGTCAATGTATGTCCAACTTCGGTCAGTTGGGATCAGATTTTGTTGTGCAATTCAGCATATCATATGCAGAAAACAGATGGAGTAAGGTATTTTGAATTCACGAGTGACTGTAAAACAGCAGATTCTGAACGTTTTATCATTTTTTTATCGATTGATCTTTCTCCCTCTCCTTATTCTTCTCGGCATTTTCGCACGTGTCTTCACCACTCGGAATTTGGTATGCCAGAATTTTTCCTCGGAACGTTTTCGCTTTTATCCAACGAGATGGGCGCGCTCTCTCGCCCTTCTGTGAAAACCCCCTTCTGTATCGTTCTACCCTGTTTCTAAAGAACTTTGGAGTACATTTCTATGCCGTATATACATATTGAAGAGTCGAGCATGAGTTCCTTTCCAGAAAGTTGAATGGGGTGAAAAATAAAAATGATAAATATGATGTTCCATCCCGGGAGCACCGGGGAAAGATATATGACATATGGCTCTTCAGAAAATTTTGAGAAACTCTGAGAGACGCCTGAAGTTGTTGCATATGTGGGTCACATCGTGTGTAGGTCTCTGAATTTACGCACGGCGTTGTTACCAACTTGATTACCATTTTTTATGCTAGTGCGTTCGGTGATTCAGTCGAGCCAATGTTTGGTGGTATTCTGGTAGTATCTGTGACCCTTAATTCCGACTACGCGGTCTGCATAGTCTGCCATCTGACCCAATAAAAGGCTCTCTACAAGAGTGGTGAAAATCGACCCTTAAGGGGGTCAAAACGGGGTTTCAAAGTTTGTATGAGAGATTAATTGTACAGGAAACTCTAAAATACGTAAAGTCTGACAAAAGAAAATATGTTGTTTCATACAAACTTTAGAACCGCTGTCTCAACCGCTTGATGGTGGAATTTCGATTTTTACCGCTCTTCAAAACCGTCTTTTCGATCTTTCGGCCTCTTGCGGAAAATCATTTATCAATCCGTCAAAAGTATTCGCCCTTAAAAAAAATACTTTCCTATCGTCTTGTGCATAGAACAAAAACGCTTTTATCCATCTGCTTGTTCTCATTTGAGCACGAATAAGATCAAAATTTCAAAAGCGACCTATGATCAAAAATGTACGTGCTTTTTGAGAATCTCGGACAGCAAAGAGATCTCGCACAGCACGATTTAAATATCGAATGCCACATGACTCGACAGCCACATTTATTAAGGTGTTACGACAAGAGGTGCGATTGAAAAATCTAATTGTCTCGAAGCGTTTGTCGATACGCGCGCGTTTGACCCGAGCGTGGAAATAAAATTACATTAAATCGGCGTGTGAAGGAGACGAGCATTTTCCTTTGCCTTTCTGGGGAGCAATAATCGATATAGACGTGCAACATGGTGTACGCGTTGAAATTATTATCCCACGCGCGGTTATCAGACTGCGCATTTTTCACCAAATCCTCTGGACCGTAAGAACACGACATCAGCAGCAGCGTGACATTTCAAAGTTCATAGTTCGCGCCCGAATCGATATCGCCATTTCAAAAGCATCTCTTTCTCTCTCTGATGCTCTTATGTACATTTATTTTTCCGCCATTACGCCAGTTTCCACAAAGCATCGCCATTAACGCGAGAATAGTCTGTATTAAATATTCCCCAAGATATTTAACCAGTACGGATTTATCGATTTTTTCAGATGTATTAAAATTAACCTTTAAAAAAATTAAAAAAAGGTTCCAAGAGTCAATTTTGCGAAAGCGTCTGAGGGATTTGACAAAATTGTCTCGCGAGAGAGTTCAACCTGTATCTGCCTCGTTTTATCACTTTCAATAACGCGAAATGCGAACAAAAAATACTTTGCGACACCAATTTCAAATAAACGGCATAAATGGAAACGGCTGTTTGTATTTAAAAACGCCAAAATCGTTGGAGTCGCTGATCATCGAGTTACACATTTTACCTTGATGCTAATTTTCTGATTATGTCATTATTTCATTCATATAACGTTGATATCGTTCATATGAAATGAGCATCTTGAAACAAAAACGCTGTAGCCTTTTTTTTTCATTTTACCGTACCAACATCGATGTAGCGATAAGTAATAAATGTACACTTGCGTACATGTGTAGTCGAACACGCGTCATTCGTGTCACTTTTACCAGAACGTATCGAATATTGGAAAAATGTTTCAGCCCGAGTATACTGCCAATCCGAATTGGGAAAAAAAACATTGGATATATGTCCAAGACACTCTTTTACCTTCTTTGGTAGCTAAATTTACACATATCTGCCCCAAAGTAGGCCACGCATATTCTATATGCATTTCCACTATCTCTCAAATTGTTTGAAGCTATGGAAAGTGCACTCACGTAAGACCTACAAGGACTGCTGCCATTTTCCACTTATTTCTATATAAGTACGTCCATTTTCCGCATGAGATTTATTTTATTTTTATTTTACACCTAAAAATACCCATGACCCGCATTTCTTCGTACACATTTCACTCATGAACGGACTATTAAACTCTCCCAGTGGGTTCAAAAGTATCCCAATGTGGGAGAAAACATTTTTTTTCGAGCTGTACAATTCGAAGTTTTCTTTGCTAACAAATCGTCCATTTTGTATACAAACGACAATCGGATTGTTTAAATAGAAAAAAGTGGGTCACTGGCTAGTGAAGCTGACGTGCGTGTTCCCTGACAACGATTGAAAGGAATCGCACCATTCCGAGCACCGCTGAATTCAATTGAACAGATGAAAAATTGAATTACCCCTCGACCACCCTGATATGGGCATAAATAACTTCCGATTATTTAGACTCTGCATAACAGCGTTATGCAGAAGCTTTTAACCCGTGAATAAGGCGCTTCCAATGAATATTAAAAAATGTTATCTGGATAACGAAAGTCAATTGAAGCAAACGCGGAGTTTTTATATCGAGACGGTGTTCTTTCGCGCGCGTAGTTTCGGAGCGAGCGTATGCGAGATGACGTTGTGTACGTGATTGCCGTTAGTGCGGTGAAAAAAAAGAGAGAACGAGAGAGAAAGAGAGAGAGAGAGAGGAGACGTCGACGGCGAGGTCGGTACAGGGATGCTGCGACGGTATGGTATATCCTGCTCTCCTCTCTTTTACTCCATCACCGTGTATGTGTATAGAGTCGGAGGGGTTGAACAGAACGGTGGGTGGTAGCGACGCGGCAGTTATATATTGCCGACGAGAAGGGTAGTTGGCGGGGGAGAGCACTCAGATTCTATTTATAGAACGTCCGGACCTATACATAGCCTGTCCCGGCTATGCATAGACCTTGCTCGCTATATACCGCCGAGCCTTACCCCTCTACCTTCATCCCATATTTTTCTCCCCTGCTCTCCTCACTCTGCATTATCCACCCCTTGGCTCGAGATGCCAGGAGCGCGTGTACATACATTATATACGTATATTATTTGTATATATTCATGCTGGGACGCGTTTGAGATAAATCATGCACATTTTGGTGTCAGAAAGACGCGAAACGCAAGGACCAACGAGATACAATGATGTTTGTCGCCGATGTACATACAAGGGAGGGTTTCGTACGTACTTTCGCACGCGCGAGCGTTTCCGTGGGTGTCTGAATGCCGGTTGCGATGCATAGAAACGTAACATACGCGGCAAAGCTGCAAGTTCAATGAAACCAGGCCATAGCGAGCGCGAACTCGCCGTTTTTCCGCTTTTCCTTTTATTTCTCTCTCTCTCTCTCTCTCTTTCGACTCGCCGCTCCTCTCCTCTTTTGTCCCTCTTTATCGTTGACGGTTTTATCATTTTTCTCGCCATTTTCTTATTTTTTTTGATAACGAGTCAAATGTATTTTGACATGCAGAGCGAAATTGCCGTTATCCGACCCTTTTCCCGGATGGTAACGTGGCGTTAACTTCGGTCATTAAATCAGTGTCCTTCATTGCTCTTAAACGTACAATGTCTATATAAGAACGATACGTTTTCTTCGTTTAATCAAGTTATTTGCTCAACTCCACTCTCCGGACGACCATTTCTATATAACGGTGCTGGATATATTGCTCACGAAAAAGTTTTTGCGAGAGGAAATTCATAAATATTGATGTACCATGATAATGCTTTTTCGGTTCTTTGATCACGTTCACGGGGCCTTGGATATCCGGCTGTTTTTGGTTAATGCAAATTTTATTAAAGAGAAAATTATTCATCAGTGATACAGCGTAAAATCCGGCTATATTTTATTGAAACATCGCAACGCTCGATGGAATATTTGTATCAGGCGAGAGGCGCGAAAAAAGTTGTACAATGACCGATCGTCAGCGATTTATTCACTCGTCTGTTGGTTCGGGAATATTTTCAACACTCCGCGACAGAGTGACAATTCGTTCGTTCGCATATGTAAACTTCGGGTTTTGAAATCGGCGATGTACAAATATATCTACGAGACGAATACACACACGGTCTCCCAAAACTCAACGTTGATAATTCAAAGGTAGATTCAGAATGAAATTCAGGGTCGAAATGTATTTTTGAATTTTTTCAACAGGACCAAAACCTCGTGAGATATTAGTTGTCAAAGTTGGAGCCAATCGCACGCGCGATCTCCCTTCTCGAGACCATACCGTCCCAACTGTATTCATTAACAGGTCAACGGCGATTCGTCGGATCGCAAGGTGCTTAAGGCGATGTGTTACATCCGTAAATCAAAGCTTAGAAAAATTCTCCGGCAGAATCTATACATCGGATCGGTTTGAAATTTGTTGTGGGTATCCAGTGATATAGCCCGGAGGGACTGACGATTTTAGAATTTCGAAATTTTGAAAAATTTTTCACTCTACAAAAAAATTTTTTTGAAAAATTTCGAAATTGCGAAATCGTCATTCCCTCCGTGTCGTGTCACTAAATACTCACAAAAAATTTCAAATCGATCCGATTTATAGATTTTGCCTGAGAATGTTTCTAAATTTCGATAGGGGAGGGGGTATCCCCCATGGCCTTAAGGACTTTTCGACTTGGAATTTGATTCCCGAGATGGCGTTGAATTATCAGCATCGCGTTTTGGGACACCCTGTATGTGGCGTAAATGTGCGTTTGGGATAACTCTAATGTAAAGCAATCGGGAGGTTCCATATATAGTTTATCAAGATTGATGTACACACATTTCCGAATCGAACGTATACCAATAGAGCCTTGCACTTCTATGTGTCTGTAATATATCGAGGATCGCTTTTAATCGTGCGGACGTGTGTTTTGCCATAATTGGTAGAGACTCCGTTAATACGATTGTGGTGCTGGCCTTGTTCCAGCAGCGATAGACTTTGAGCACGTAATATATTACGCGTATACTCTATATTAAACAATGAACATCCTGCATCAATAGTTACCAGTATGGAGTATATTTTTGCTTCAAGAAAAATAAAATAAGATGGCTCTCAAAATTATAAAAGTTTACGTCCCGAACCTGCTAAATTCAATCTGCGAAGTTTGTTGTTAGATGGTCGATGGAAAATGGCGGTGTAATATATCTCGAAAAAGGCGACAGGTTTATTGGTGTTGCTTTCGTATCAGGTGCTTGTGAAAAATAAAAGATATCGATCTGTGGCAGAATAGATTTACGTAAACGTATAATGTATTAAACAATGAACATCCTGCATCAATAGTTACCAGTTTGGAGTATATTTTTGCTTCAAGAAAAAAAAAATAAGATGGCTCTCAAAATTATAAAAGTTTACGTCCCGAACTTGCTTTCCCAACTTTATACATTCCCAAAAGAACCAAAAGGATAATTGTGCATCGTACATTCTGTATTTAAAAAATTCGGTATTGCATATCTCGAATAAATTAAATCTGCGAAGTTTGTTGTTCGATGGTCGATGGAAAATGGCGGTGTAATATATCTCGAAAAAGGCGACAGGTTTATTGGTGTTGCTTTCGTATCAGGTGCTTGTGAAAAATAAAAGATATCGATCTGTGGCAGAATAGATTTACGTAGACGTATAATGTATTAAAAAATGAACATCCTGCATCAATAGTTACCAGTATGGAGTATATTTTTGCTTCAAGAAAAAAAAAAATAAGATGGCTCTCAAAATTATAAAAGTTTACGTCCCGAACCTGCTTTCCCAACTTTATACATTCCCAAAAGAACCAAAAGGATAATTGTGCATCGTACATTCTGTATTTAAAAAATTCGGTATTGCATATCTCGAATAAATTAAATCTGCGAAGTTTGTTGTTCGATGGTCGATGGAAAATGGCGGTGTAATATATCTCGAAAAAGGCGACAGGTTTATTGGTGTTGCTTTCGTATCAGGTGCTTGTGAAAAATAAAAGATATCGATGTGTGGCAGAGTAGATTTATGTAGACGTATAATGGTGTAATATAAACGCAAAAATGCGAAGCGGGTAAAATGTCCTGGTTATCTTGACGCAACGAGCGTAGCCACGTAACCTTTTCCTGTGGACGCGGAAATTTAATATCCCCGACAGTAGACGGTGTGTGTGCATGTACCGCAGCGTATGAAAGTTATTATGACTCGAGTCGCTTGACCCTCGATATCTCGTTTCAAGATTCTTGTCTTGTTAAAATGAGCTAAAACTCACCCCATTCGAGTCTCATCCCTCATCCGCGGTGCAACCGTTTTCGAGTGTGCATTGACTTTTCTCGACAAGAAATTGATGTTCTTCAAAAATTGTTGACCATGGGATATAAAACTTTGCTCCTTTCTCGAAAGTCCGGTCAATAAAAAGTCCGATGCTACGTACGTGATCGTACAATCGACGATCTTCACGATTGTTCTCCCGACTGCGAATGGACCCCAGCATCCTTGCGAATTCAATGCAAATTTTTTCGCATATATTTGACGTTTTTTTTATTCTCCAAAAAGTGCAGAACTTTTTCTCACATGAATTTCATCTCCACAGAATAAAATAAACCCTACTGCTCCATTCTCAAAACACGCTTTTTACACTGTTTTTTGGAATTAATCCACTACTGCCAAAATAACCATGTCTTTCTACGAAAAAATCTTTGGAAAAATATATTTTTTAATTTGTTTTTTGGAGTCCATCGATTTACCATCGTGATAAAAATATATTTCAGATGAATAATCCATTTGTTTTCGAAAGTATTTTCAAAAAGCCCTCACAGGAAAGTATACGTTATTCCTAGCGTTAAAATGGGTTATTAAAAAGCCACGGCTTGCCTCTCTTAAATCGTCACCCTGTTTATTCAGTGGCGTCGGAAAAGCCAATCGATCTCACATACGATCATCTCGTGGCTGTACCAGCATGACGTCAGTGTACATCGAAAGAGTTCAGCGCTGCATGTAGGTTGTTGGTTTTGCGTCGGACACGAGCCAAAATCGTGTTTGCGTATCGCATGACGTCTCGTATCTCTGACGGATCGAAGTAAAGTCAATCGGACCTGGGGGGTATATGTGATACGAGTTTGTCGGATAATTGACTGGCTTTTGTGGAAGATCGAAAACCGAAGCACAAGTTGATGGGCGTTGAATTAATCTCGGCAGCATGCATATGCATCGCAAAAGTACATAAACCGTGTGCCAGGATATTAGTCTCCTTCGCAGATATGTTCAAGTATAACTACGACGAAAACTATATACATCTATTGCTCAAAGAAACTATATGCTAGAAAGAAAATACAACGCTACTCCTTACGCGATATTGTAATGTTAATTATTTACTACATCGATAAACACATCGGGTATTCCATGTAAATTCAACTTCCACCCTGAAAATTGACATTTCCGAGGTCGCCCCCCCGAGGTTCCCGGGCTCTTTCAAGTTTTTCTTCCCGAACCATTGGAGAGATATGAATTTTGGACAGTTTCGATAGCGTTTTTTCTTCCAATGCTCAAAACTGTCTTTTCAAATTGTGTATAAAAATTGTGCGACAAAAAAGATTGAAAAAATCGATGAATTTTTATTCATGGAGTAGAAAGGGTGGTTTTAAGAGAACCTGCAGGATATCCCGAATTCGAATCTTTGCAGCTTGAAAAATGAACAATGAAGCGGAACTTTGTGATAAAGAGTGCGCCTTCTACAAGGTTCAACCGAATCTTATAAAGATCGCATTATTCTCAGCAGACTTGGCCGGGGTTCGAATCAAACTGCTGGCATACCACCCCGATCTGATACGATCTGACCGATTCACGATGAGTTGACGTGGAATAGCGAAAGGCGGAATACTCGCAGTCCCTCGTGTGATAGAGTTGATAGAGAGTAGCATGATGTAGATTAGACTCTGTTAGGAAAAAAAATGGCCTCGGGAGGTTCAGATGCGTCACGCGTTGGAAACGCTTCAGAGGAAAACGTATTTACCATGTCCCAGAAGTTATCACCATAGGCGAAGGGTGAACCGAATCAGCTGACGCATCCTCGAGCTATCATCGATAATCCGTTCGCGCTTCCGGGCGGAATAACTCTTTTAGGATGGTCGTACGAACATCGAAGGGTGGTTTTTTTTTTCCTTGAAAAACGAACGCTTTTTCGATGTTGCCTGTGGGTCGGTCTCGTTTCGGAAGTATACGAGCTTTCGCCGAGTGAGTCGCAACATCGCCATACGCGCGACGTCACCATAAGTCTCCGTCGATCGACCAATTTGAGTCTGTCTGCGATAGCGTCATTAAAATACTAAAAGGTTGGCGATTTTTTTTCTAATTTCGTTATTTTCAAAAAATGATGTTACCGATGTTACTGACCGAACATCGAAGGGTGGTTTTTTTTTCCTTGAAAAACGAACGCTTTTTCGATGTTGCCTGTGGGTCGGTCTCGTTTCGGAAGTATACGAGCTTTCGCCGAGTGAGTCGCAACATCGCCATACGCGCGACGTCACCACAAGTCTCCGTCGATCGACCAATTTGAGTCTGTCTGCGATAGCGTCATTAAAATACTAAAAGGTTGGCGATTTTTTTTCTAATTTCGTTATTTTCAAAAAATGATGTTACCGATGTTACCGATCGAACATCGAAGGGTGGTTTTTTTTCCTTGAAAAACGAACGCTTTTTCGATGTTGCCTATGGGTCGGTCTCGTTTCGGAAGTATACGAGCTTTCGCCGAGTGAGTCGCAACATCGCCATACGCGCGACGTCACCATAAGTCTCCGTCGATCGACCAATTTGAGTCCGTCTGCGATAGCGTCATTAAAATACTAAAAGGTTGGCGATTTTTTTTTCTAATTTCGTTATTTTCAAAAAATGATGTTACCGATGTTACCGACCGAACATCGAAGGGTGGTTTTTTTTTCCTTGAAAAACGAACGCTTTTTCGATGTTGCCTGTGGGTCGGTCTCGTTTCGGAAGTATACGAGCTTTCGCCGAGTGAGTCGCAACATCGCCATACGCGCGACGTCACCATAAGTCTCCGTCGATCGACCAATTTGAGTCCGTCTGCGATAGCGTCATTAAAATACTAAAAGGTTGGCGATTTTTTTTTCTAATTTCGTTATTTTCAAAAAATGATGTTACCGATGTTACTGACCGAACATCGAAGGGTGGTTTTTTTTTCCTTGAAAAACGAACGCTTTTTCGATGTTGCCTGTGGGTCGGTCTCGTTTCGGAAGTATACGAGCTTTCGCCGAGTGAGTCGCAACATCGCCATACGCGCGACGTCACCATAAGTCTCCGTCGATCGACCAATTTGAGTCTGTCTGCGATAGCGTCATTAAAATACTAAAAGGTTGCCGATTTTTTTTTCTAATTTCGTTATTTTCAAAAAATGATGTTACCCATGTTACCGACCGATATAAAAATGGAGAATCTTGAAACGACTTTGTTTTAACGTTTCACTCAACGTGTATTTAGAGCTTGATAGCGGCGTTTTGAAGAAGAAAAAGCGAAACACCGTCAGAGAGAGGTACAGCACGGAGACTACCGCCATCGGTCTCCCATAATTGATTCGAGTCAACAGCGTGTGCTTGCGCGAAAGAGCGAGATAGGAAACGGATAAACCCCGATATCGATCGTAAAGCTTGCCAAATCGATGACGAGAGCCTGCAAGCGTTGTAGCAGCAGGGCAAGGAAGAGCTTTTGCTGGTATTAGCTGGTGAACCAAATAGGCTTTGCCTGTGGTAACGAAATCGGATGCTGCACAGCCATTGTAGTTTTCTCATCGGATCGTATACGTTGATACATGTACTGTATACCCAACGGGGTTTTTTACCCGATTCAATATCGATTAATATCAGAGTAAATCCTATATTGAATAATCGTCTTCCCTGCGGTGTATACATTATATAACATTTAACGTGTACTTAGATACTTGTATTCAGACCTCGGTGATGTACTTTTTTTCGTTGCGTACATTTAATTACATTTTTATATTTAATATAAATAATACAGATTTTTTTCATCTCGATGTGAACATTTTTCACCGGGTGCGGTATTTTGAATATTGCTAAAAGGATTTCCGAAAATTTCCCTTAATTTATGTGCGGCGTGTATTCTTGTTAAAAAAAATTACATGCAATATTTCTATGGCAAGGGGCATCTTGAATTTATTTTCGAGTTGCGGCGAAACGAAATTGTGGAAGACACGCGAAGATGAGTCGGAACTTGGGGATGGTAACCCGGAGGCGTAGATCCAGGGAAATTGAAGAACTAGGAGAGAAAGGGGGAGAAAGGAGAAGAAGATGAAAAATGATAAATAATCTTACTCCGCGTTCTCGTTTCTGTAATATTCATTTTAGCAATACAGTCGAGTACAAAGTGTGCGAGTGAGACCGAGCGGGAAATGGCCTATCCGGCGCTAAGTAGAACGGCCGAGGATCGCAGGGGCGACGGGATTCTCTCGTAAACGGGTAATTCAAACTCTCGCACACAACGATAACAACGAAATAATCTAACGTTCCTGCATTCGATGGACGTTTTACTACGCTACAACATTTTCCGGACATTCAGCCAAACTACGAAAAATTGAAGAATTCATTGATTATTTAAGGTAGTTCTATCGTTAGATTCAAATCGAGAAATTGTTTTGCAGTTTTTCTCACATACAAAATGGTTCGCGGGCTTCAGTTAAATAAGAAAAGTTGTTGCAAGTCGACTAAAGAACAGCATACTCCAAATTCACGGTCATCCCAGGTGATATGTGCTTGCTCTATAATTACAAAAATTGTGAAAAAAAATTTCTCAAGATTTTTTTGGAAAACTCAAGAAATCTTCTTTGATGTTGCATAAAAATGTATGCAAAGTTTTAGAAGGCTTTACCACGTAGAAGCCAAGATATTCATTGATGAAAATGCAACTTTTAACACGCGCTCTTACGAGAGACTACCGAAAATTGTGATTTTTACCAATAAATATCTCAACTTCCACGTGGTAAAACCTTCCAAAATTTATTACACACGTATATATGACATCAAAGAATACGTATTCAAATTTTCAACAAAATCTTAAGAAAACGATAAAACGATAGAACTACCTTAATCACGACTTTTTCGCAATGGCTCAACGTTTACGACGCTGTCTTAAATTTAAGACATTTTCAAAACTATATTAAAAATCGATTACTTTTTGACAAGCTTGAGCCAATTGGCACAAAATACTTCATGAGAATTGACAATAATTTTCGTGTGACTTTTAGAATTGGTTGTAAAGAAGAAAATATCATCGTTATTTACAAAAGAATTTCGGAATAACATAACGATCCTTTTTTTATGATCCTCGGCTGTGAATCAATGTGTGGTTGATATTTTTTTTTTATCTATGGAAATGCGGAACAGAATAGTATACCTTATCCATTCAATTTATTTATGTAAATATAAAAAACGGTAGAATATTCGCTATAAAATATGTATGAGGCTCGTTCGAAGAGCAGAAGGGCGATAAAAGCTCGTGTCCTGCACGAGAGAGGAGACGAAGCTCGGCTACTGTTTTCCCTCGCGATCAGCATCAGTGAGAGGTGAACTGCGAATGGCCGACGTGCAGACTTGCGAAGCACGGTTGTACCGCAATGCGGTTCCTTTATCGCTTCATACATCTGTCTCGTAAATAATGATAACATTTTCTATACACGCTCTTTCTTCGGTAATCGCGGTATACTTTTTTTTATTATTTCGATATCAGCTAACATCCCTCAAACAAACGATTTTCGCGTATCTATGTATTATTCCTTTCAAGCAAATAACGATAGCATCAAGATGGATCCAATGATGAAAAAAGTATCGTACAATTCGAGTGTTTCTTGATTTCATCATTTTAGCACAAGTTTTTACGATCGAACGTAGTCGAGAGATTTATCGATTGATAAATTGTTCTTATACAGATGGTGTCCCAGAATTCGGACATGTAATTCGTACTTTTCGACATGGAATTTTTTCAAAATTTCGATTTCTGCTTTTCGACATTGAGCTGTGAGATACGCCACAAATCCGAGGCTCTCAAATTGCTACCCTAAATACGAGACGAATTTTCACGAGTGGCCGAACGACCTAACATCTATGATCGTCGATCATGTGTTACACATTTATTTGCGATTATTGACTTATCGTCATAGTCATTTTTGTCTCGATGATCCTTTGTTCCAATTTGCAATCTTTTCAAGCTTCTAACGTCGATACCCGCCGATTGTTTTTCAGCTACTCTGCATCGTGTTATTTATAAATTAGCATGGGAATCTGAATTTTTTTACCAAAAATTTCGTGGATTTAGAATAGTTGATACAATATTTCGTATCATCTAAACTTTTTCGACCTTCTTTATCTGATTACGCAAAGGTTAATCCTCTTATGCAGATTATATAATTTTAGGACCGTCCGTACTGCTTCTGCAATTCTTCCTTTTTACGACTCAAATCTTACGAATTCATATCCAATTTATGCAGCACTACGGTCGACTAACTTTTCGAGAATTTTGCATAATTCTACCCTTAATCTTTGAAAACCAAATGCCTTTCGATTAATTCGATTATATACAAGAAAAAACGACCTCAATCGACGAACATTTTTCTTTTCTTATTATTGTTATTTGCAGTGTAATAGAACAAGTTCTATTCAGCCTCGAAATCCTCCATGCGTTAGGCTCGTATTTGTTTCGGGTATTTTCATATGCTCGGGAGAAAAACGAGTTGACGTGCATTTATTGTTCCTATCGATGCTTTTTATCAGTTGTGTGTTATTTTTATGCTCCGAATTGCCTGTAAATAATCAAATAACACATCTACAAATTTGATGATATGATAGGAGGAAATGTCCGAGGGTGAAGAACGCCGTTGGCGTTCTTCATTCCCGACGGACGAGCTAGGCCGTCGCGACTTTGCGAGAAAGACTCTCGGTCGACTGTCCGGGCGCCAAGACCACCAGCGGTTCAGTTAGCCCATTAGGAACTCTAACGAAACGACGGTTAAGGGTCGTCTTGCACACACTCGAACTTGCATCATGGTTTCATGTTAATTGGACTCTAATGTTGATCAAATTGACTTTCACATGATGGTTCCAGACGGACCTTTTTCGGATCGATATGCAATACATTCAACAAGGAAATGCTCAATTCATTTTCAGATACTAGTCTGATCAATAATTGTCGTAATAAAATTGTTGGTTGGAAGAAAACACCTTGTAAATCCATTTTGTATTTTACATCTTCTCAGGTCGATATAATCAAGGACCACACTTCGAACCAAATTTTTTTATCGAAACCTTGATCGGGCACGTTTGTCCTCTAGCTGGATCGCATTTTTTGTATAAAAATCTTAATTGTTAAACGTTACAAAATGGAAGATGGAGGATCCGAAAAGGCTTTTTCTAAAGCAGCTCATCTTTTTTCATCGATCGTTGTGTATTTCGTTTTCTCACTGAAAGTTTTATGACACACGGTGAAGCCATGCATTTTCGGCTTCTTTTTCATCAGCTCTCGCTCGCAGAGCAATTTGTCATCGAGCGGACGTGTCCTCGGTGATCAGCAATTTTTCTCATCAAACAGGGATGACACTTGAATCTTGCGAAATGGTTATACCGACACACCCCAACACGTGCACACGTGTGTGCCTCGGATTCGATCGACGCGTTTTTCTCTAACATACTTTGTTAGTAATTTGTATGCATTTTCGATTACGAAAAGGTGATGAAAAAAATGCACGATGACCGTGAATTATTCTAGTTTTAACCTTGAAAAGATCCTCCCGAGTCCGTCTATCACACGATCGTAAAATCGAGCTTTGCCTGTCACCCTTTTCGGAACGAACGGTACTGCAATATAGGGAGCTCTACGATGAAAGGTATACGCGTTTTATTTCCCGTATAATTCATGATGTGGACCATATGAATTCCTTATCACACCCGAGGGTCTCGCAAGAAAAAGGTCCCGAAATGGAGCGCAAAAGTCTTGTGAAACAAAGTGTATATGTATATACAATACATTCAAGAAGATGGATCGCAGGTTGTCACTGGAAGAGCTGGGAAGGTGATAAGTCATGAGGTTAAGCAACGCGGGTCGTGGGAAGCTATTTAAATCGAACGGATGCGTGACATCCCTCGCAGCCTTGCTCCCGGAGAACAACGAGAGCTCGATCGAGTCCCGTTGTCTCAGCTGGTATCTTCGTGAAACAACTGCTCTCACGAGGCGTAAGAAGCTTCCTTCCTTCCTTCCTTCCCTCACTACGTTTAACCAATGATTTCTCGGACATTGCGGAGACAGAGTCTATACATTCATCTTTTATGACGATATTCGCTAATTGTACTCAAAACGTCGGCAAACGTGAGATTCAGCAGGGAATTTTCTACGAGTTACGCCTCTCTGTTTGCTGGTCGTTGACACAAACGTCCAGTATAGTACGCATACAATCTAACCGTTTGCCGCCAGGAATTGGAGGTAATTACACGTTTACACGAGCGACAGACGGTAATAACTTCCATATCCAGAGTTCCCTACGTAGCCAAAGGTTTTTCTTATCCTCGCCAATATTCTCTCCTGCGTATTGACCAAGTACAAACTTCGACGAATTGTGCAAAGAAAAAGATATCCTCAGCGATGATCTTAGTTCGTTATTAGCGATTGTAAAAATGGAGAGTAGTTTTCTTTTTGTTTTTTTTTTGTTTCCTTATTTCAAAAAATCGTGTGAGCTGTGTCGAACATTTGTTATACTATTGTCAATGTCGATTTATTCGTTTTGAGATTGGCTTTTTTTTGGAGAGCTGAGGGTGCGGATGTCGGTCGAGTATCGTCACAAGTCGTAGCCAAAATTAGCATCGATTTTAAGGCCTCACAACGTGGTGTTTTTGACCGTTGAATTTGACTGTGGCGATTTTCCTTACTTCAAAAAATCGTGTGAGCTGTATCGAACATTTGTTATACTATTGTCAATGTCGATTTATTCGTTTTGAAATTGGCTTTTTTTTGGAGAGCTGAGGGTGCGGATGTCGGTCGAGTATCGTCACAAGTCGTAGTCAAAATTAGCATCGATTTTAAGGCCTCACAACGTGGTGTTTTTGACCGTTGAATTTGACTGTGGCGATTTTCCTTACTTCAAAAAATCGTGTGAGCTGTATCGAACATTTGTTATACTATTGTCAATGTCGATTTATTCGTTTTGAAATTGGCTTTTTTTTGGAGAGCTGAGGGTGCGGATGGCGGTCGAGTATCGTCACAAGTCGTAGTCAAAATTAGCATCGATTTTAAGGCGCCACAACGTGGTGTTTTTGACCGGAAAATGTATCCCCGGAAAATGTCAAAATGTACGTTTTGGAGGGTTAAAAAAGTTTTCTTTATTCACTGAACTCTTTATGAGAGAAAAGTTCTCTTTTATGCATAATATACAAAACCGAATAAAAATGTTTAAACATTTTTTTCGCAAACTTTTTCGAACTTATCGCTCCACCGTTCTTCGTCACGTCGTCTTACGAAAGGGCGATAAGAGCGTGGCGACGGAAACGTTGGACCTTTTCCCGTGATTCCGAACCACAGAAAACCGAAATGGCTACGTGTGCGATAATGATTTACGCTCATGCACATTTAAAATGCAAATGAAGGAAGAAAAAAACTTTGGGCTCTTTCGCCCGCAAATTGTGGCTATAGAGGGAAGAAAGAGGGATGAAAATCCTCTCTAATCTTGAAATAACCAAGAAACGCTATAATGCCTGACAATTTCTTTCGGCCTTTTTGTTACTCGTCGTTTTTCTCTCGCCGCATCTGTTACTTTCTTGGCTCGGGCGTGAGATGCAAACACTACCGTAGATATTACGAAGACGAGGATTTGCCAGGTTTTTTTTTAATTTTCGGCGCATCCTTGTTCTACTTTCCGACCATTATGTAGGCTCAGTGATATCAAATCTTTTCACATGGGTTCTAAAAATATGAGTATGTAAGAGAGGACCATTATTACACAGATAATCGGATTGAAAAACAAAGGAGGATAAAAAAGTATAAAAAGTAAGATAATCTTGGATTATTAATTCTTTTACATTCCTCTGCGATTGCAACGAGATTGAAGGATTCATAATGCTCTTTGCAATTATATCCACACAATTAAATATCCCTACGTTTTACTGGCAATTATTTCTCATCACTGCTCTACGCAACGTTCTTCCCATCAATGAATGGAAAATAATGGAGTAAAAAAAAAAGAACCGCGTTTCTTACAATTCTCCTTTATTAATTTGGTCAAACTCTTTTCTCTTTTCTCTTGTATTATACAGATTAGAAAATTTCGTTTCCTGCCGTGTAAAAAATCATTGTTGGCGGTGATGTTGACAGTCGTGCCAGAAAATAAAAAAAAAACACAAAAAAAAATCTCAGTGTAGCAGTAAAATTGACTTTGAAACGATTTTTGTGTTCCGATGATTCGCGAAGCAAATTTCGCTTCGCCGTTGTTAAAAATCAAGGATCGAGATGGTACGTTAGTGCGGGTGATGGAACAGAGTGGCATTTTGAAGAGAAAAAATGAATAAAATGTCATAAAGTGCAATAAAGGCTTTATTCCTCACACTGCTGGGTCCTCCTCTTTCGTTCAGTCATGCATGTACGAGAGGCCACTTTTCCTAGCTCACGGATCAAGTGTGTTTTAGTATGTGGATGAAGATAACAGACCGGGCTGGCAGTTAAACACTATTCGGAAAAACACACACACCAACCCGCTGTGTCTGTGTGTGTGTGTGTGTGTTTATATATATATGTGCTTTGACTAGGGGTCGAGAGCTTACCTCTCGCTAGAGCCGAGAGCAAACACAATATGTATCTCACGCGACTTCAACATTATACCGGTATGTAGAATAAGTAAACTGTGTAATGATTGACTGTCCAAATTATCGGAGAAAAAAGAGATTCTATAATATCCATCGTTTCTTGTACAGCAAACGGAACCAGCGGAATTATTGTTAATCGTAAGATCGCTCTTTTGCTTCCGGTTCATCTGTTTTTCATAGACAGATTAAAAAAAAAGAAAATAACAGTAAATTTTGATCAATTTTCGCAAAGTACGTTCGGTACAAAAAAAGAACACGAAATTTCACAGTACGCCGAAAATGCTGTGATTTTTTCTAGTTTTTTTTTGAATTTTTTTTAAAAGCATTATGTCTCGGTGAGAAGATGCCTTTCTGATAAAGCTTTCACGATTACAAGTCTCTCTTGTAATAGGAGCATTATCGTGATATAAAAATGTAAAACTCCCCGCACATGTTTCATGATGAGTAATAAATCGAGAGTTTTTATTACACGATGTAACATGTGGTTCTCATGAATAATTCACGATGCGGATAACCTACGGTGAATGCAGTAATTATGCTGTTGAGATAGTGGAGATTGTAGAGAGCATCGATTATTCCAATATAATTCAAAAAGCATCAGGCGTAACGAAAAAAAAATATTTTTCGTACGATCACACATATTGATCAAAGCTTCCAGTTGCGTACTTTCATCATACCTTCTGATCTTCCTTGTCAATTTTAGGTAGTTGTCTCGTCGAAAATGTTTTCATAAAAATCGTATAAAGTTGGAGAGAATGTGCAAAGCATTATTCCACGATCACTCGACAAATTTTCACAGGAATTGTTTCAGGAATATCCCTAATTGAACTTATTGAAATTTGACATAGGCTTTTGGGCGGAGAGCGATAGAAAAACGAATATTTTTTGCGACAATTTCCCAAGTGTTTACAATATTTTTTCTGCCTCGTTTGATCTATTTATGAATATATCAAAGAGCTTTTGAAAAAATGTTCTGTAATCGTATATTACATTATTTACATTCTGGTCGGTAAATTAACTTTTTACCGTTAACTGCGCGAGACAACTTCGTTGAGTAAACTGAAGCGCGCAAAAAAAAGCTCCGCGCGATCTGACCATCTTGACGTTGAAGCTTTCGTGAAAGTTCAGGAAGTAATTCAACAACAAAGTACGTCAAAGTTGTCTTCAATTTTTCCGAATTCGGTAAATTTTTATTTCGCTGGTAATTTTTCCATTTATTTTCATTTTTCGTGCAATGTTTTTCTGCTCATCACAGCGATAATATACGTACGTCGAAACACGTGATATTTGTGCGAAATGTATGTTCAACGTCTCGGTTTCTGGCTGATTCTATATGCATCATTGACACTTATTCCAAATGGAATACGAGAGTGGATTTCGCAGAGGGAACTACGATTATTCTGGTCCAAAATATGCACATGCATATACATAACTGTAGTACACGTACATACTCGTACGTCGTCGCACTCACACTTGCTATACCGTATGCACGACATATTACAAATGCAATGCTTGCACTCTCGGAGGATGTATGTGCATATAGACGCGTACAGAAGCACGAATGTGTGCGAAAGTTGATGAGAACATATCGGAGCGTGAGAATCGGAGGTATAAAATGACTTCCTGAATTTCGCGAAATCGAGATATGTCTGGGGCACAGCGCATCGACTATCTACTCGTTGTCCAATATCCTATAATTGTCTGTGCAGACTGTTTGTTTTCTATTTTCGAGCGGGTCCCTGCTATTCAGCAGTGTTTTGCTGCTTATATGTATTCTCACCCGTATAAGTTTCTTTTACTTCACGCCCTTCCGTCATTTTTGAATGCAATTTTTTTATAACTCTAATCCTCTGATAACGTAATGTTATAGTGTATACGAAGGTTGATGAGAGCATATTGGAGCGTGAGAATCGGAGGTATAAAATGACTTCCTGAATTTCGCGAAATCGAGATATGTCTGGGGCACAGCGCATCGACTATCTACTCGTTGTCCAATATCCTATAATTGTCTGTGCAGACTGTTTGTTTTTTATTTTCGAGCGGGTGTCTGCTATTCAGCAGCGTTTTGCTGCTTATATGTATTCTCACCCGTATAAGTTTCTTTTACCTCATGCCCTTCCGTCATTTTCGAATGCAATTTTTTTTATAACTTTGAACCTCTGATAACTTAAAGATCGTTGGGAAAAATGTAGGAAAAGTATGTGCCGAAATATTGTCATTTATTTTCAAAATACATTTTTGAGTTTCTTTGTTTTGAGTTTCAGAAATTTTCAGAAATTTTTAATACACTGTGAAAATGTTATTGAGAATTGATCAATTCAAACGCAGAGGCTTACTTCGACGCGTTTTTCGCTGTCGAAGCAAAGTAATTCTTCATATTTTTTATTTTTCTTGAACCTGAAAAGAGTACCATTTCCTCAATACAATTATTTTCCAATTTATTTTTCCCTGTCGGAATTTTTTGTCGCAGCGAGATTTGCGAGAAGAAATTCGACAAGAAAACTGCAATATCTCGCGTTAAAAAACATTATCGAATGTTAAATACCAATTTTGCTCGATTTTAATATGAATTTTCGTCTGCAAATAACCCATCACTGTAAAAAAAAATGTGTGTCCTCGTATTTTCTCAGCACCGGATAAATATATATTTGCCTCGTCGTGAATTTTAGTTTCAGTGGAAAGTGCGGCCTGCTAGGTCAAGGAATGGCGGCAACATGGCGTTGGGAGCAGCGAAAGCACTGCCATATAACTCGTCCCGAGCCTTTGTCGAATACAAAGGAAAGCACGAAAAAGGTTGCAGGTAATGTATACCTCCCTCTTATCTCTAAATTTTGTACATTTTTTTTCTCACTGTCTGTATATTCCCCAAAGGCCGTCGATCTCTACCCTATCTTTCGGAAGCTGTCTTCTTTGACCCCGACCGCAAAAATCCGAAAGCTCCCTTCCCAAAAACCGACGATTTTTTGTTGGTCCAACTTTTGTACTCACTCCGCGAGATCGATGTGAAAAGACGTGAGATTAACCCCAATAAGGTGACTTAAATTCTACCCAAAAGCTCTGATGATTAAAAGCCTGAAAAAGTTCCTAAAAATTATTTTGAAAAAAACCTATGAAAGCCATCGATTCTTCATTTTCTCTGATTTCTGCGACGATCGCAAAGTCAGCACCGATCGAATACCACGTTAAATCTGATTTTTTCGTTTTCGCGTTGTTTCACCAGATAAACGAAAGCGAATCACCGAAAATGATCGAAACGAAGAGAGCTTGAAGAAGAGGAGTCGCGAGCCGGGACTGTAGCGATTGCTTGACAAAGTGTGGGAGAACGCTGCGAATGCTTGAACGTGTGTGATTGTTTGCCACCTAGAGAGATAAAACAAAATCGGATCGGTGACAAAAAGTCCAAGAGCGCAAAAATGAGGATAAGCTGAATTGATGAATGAAGACGCGAAATCGGACCAAAACCGTAAAGACTAAATTCGTGAAAGAAGAAGAGAGGAGAGACGAAACAAAATCTACAAAACTCATAGAATAATCAAATTGACAAATAACAACAAGATCGAAGGACAGAGTGGCATCGGAAGGGTTTGTAAATATAGAAGTTGTACTCGAAAAATGATAAACCGGCAAAGGAGGATCGCGAGGCGGTAGAAAGAGGCTGATAAGGGAAGAAACCGAATAATTCGAGATCTGTTGGAATATTTAACGATACGGAATGAGAAGAAATGTAACGAGGAACGTGTAGAAGCGAGAAGGAAAAAATCGTGGGCACAATGGGCCCGGCTGATCATCCCGTACTCCATTGAGCGATGCAAGTAGTTAGGGCCGAGGCCCTGCTAGTGAGCATGTGGCTCACTAGAGAATGAAGAAGCAAAACGTCCGGACCCTATCGTTGATCGTCTGCACGTTCACCTACCTCCTCGTTGGCGCTGCAATATTCGACGTTCTCGAGTCCGAGACGGAGAAACGACGCAAGGAAGCGTTAGATGGTAATATTAATTATGCAATAATTATTTCATCGTTTCGTAGACAAAATTACATACCACAGGAACTTGCTCAACATCGTATAATTTAATTTTGTCCGCGTTGAGATAATTCCATCGAATTTGGAAAAAAGTTTCGTCGCCTTCGTGGCAAGACGAGGGATGAACAAATCACAAACGAATCTCGCTTCACTGAAATGCATCGATAAATTGCATCTATTTTATATAAAACGTTTTCTATACATTACCGAAGCGGGATACTTAATTTCAATAAATCGAAGAGCGGTTAATGATTCTGTGATGTTTTTTTTTTTTTTTGAGAGTTCAAAGATGGCGAAAATTACTATTACGTGGAGGAACTTTGATCTCCTTTTTGCTTTGTTTTAGATGTTGAGAGAATGATTATCCGAAAATACAACATTAGCGACGACGATTTTAAGATCATGGAAACGGTAGTGCTCAAGACGGAACCCCACAAGGCAGGCCAACAATGGAAGTTCGCCGGGGCGTTCTACTATGCCACAACTGTGCTCACTACTATCGGTAATTTTATTTATTCGATTTTATGGTCACACTGCTAATTATTATTCAAATGGGTTGCCTAACCGATGGGAAATTCCGACGTTAACGTGGAAAGTTATTGTCGATTTTCCGACGCGTTTTGTAAATAAACAATTTGATCAGCCATTCATACACAGTGTGTCGAAATGGAATGTCAATAAATTGTACCAAAATGGGGAATGAAATTTTGAGTGGAAAAATGTTGAAGCTCTTTTTGATCTTTTGTACTGCTGAGATGTCAATTAATATAGTTTGGGCACGTGAAGCCTGTCACGGTTCGACACCGAGTTCTGGGACTCTCCCCTTGCATAAAAATAGTAAAAGTAATAGTTAGGAAAAAGAGTGTCAGAAATTCTCGCATCATTTTATCAACGAAAAATTTGCAACTTTTTTTTGGCAAATCGTACCGCGCAAAATTCTTCCATCGGGAATTCAAAACAATGACTGTTGTTACTAATTTTGGTTGGGATTTGTCGACTATAACATTGCTAGAATTCTGCTCGTGGACGCTTGCAATTGTTCAATTGAAATTCCTCGATGTGTTCCGCAAGGAAAGTTTCAATAATTCAAAAGAAAGAGGAAATTTTTTTTAAAACGTTTTTCCCAAGTGTTCTTCTTTTTCCACTCCTTTTCTGTGCTAAATTTTTCACTACTTTTTTTGTATTCGAAAAATTTGTAGATTTTAATGAAAAGTGTAAATTATTTTCCTTGTAGACATTGTGAACGTAAAATAAATAGAGAATGCAGTTTTCTGTAAAAAAACAAGGTTAGAGGCAAGGTCCGGGCTGCCCGGATCTTGACTCTAACCCCTTGCTGACTCAATTTTCACAGGATTTCTTTGCCCAGACAGGAGTTATTCAATTGTTCCCGATGGAAAGTGTTTGTTAATTTGTTACTCAAAGAAATTTTGGCATCTAAATGAGATTCACGGCGGGAAAACATGAAAACAAAATTATCGACGAAAATGGAATTTGTAAGAAAAGTTGACATCAGGTCTGAAATGAGATTTGTGCAATTTATCGACTGGCAATTAAAAACCTCCGGGACTTTCGTAGTTTATAAACTTCCTTGTCTCTCGTTGCATTTTTGAAAACCGTCAAAAGTTCATTTCTGAATCAATTTCCAACGAAATAGCGTTGCTCGTCAATTTTTCATTCAATTTTTGTTGGAGACTCGATTTTATCCCGATCTGCCCTAAATTTATATATTCATAACACACATGCATAGACAAACTCGAACGTGAAGGCGCACGCTTTTTACCCTGACATAGAGTATACACACGTGTACACAGAATCCGGCGGGAAATTGCTAAAAGTGATCTGTTGTCATCTCCAAGCGTATGCAGTTAATGGAAAGAGTTTCACACAAAGTGAAGCTTTCAGTTTTAAATAACTATCGATAATATGTTTACGAACATGTTTATAGATACTACACACACGGGTAGAGCATTCATTGGGACAATAAAGGCGAAAAAAAACGAAAAAAAAAACAAAAGTTGCTCAAATATGTATTCGACTAATTTTCCATATCGAATTACGGTAACAAGAGTCACAGTAATGAATCTTTTTTAAAAAAATTGTCACAATTTCATTCAGACTCGATGACGATTGTACAATTAGCAAAATTTTGCCCAAAAGTTCTTACGAAGCTTTCCCAACGTGTGTGTTACTAAATACTCCAGAGTTATCATGATTTCGCTGGAAAATAACGCAGCGAAGCGAAACGCTTCAACAACTCTGTTTCATATCGCAGGTTATGGGCACTCTACGCCCAATACGATAAGCGGAAAGCTGTTTACTATGTTCTACGCCATAGTCGGGATCCCTCTGGGCCTCGTTATGTTTCAAAGCATAGGAGAACGACTCAACAAATTTTCATCGGTCGTCATACGAAAAGTTAAGCAGTTACTAAACTGCAAAGACGTTCAGGTAAAGCGATCTCGCAATATGTATATTTCTCATTATCCGAGGGATAACGGGCTGCATTTCCGGAGTCCTTCCATTTCCTTACATACGAATGAATTCATTAATTGTACACGAGAAGAAATTTAACAATCTCTGAAATTTCGTTACCGTCATTTTGCACAATTCTTGAGAAGGAAAAATATATCGAACATGATAATTTTTATTCAACGAATTCTCTCTTCAAAAAAACTTTCAAAACGCAGAAGCAGTGAATTTATCAGGTATAACGATCATTAATTCGTCCGTCGTTTTCGTCAGGCTTCGGAGATAAATTTGATATTCGTGGTGACGTTTCTCTCGAGTCTCACGATAACTGGGGGTGCTGCTGCATTTTCAAAATACGAGGGTTGGTCGTATTTCGATTCTGTCTACTATTGCTTCATAACGCTGACGACAATCGGCTTCGGCGATATGGTTGCCCTACAAAAGGACAATGCTTTGGAGAACAAGCCCGAGTATGTCATCTTCGCCCTGATATTTATCCTCTTCGGTCTCGCTATCGTTGCTGCCTCTTTAAATCTTCTCGTACTGAGATTCGTTACGATGAACACCGAGGATGAAAGACGGGATGAGGCTGAAGCTTTGCAGGTACGTTTTCGAAAAATTTTGATTGGTATTTATAGCAAAAACTACAAATTCCACGCGGACGAGGTCGCGGGTATCAGCGAATATTTTCTTAGTTCTTGCGACTTCTTCGGATGGCATATAACTTTTAATATAATCGAGAATTATCGCTAATCGCGAGAATTTATGTTTCCAAACTGATGTATATAATTCTACCCAAAAATGAGCAATTTTTAAGTATTATTTTTTAAGTTCTATTTCAAGATCATATGATATGCAAAATAAATTGTGTGGGGAAGAAAAAATGATTATCCTGCACACTGGTTTTTTTCGTTTGCTTTTCTCATTCAAGGCGGCTCAAGGCGCAGTGCGGCTGGAAGGTGACGTTATAACAGCCAACGGTTCGATATTATCGGGCCAAATGGGCAATCAGGGTGACACGATATCGTTGTACGACGACGCGTCAGTTTGCAGTTGCAGGTGCAGCGGTTTTTATAGAAAACCACGAAGACCAAGGTTCACAGTGCGTCGTTCTCCCGGCAAGATATCACACTTGTTGCCGATGCAGCAATTTTCGGAAACGAGCTTTCGCAATGAATTGCGTCCTCCGCCTTTAACGCCATTTTTACAACTGCCACCGATTTATCAACACAGAGCGAGCATCTAACGAGCGCCATCTTTGAACAAAAAGTGATAAAAAGAAAAAAGAAACAGTCCGCCGATGCTCTCATGGGAGCCGTACAGTACCAAAATCGATGAGCTTTTGTTTAGTGGTGGAAAAAGCATAACAGATGAGAGATCCGGAAGAACGCTGGCGGAAGCAAAAGAAGAGAGAGAGAGAGAGAGAGAAAGTCACTGCTTTCGTCCATTTATTAGGAGAATTGAGCAGTGAACGACGTGAGGGAGAACCGCGAGAGGGAAATATCGTATCGTATTGCATTAGAGCGCAGTGGGGGGCAGGCCAATGTCATTAATCGACTATTTTCTCTCGTGCCAATGTATATATATGTATTTATATACACACATACACTCGTATATGGGGAATTCCATCTCAAGAAATCGAAGTTTCTCCCACCCAGCCGAAAGCTGGGTGGGAAAATATATATATACATATATACTCGTGTTATTTGCAGTTTAAATTGTTTTTTAACCTTGCTGGTTGGAAAAATGTGTGTATCCGGACGTTCGCTGAGACGCGGCGAAAAATAAGAAAATTACAAGCATATGTATATATTTTACATCGATGAGTCGATACGAAAAAAAATGTAAAGATTTCTTCCCGAACTTTTTTTTTTTTTACGATGCTTTCGTTCGAACCCTTCGGGCAGGATCTGACTCTGCATTTTTCTGGAAATGTATACTATTTTGGGCGAACTTTCGTTCGTCGATTTTGGAAACGTGCATAAAAAAAAGCATTTTCCTCGTGGGTACAATTATTGGGGGATAAAAATTTTGTGGTAATAAGGAAGCTGGATTGGGATGGAATGCCCCGTATACAGGGTGATCTCTCGATGTCAGATCCTTTCGTGAGTTCCTCTTCTCGTCACTGGCCTTGTTACGGTGACTCGACGGAGAAATCGTATTGACATCTATGCGTTGTACATATACACGAGCGCGCTTATCTTTCGAGAGCGTAGCTTCGTTTTCATCGTGATTTACGAGAAGAAAAATATAGCATTCGTAAAAACAAACTTGAAAATAAAAGAAAGACAAAAAAAGAAAATCAGCGGTTAAATTTTCGAGAAGATTCCCGAAGGTGGGTGACGTTTGATTCCGCTGTGAAAGCCCCGAGGAGAAACATCCGAAGCATTTTGTGGAAATTGCCAAAATGTTGAAAAAGAACAAAGAAAAGTCACGTGCTAAAGTCGAACGAGAGGCGAGATGAGCGAGAAAATAAATACAACTATACCTAGAGTTCAAAAAAAGACGAAGGCTGGAGCATCCGAGGGGATGAAAGAACAAGAAACAAATATTTAAAAAAACCAACAAAAAAAAAAACAGAAAGATCGACGAAATAAAATAACTTGGATGTAATAATAACGATTTTTCATTATCGCGATATTTTAGAATTTGTATATATGAACAATAACGAAATAAATGTAGGTTTAGGAACGAGATATCAGGCATTAAGGTTTTTCGACCCTCAGTGTATATAATATTAAAATAAACAAAGTAAAGGAAAGGAAGATATGGATGTATACACGCGTGTGCGATGAGGAAACCATCGGTCGAGTCTCCATTTTTCAATTCACTTCGAGTCTTCACGCTGATTCTGTACCCGAAAAAAACGATATGTGAATAACGACACTGAACGAAGGAAATGTAATCGGAAGAGGTTTCTGCCCAGGGGAAGAAAAAAAATGTGAAATTCTGGACGTTTCGTCGATTATCCATACTTTGTTCAACGCCCTCGGTGATTCGGAACGAAAGAAAACGAGGGCGATGTGAGAAAGAAATCTGTTTTGAGCTCTCGTAAATAGCGAGTATACTTTGATTTTTAATTTGATCTACGATCACGAAGAAACGAAAATACGAAATAAAGATAGATTCCTACTTGATTCGGAGAGAATGTAAAGCGGCAATTGTATAGCGATGAAAAATTTTACAGGGGAAAAAATCGATAGTTGCATGTTTTTGTAGACGAGCGATTTACCATCGAATTTATTTTTATTTCAATTCGACAAAACCGACCAATGTGCAACGTTCTCGTTTAACCTTATGCCACGCTGATTACCAACAGTATTTCCTGTATTGTCGAAACCTCGAGAGGACAAATATCTCGAAAACGAAAATTATCCCTCGCGATTCTCACTCGAAACGTAATTTTTACGTTATTTCAATTTGATTTTCGACGTTTTACGGTATTCGAAGAATATCCGATGGGATAATCGATATTTAGATTTGCTGGCACGCGTAACGTGAGATTCTAGCGCGAAAACTGCGAAACTGTCAATTAAGTTTTTCTATTTCACACTGCTCTTCAATTGGCAATTTCGCAATTTATCATTTTCTCTTGAATATTCTCTTTCAATGGTCAATTTATTAACGCTGCGATTTAATAAACAAAATATAATTATAAATGTCGTTGATTTTATTACGTGTACATATTTACGTAAATGCTTTCTCTTTTGTCTACTCGCACTGTATAAATTCATGAATAATTTTTGAAAATTCAATCATTTCGCAATGTAATACACTACGACTTTGATTTGGCCGGGAAAAAAGGAAACCTGCAGCGTTTGGTGGGGGGAACGACGAGCCAATGGCACTGCTGTTACGGTCATCTCATTGGCTGCTGCGCAGTGCGAATTGCGCAGACTCGATGCGAACGAATGACGCACGAGACTGTTGCCGCTTTGAATCGAGGTCGTAGTGTACGTGCGGTGAAATAAATCGTTCGCAACAACTCGAAAGTGCCTACGGCCGCCAGCAGGTTCGTCGGAGGTCCTCCTAATCGTCGGTGCGATATTTAATATCGCAGTTAAGGATGTACGGAAGGAATAATTCAAACAAAAATATGTTGGAACGAGAATATCAAGTACTCAAGCGGGCTACAAAAATTTGAGGAAAAATCAGTCCTACGGGAGACACCGAACACCTCAATTTACATGAACTATTAATTCACGTGTATTTAGAAAAATGAACGAATTCATCGAAAATTTGGGGAAATAATGTTTTCTGAATATCTTTTCGAATGTTTTTTTAAAAACAATCTGTTAATAACTTATCAAAACCGTTAATATCTAAGATCAATATGATCGATATTTTCCACACGACAAATTTTTTAGATTTTCACAATATCGTTGAGTACTCGAATTTCTCGTTTGAACATTTTTTATTTTGCTTTTGGAATGATCCGTTCCATGTATTCTTAATCCGACTGTGCTAATGTTTTTTTCTTCACGTCCAATATTGTTCACCGCGAAAGTCTTATGAGAACTTACGGTGGGCAGGATCGCCGATTATCAAAAGTCCTGTACAACCGCTAATTTTAGTTTTATAATTGGATAAATCGATAAATGCATATCTCGGAAAATACGGGTAGTAGATGCAATTGTTACAAAACATTTTTCACCATGAAATTACATTAAAAGGAAATTAAGACGAAGTGTAATTAACACGAATTTTGTTGCTGATGAACAATCGATTATATCAATTTTGTACGAGTCGTCTTCTATAGCAATTGCAAAACAAAAAACGGATCACACGAAAAGCATCTACACGAGTAAGAATTTCGAAGAAATATCCAAAGAATAATAATCTTCGATATAGGATGAACGAAGATTAAATCGCTCGTCTGCCACGTAAAATATTCGCGAAAAGATTTTATCTCCGGACAAACGAAGCGTAATTTTAGACGGGAGTCCTGACAACCTCCGCGCATTGCCCGCTTTCTTCCCTGTCGTTTTCTATCAATTCACGTAACGTACATACAAACGCGAAATAAAAGCAATTTATGCACAATCGCGTTCGTCTGTATTTATCTCCGTCGGAGAAGCAAAAATAAAATACCAATGATAAATTCGAACGTTCTAATCCATTCGTACTAATATTTACTATTAGGACATGATGGAATTTCACTAGTGATTCTCATGTTATCGTAGAGGATAAATCGTAGTGGTATAACACGCGTATTTATTGGGAAATACATGAAAAAAAACGAAAGAACATCGATCATTTATGAAATTTCACGATGATTCAAAGATGCCAAATTATGGAGCCACTGGTTTGGCTGTGAAACAAAATAAATAAATAAAAGATTTTCATTGAGTCAAAAAACGGGATGACTGTTGTACTATTACCCAAAAATCAATGTTCCTATCATCATTGACATGGTTCGTTTGTTTTTTAATACGTTTTTTCGCCTGCACACGGTATACTCGAAATTGTCACCGAATTTTACTTTTACTTGAAATTCTGTACGCGCCAAAGCATCTTTTAGAATCGTAGATTTTTTACCCGTTGCTTGTTTTGCATGTGATGAAATTCGGAGGCGCAAATGAATGACAATTACCGGAAAAGGATAAAACAGCTGATCTGCACCAGAGCAACAGAATGCGATTTCTGTGTTTCTCGAAATGGCGAAATTTATTTGACCACTTTTCGCGCAGAATTCCGTCTATTCTGAGCTTTATTTTATTTCCGTCGGTTCTGCCGTTTCGACGAAATGTCAAATTCTGCTTTTAAAGCTTTAATCGAGTCGCGAGCAATCTTCAGTTCAGTTGGATATTAAAAAAGATGAAATTTGATTGTAATCGTCATGTAACGCTCCCATGTTCGCCTGTAAAGGATATTTTTACTTTAAAATTAGGGAACTTTAGTTCCGCTTTCCCATAGTCGCGTACCTCATCGCTGGAGTGGTACATTTTTTATATCCTAGTCACGTGACATAAAGTACCATGTTACTCTGCCAGAAAAACCGTAATGTTCATGATTTTCTATAAAAAAAAAGTCAAACTTTTTTGGATTAGAAAATTTTCTATACGTAAAATTATATGTATATAACATCCGAATTTAAATTTTACAATGAAACAATTGGGATTTTACTATGAATTGAGAAAATAATATGCCCAGTGGCATATGGCCCATGATTTTTAATGCTATATTCCAGTTTCTCGAAAATACCGGCAAGTTTGCGATTTCGCGAGACTTATCATATTTGCAGGGTGTCCCAAAGATCGATGTCAATAATTTGCAACGGGATTCAGGATGAAATTCCGCGTGAAAATGTATCTGGGCATTTTTTTATACGACCAAAACCCAATGAGTTATTAATTGTCAAAGTTGGAGCAAATCGAACGCGCGCACTCTCCCTTCTCCCGCGGCGCCATGCGCGCGCACGCGGATATCGATCCGACTACATTAATTAATAACTCAACGGGGATACGCCGGATAAAAAAATGCTTCAAGAATTTTCGACTCGGAATTTTGTTCCCAATGCGGCATTAAATTATCAGCATCCAGTTTTGGGACATCCTGTATAAATATACGTACATGTTAATAGGAGTATGCGTCAAAGACGAAATTTGCAGTGGAAAAGTGGAGGGTAACGAAGAAAAAAAACGCCTTCCATTTACAGCAGCTCGTCTGCAAACAGAAATGAGAATTAAAATCGAAGGGTACCGTCACGTACGATCGGACAGGCCGCCGAAACTATACGATTTTATCCTTCGTCTGTACTAGCCTCTAACGAGAAATTTATTTCGAACGTGTGTCAATTTTCATTATATGTAAGTGTAGTGAAAAGAAGAAACATTTGATACGTCATCGTAAAGTCTGGAAATGTGATTACATATATTCACGATAAACTTGACAAAAACAGTGTAGTGATACGAAGAAACGAGTGAATGCAAAAAAAAACCATATTACGTTTAATATAGTTATACTCACAATCAGCTTATCAATGGGAAGAATTAGTTAGGAACGGGACGCAATTAGAGGTACGAAAAAAATCCTTTCCTTCCGTCAGTTATTGATCTCTCGTGGTGTGTTCGGGAATATGTTGATGAATGAACGCAGTTGATGGCCGTAAATTGCACTAATCGTGAGAGAAACCATTATGCGCGAGAATGATTTATACATGTAAAAACTATATCTGAAGAAATGGTTTATAAACGTTGGACAAAAAAAAGAGGAAACAACGCGCAAATACGCCACGAACGAGGTGAGCGTGCTCTTGTGGAAAAGGTTCGAATAATGACTTGGAGAAAATTGAACAAGTGTACATGAAGGTATTCCACGCAAACTCGATACTTTTAGTAAACCGAAACTTTTTCACTAGAACTATAGAATCGTCTTTGTACTAGAATAATGGTCTACTATTTTTTATACATCAATCTCTAACAATTGTTTGTCGCAACTGTCGTTATTTTCGTGTAATTATTATATAAAACAAGGGCATGTGTTTTAAAATATGGTACGGTAATTCGATGACAGTTTTATTGTTACTTTACTCGATAGTACTGATTTGGCAAGGTTCATCGGTGATTTATTGGCATTTTGTTCAGTTCTGCGGTACTCGCTGTCGAATAATACATTTCTCTTTGTACCGTCGTTTCGACAATGAGACGCAATGTAATCTTTAAAATTTTCTTATTTTTTCTTATTTTTCTTTAAGATTTTCTTTAAAACCATCATCTACAAAGAAGAAAAGCACTTGGCCACTTTTTGCCGCAATTCCGTGCAGATTGACTCGAATTTAATCCCGATTAATCGTGCCGTTTTCAAAAAGATTCACATCGAAATTGGCAAGTTGTCAGAGCATGCGATAAATTGCTTAAATTCCCGTTGTTTTCATCAGGAATCTGGTATTTTATTTAACTCGAATGTTTGTACAGATTAATTGTTATTATTATTAAGACTGCCCCAATCACACTCAAACACACACTCGATACTTTGATATTTATTTTCATAGCTTTTACGGGGTGTCCCGGATCTCGATGTCAATCGATGTCAAAATTACATTCGCAGCGAAACTCTGTCGATAAGATTCTTATCGACCTCTTGTTGATATTCCATTTTGGAACACCCTGTACAGTTCCGAATGACACATTGCTTTCGAAAACATTACAATTTACAGAATGATTTTTGATTAATTTTATATAGTGTAGAATACGTCATATATAGGTGTATATAATATATATATATACATATATATATATATATATATATTCTATGACCCATTATTTTCCTCTCATTGTTGAGAAGAAAAAAGTACTTTTGTTATTATCGATTGTATGATAATTGTAATATACGGTGAGCATGCGTGCGCAAGAGTCCTAACGCGCGCCATGATGTAAAAATGATTAATTCGAGTGGTATAACCTCTTTCAATTTATTCGCAAATAAAGAAATTCTAGTGTTTAAGGGTATGGCCTTTGTAGCGTCGTAGGTGAGAGAAAGAGCAAGGGAGAGAGGAGGAGCGTGAATACCTCGATGTCCTAGCAAGAAAAAGCGATTTTAATTGCACAGATGATACACTGCAACCTCTGTTTGGTAATCTTTGATTAAAACAGCATCTTCCACTGTACGGCGCACGACGTTCGGCGCAGCGTGTGCGTGGTGGGAGAACCGGCCTGCCTATCAAGGCGCTGCTAACGACAAGGTCAGCCAAAAGTTATACTCCCATTAGTGAGCTACAGCCAATCGGAGATGGCAATAATTGTATGGGCAAGTGCGTTACGTTGCTGGTTTAATTATAGCTGTTTTGTGAGACAAAGTTGCAGTGTATTATTATGCTATTGTCTCGATAGTCGAATCTTTTTTTCGTGTTATCGTCAATGTATCATTACTTTCTATAACGAAAAAATCACTTTTATCGTTAATACTTTGATGATTGTTCTTTATTGAGTGCTTTTTCTGTGAAAATAACGACACGCGGATTGCAAGGAATCCCTGGTTATGGTAAACAACGCCCATTTTTGTTAGTCGGGATGAAAGCTTCGGTTGCATTCGAATGGAACAGGCGGAAATGTGGATTTGTATAATTAAGCACGAAAATGACCGCAATCGAGATATCGATTAGAGAACCAATTGACGAACTGTCATTTTGAGGTATCCTTGTGTCATTTTATCTATGAAGGTCATTTTATCTCTAGAGTCATGAAAAAGTATCTTGATGCTTAGAAATTCTAACGGTAATGGTTTATTTAGTTTCGGTTTATTACGAATCGTCGAAATTGGACCATCGTTCTTTGGTAATTTTCGAAATGCTGCGTTGTAGAATTTACAGATTTTGAGATTTGCAACGTCAGAAAATTTGATGGATTCGAGAGGCGACCAGATTTGTCGAAAAAATTCCACTTTGCTCAGAAAAATTGTTGTTTTTATGTTCAAGGAAATAAAACACAACGATATTAACCCCGAAATTTCAGTTTTTTTTTCTATCAATTTTTTTCTCTCGTTATCCAGAATTTTTTAATTGTCTCGTGGTTTCATAAACGTCCCGGGAAAATTTGCGTAATTGATCGAAAAATTATTCACGAAATCGATGAATTGTGTTATCACCGTGAACCGACCAGCATTTGAAAATTTAAAAAATCACAAATTTTTTTGCCAAAAAACAAACTTTCAGGTTTTGTAGAATCTACGAGAAGAATCTACAAAACATATTGCTGAATATTGAAATTGAATATTCGATGAGTTTATTCTATAATTGAACTAGAGTTCCCTTACTTGTGTGAAAATTTCTTCTTTAATATGCTGTTATTGTTGTAGCATAAGGTATATACTTCCAAATTTGACGAATTTTAATAATCTTTTTCCACTAAATGTTTAAATAAATAGTCTGGGCATCGAAGAAGGCCCTCATTCACGATCAGTTGAATTGACGATTAATTGATGGTTTCACGAAAAAAAGGGGTAAATGTGTACAAGAGATCATACGAGATCGTAAGAGAGCATTGCGACGAGAATAAATCATTTTTTCACTGAAATGAGTGAAATCATTCACAAAGACCGTCATTTCGAGTTTGGAAAAAAAACGACCCTTATTGTCCTACACTTCCGTTGATCGAATTGGATGTACATACAAATATTAATTCAGATTTTTTGAATTCGCGAATCGAAATAACTATCGATTAACAAAACAAAATTTTCCGTAGGTATTCAAAGAGGAGTACATTTGTCAACTTCTCCGAGTATCTATCAACAGAAAAATTCGTTTGCGCGAAGTACAGTGCGAGAATAACGAAGAATGAACAATCGTTGCGAAAGTTGGTGGGAAATTATAGGTATATCTTTTTTTCGCAAGGAGTAAGGGGGTAAAGAAGTATTTGTCGAGCATAAAGCTCGCTGATAACGAGGAAAGATCGTTTTTTAAAGTGAAAAAAAAAATAACGATAATATTTCGCATATCCTTCTTTCAATGAAAAAAATATGAAAACGGAAAGTCTCTTGGACGCAGGGAGCATCTAGAAAATGGAAAGGAAATGCGACATTGTATTCAAAACGGTGTGCAAAGGTGTCTCCTAGTCGCAGCGTAAACCCCTACTTCTTATGAATCAGACTTTTTCAAAATCCTATCTTTTTCTCCTATGTATGGAATAGTTACGACTAAAAACAAGATAGAGTAACTCGCTCATGTGCCGATGAAATAATCGACTGGGAAACGTAATCACCATTTAAGAGCGTATTTAACGAAAAATATATACGCTATGGTGTGGACGATGGTGTTTGTGAGAAACCAAAAGAAAAACGGAAATTTAACCCTCATGAAGGGCGAAAGCCGTGGCGGGCAAAAGTTCCACCGCCATATATTGTGTATCGAACTCTAATTGAATCGTTATTTGTAAATTATTATTGACTTCCTTATTATACGCTGGTATATGATAATACATGTGTTCTGCCACAATAAAGCAGTTTTTTTAGACTAAAAAACATCGAGGTTTTATTTCTTGGCCTTGTTCCTTGGAACACTCCTCGGAAAGTCTTACCAGGGCAAGGAAAAGTACGAACTAAAAATCCCCTTTCTTTAGTTACGTTTGTGGCTCTCGAACATAACCTTACATTTTCATCCATCTACCCAGCTGTCAATTTCTCCCCTTGCAATTATTATAATGTTTTGTCGACTGTAATTACATTAAATTTTAACGAACACTGGTACAGCTTTTGCATTATTACAAAAAGAAAAACGACAAGGTCTATTATTTAATTACTGAAATGCGAATGAGCAATTTTGCGCCGTGGTTGGCAGTGGTCGAGTCGAACGGTTCTACATATTGCAGAACCGTATGAATATTTCCCGTGGGCCCGAGTTTCACGGGTAATTGATCCCCACTAAATCGGACAATACCGCAAATCATACAGTCTCGCACGATAGTTTTGGCAATTTCTTTCTTTTTTTTATGGCTCCTACGATCGAAATTGATACGCTTATAACGACAATCTCGCGTGAAACGTGTACCGAGTTGTGAAAATATGTCGTGTTCGAGCATGCCGAAATATATCATTTAATTATGATTCTCGTCGGATATCTGTTGCTATAGTAACCGATCCTGGATTACGATACATGTATGTGCCGGTAATCAGGAGATGTGATAGACTATTTCGTCGCGGAACCGCTGAGAGCTGTGCTGGCGATGCGCGACGAGCTGAAGGTTATGCGCAACCGGTAAAGGTGAATATACTCTATTTTATCTTAATTCTATTTGCGTACATATTATTAAAAAATAAACGTCCTGATTGAATTAAAATATTCCATGCTTCTGAAACGAACTTGTATTGTTCTAAACAGCATTTGTTTACTGCCATGACATATAGTCTCTTTATAGGATTTGCTTTGTTTATATTATTGAATTGTACAATTGAAGACGTGCATACGTATTTCTATTATGCGCTTCTTTGAGGGACTCGACACGTAAAATTTTGATAAATCATGCAGACTCGATTGTGTTGTACAAAGATTCGACATGTGGCTAACAAGTTTAAATACGGGTGTCGATTTATCATTGTTCGCAGCAAATCGTACATTATTAGTTCTTTACGCGAGAAATCCAACATACATTACCTAGACAAACAAATTCTTGTTCACAATGAAATATCTTTGAGTGGGGAGATTTTTTCGTTATATACACTCCTTGCTTCTCTAGAGGTGGTTGGCGCTTGAAGAGTCCCCTAATCGATAAACGGCGCAGTTGACGCGGGAGGGGATGGACCGAGGCGATCTTGTCCGAGCACACTCGAGTATAGCCGAAGCTAGTTCGAGTTTGGTGGCGCAGCGGTGAAACGGGACGGTGTGGGACGCGCTGTAGGGGAACGCGTAACCGTTGGCGAGAAGCGAGAGGGCTCTCCGTTTATTTCCTCCGCGATCTCTTTGCAACAGAAAAATCCCAGCGTTCGCGTCCACGGGCGCGGCTTGGCGTCTCGAACTGGCGTTTTATACGAGAATATGTCGTCCCTTGATTATTTGGATTTGTGCCGATTGTGTCTCGTGAAAGATCGCGTTTCCGTACCGATATTCGAGGGCGAAGGTGATGTCCGACAGATATTCCTGAAAATCGCCGCCTGCCTACCGGTGAAGGTAAGCAGCATTTCCTAACTACGCCATAGTGTTCTCGAGAGGCCCTGTACAAACCGCCATCTTGCCATTTGTCCGCGTTTATTTTTGCCCGTATTCAACATGGAACGAACGAAAGATTTCTCAGTTTGCGAAAGTCTACGTTATTTTACACGAGAAAAGGCGGCGTGGCGAAACTGATATCGATGGTCTATACGTGGCACGCGCGTCCTCCGAACTCTCATGTTAGTAGCATCGCGGCAATATCCCCCTTCCCCCCTTGTTGCGTTGCAACTCTATTTACATCGTGCGTAAGACGTTCACCGATAAAACGAAAATTACGCAAATTTCAACACATTGATCCTCATTTCGTCCATCTCCTTTGACCTTGGTATTATTGTACATTATCGGAAAGTTTTCGGTCCGCCACGCGATACCAAAGGCGAACTCTATGCCTGGCATCCATTAACTCTACATCTACATGTACACTCGTGTGTGCGTGTGCATGTGTATGCGTAATTGCACATGAAGTGTGCCTACATGCATATGCACATGTATATATGTATAGGCTCTGTCGAGTTAGCTTGCCCTCGATTCTCGATCGATTCTACGTTCCAGCCTCGCTCATTTTCATCGGCTTTACCCTTTTTTATTATTTACGATGAGAACCTCTCGAACGAAACTTCGTCATCCATTACCGTTTCTTTATCTTATTTTTCGTCGGACGTCGACGGATAACAATTCCCCGCTCTCCTGTATCGATATAACATCAACGTCATTCCCATGACTCGTTATTTATTTTAATTCGAGCAAAGCTAATGTCACAATGAGTATCGGCAAAAAGAAGCATTTTTTAACGCAACCTCGCGACACTCGGAGTGATAAATAAATTGCGGCGTTGGAGGACGCCACTGCGAGTTTTACCCGCCATTCAATGGCGGCTCCCTCAACCTTTCCGAAAGATCGATTCGTCCGCCTTTCCACTGCGCACCTGGTGCTCTCGTTCGCACAATTATCATCCGCTAATTATCATCCTTATCTATTTTCATCTTTTTTCTTTTCCAAAATACCGAAATCGCCATTTTTGCTTCTCCAACGTCGTTATCATCATTTTCGTAATCCGAAATGAAATTCTTTCTTTGTTCTCTCGTTGCACTTTTCTCGCGCTTGGTCGTGATTCTCGTCTGATTTACTCGATGCTTCTCCAGGTTGGCAGAGACGACAAACTACCCAAGAAAATATGTGATGACTGTGTGTACAAAGTAGAATTATTTTACCAATTTTGGAATACAACGGCTAACGCCGAAAAGCAACTGTTGCAATGGCTCGGAGAGGTGAGCTTGGACGACAAGCAGGGGTACGTCACGGAATCTCACAATCCGGTAAGAAACAGCTGATTTTTTTTCCATTCATCAAAAATACCAACACCATTTTTGTGTTTTTCCTCAAAAAATACCCTCTCGCGCGTGAATTTCGATGTTTCCGTCTTTATCCATTAAAAATGCATCTTTGCCCCGATCCAAGCGCGTCGAGAATATCGATTTTCTCCCGGTAACGTTAATACCAAATGGACGAGAATGAAAAATCGTCGAACGAGCTTCATTTTTCCTTCTCGCGAAGCTTTGTCGGCCAAAGCTCGATCTTCCGATGACGACATTCCGAAGATGATGTTGCAATTTTGAAAAAATCATTTCCATCCCCTTTGTTACAGAGTATGATAAAATCGGATCAAAATGTCGAAGAAAATCGACTGGCTGGCACAGTGATGCAACAAGTAAACGATCACGCAAACAGCATGGGTATGGGTATGATGGACGGTATGGGTATGGGTATGTCTCTCATGATTCCAAACGCGGGACAGCAGCAACAACAGTCTCAGCAACAAATGACCTCAGTTCCTATCGGCACGAGCGGCAACGGCGTGCAAAATGTACAAGCCATGCCCGGGCCTAGCGCGCAGATAGTTCAGCAAAAAATTAACCCCCCGCCGAGTCAGGACGAGGACGAGGAAGAGAGCGAGGAGGAGGATAACTCCGACGACGAGTGCGACGGTGATGATGGTAAATAAATCGTTGAAAATATCAAAATAGAGACCGGAATGATGGATAGTGCGAGTTTTTCTTTTTTTTCAAAATCATTAATTAATTAAGAAAAAATGAAAGAACGATGTTCAACTACTCTGTTGAAAAAAATCATTAAATTTTAATCAAGCCAACATTTGTCATGTAAAAATTGTCTTTTTTGGATTAAAAGTTTGTTTGCAAGTTTTTTGCGTCGAATCTTTCGGATTTTTGTTCAACATGGATCGAATGAACGACGGATGATTGTAGCGAGTTTGTGATTTTTTTTTTATTGCCTAAGGCCTACCGGTGAAGGAGGAAAGCGAGGAGGAGCCCGGCAACGGTAGAACCATCGAGCCGACGACGTTTGTAAACGTGTCACTCGCCTGCGACGAGGCTGGACCGTCCGGGCTTCAACAACAGAAGATCGGCGAGATGCCGGAAATGGCGATGCCACCGACGGACGGAGATCCCAAGTCAGGGTGAGTTTTCGATCTTCCGTGTTTACAAATGAGAAGAGAAACGAGAAAAAAAGACGAAAAAGAAATACTCGAGGGGCCAAAGGTGAACGTTGTGGCGAACACAAACAACTCCGCGCGAATATTCGGAAGTTTTTCTTTTTATTTCGAAATTTTTTTTTTTTTGAAAAATAAAAAAAAAACATCTTCAATTTGCTCTCGTGAAAGATAAAATTAAAGTCCGCCGATGGAAAACGACGTACGTGTGCGTTTGAGAATCGGCGCGATGTCTGGAGAAAAAAAAAAAATATATATATATATATCGCCGTTTTTTTCGAAAAATGACATAACCTTGTCCGCGAATAACTATTTTGGAATCGGATTTTCGAGGATCGAGCCTCGTGTCGGTCTTTGAGTACAGATTTGACAAACGATTTTTGCCGAAAAAGTCAATCGATGTCGCATCGAAATTTCCGTCAAAGTTCAAAATTCCGCGATGTTTTTTCAAGCTTTTTTCTCTCACTCGAGTCGGAGCGCGAGAAGCTTCTACAGGCACGATTTCATGGTAAGTACGCACACACCCCACAACCATCGTTGGCCCTGGGTGTCCAGCAATTTGTTCCGATCGATGCAACACATTAATTTACACGAAAATAACGATCCTTTTTCGATCGGAGTGCAACTTTTCGCAAGTGTTCCGCATTTTCAATTTTTCTCCGCGAGCTCGTCGTCGAAACTCGATAAATACAAAAAGCGCGACGAGTACGTCAAATCGCTGGACGCCTCTGTGAATTTTCGTGTATCTCTGGACAATATGAAGCATGTACACACGCGTGGCGTTCGAACGAGAGCATCGCGATACTTCGTAGTCATTCGATCGAGGCGACATTTCGTTCCCTCGCCTTTTTCTTCAGCGTCGAAGAAAGAAAGAACGATAAAAGAAAGAACGAAAAACGCGAAAGCGGATCTCTCTCGTTCGAACGAGCGTCGATTGGTTGGAGATTTTCTGTTTAATGGACAGAGGGGTTTCCCCGATATGAAAATACGTCGTTATTATTTTCTCTTCGCTCACATTACTGTCATTATTTTTACGAGTTATTCGTCACTGTACGTTCATTATTTCCAATTATTCCGTGACTATAAAATTGATAATTACTTTGTCTCGACGATTATCTCTCTGTCCATGGAATTATGATGTTTACATGTGTCGATATAACATTCCCACGCTTACGTAAAGGCACTAAATGCCGCACTTGACCAGGCGTTGGTCAAACAAAAAAAAAATCATCTTCCCCCTCGCCCTTCCGCCCTTAACCCCCGACGATCGATATAGCTCGTAAATTACGTCAATCGCCCTCCCGCCGCCCCCCCCTTTTCTGCTTGGTCGCTACCGGATCGTCGAACTTTGTTCATCCCTGTCGCATATATTTTTGATTCAACGTTTTTCTAATATACGTTTAATTCTTGTATTTAAAAAAAAAACAATAACGATAAATATGCGCATTGTTCGTATATGTATGTATATTCGAGAAAAATCGTCGCGGTGCAAAAGTTTAAACGTCGTTGCGAGGCTTTGAACGTCCCACGCGAAATTTCCGTTCGCCGCGCGCGTCTTGCACGTTTCGACGCATGGAAAATTCATCACGAGAAAAAGAAAATGAACGAAACAAGACTGAGGAGAGATTTCGAAAAGTGCGCGTAGAAATGCGACGAAAGACTCGACCAGGGTTAACCAATTGTGCCAGCGAGCTGATGGGCATAAGTAAAGCGAAGCACGCGAGAACATGAGAAATGAGAATTTGAAAAGAGTGAGGGAATGAAAAGCAACAGCGGGCGAAAGAACGAAGATATTCTTCGGCATTCTTCGAAGAGACGAACGACGGCGGATTTGTGATATTTATTCGAGGAAGGCAAAAGTTACGACTCTCTGGCGAATCTGTGAGATTTCAGGAGAATCGAATTTCCATCCGAATGGCAAATAATCGTCGAATTCTACGCGTTTCGTGCAGGATCGTAAGGCGAGTATCTCTTTCCTCTCTTCTCGTATTTTAAATGACTGCGATAGAATTTAATTTTAAGGTAGTTCTATCGTTTTATCGTTTTCTTAAGATTTTGTTGAAAATTTGAATACGTATTCTTTGATGTCATATATACGTGTGTAATAAATTTTGGAAGGTTTTACCACGTGGAAGTTGAGATATTTATTGGTAAAAATCACAATTTTCGGTAGTCTCTCGTAAGAGCGCGTGTTAAAAGTTGCATTTTCATCAATGAATATCTTGGCTTCTACGTGGTGAAGCCTTCTAAAACTTTGCATACATTTTTGTGCAACATCAAAGAAGATTTCTTGAGTTTTCCAAAAAAATCTTAAGAAAATTTTTTTCGCAATTTTTGTAATTATAGAGCAAGCACATATCACCTGGGATGACCGTGAATTTGGAGTATGCTGTTCTTTAGTCGATTTGCAACAACTTTTCTTATTTAAGGTAGTTCTATCGTTTTATCGTTTTCTTAAGATTTTGTTGAAAATTTGAATACGTATTCTTTGATGTCATATATACGTGTGTAATAAATTTTGGAAGGTTTTACCACGTGGAAGTTGAGATATTTATTGGTAAAAATCACAATTTTCGGTAGTCTCTCGTAAGAGCGCGTGTTAAAAGTTGCATTTTCATCAATGAATATCTCGGCTTCTACGTGGTGAAGCCTTCTAAAACTTTGCATACATTTTTATGCAACATCAAAGAAGATTTCTTGAGTTTTCCAAAAAAATCTTAAGAAAATTTTTTTCGCAATTTTTGTAATTATAGAGCAAGCACATATCACCTGGGATGACCGTGAATTTGGAGTATGCTGTTCTTTAGTCGATTTGCAACAACTTTTCTTATTTAACCGAAGCCCGCGAACCATTTTGTATGTGAGAAAAACTGCAAAACAATTTCTCGATTTGAATCTAACGATAGAACTACCTTAAGGATTGTTGACTCGTTTTTTTCCCGTTACTTTACCGCCTCGTCGTAAATCGAACGCATCTTCGGCGAGCTCGTCGAGTGGCCGATTTTGCGCGATCGATCGGCGGAGGGAAACTTGGGAATTTTGTATTTTTAAAAATTGGAAAACACGCGACACAAATTTCTCCCGTCGCCACGACGGAGCGTGTCTTCAAACGGGGAGAATATCGACCGAAAGGTTCGCTCTTGGTATGCTCGTGCGTTTGATTTTTCTTTGGTTCTTTTTTGCTCGAACCGGTTTTCAGAGAAAGGTCGAATCGACTGTGCTGCCCGCTCGGGCGGGTAAACGGTTACGATCCTTTTCTCCTGGTTCAATGTTTATCGAATGCCCTGTGAAGCAATATAGCCCTTTTGGAACGTCGCGATTTGCGGAAATATTTTACTCTAGGAGTTTGTTTTTAGGCTTAATTGACATTTCGATTTACAATTTACTTTGATGATTTCGCGAGCCTCGGCGAGTGTCAAATTTTGCGCTCGTGTTTTACGACGTTTTTCACACCTCGAGTCATCATCGATACGCCGCGATCTACCTGGCCGCAAAATTCAACGATTTACCACGAGCGCCGGTTAATCGCGCGATGTTTTTTCTCGAATGTATTTTTTTTCACGAGTGTTTCGTCCGTACGTTTTCTTCTTGTCGACGTACTTTCGTTTTTCAGTGTTTACAAACTTGTTGTCACCCGAATTACGCATGAGGGACGAAAAGTTCGTTTTCTCTTTTGAACTTTCGACATTTATGATAAGACTTTGATTTTTATCGACTTTGTAATAAGATTCTACAGCGACTTTAACGAACGTGGTAACGAGAGAAAAAAGCGAATCTTCGATGCTGACGAGCATCGAGTTTCCGTTATTTCCTCGTCGATTCGATATGTTTGCGAAATTTTGCGAAATTTTGCGAAATTTTGCGAAATTTTGCGAAATTTTGCGAAATTTTGCGCAATTTCGTTTGCGCGACGCGTTTGACGATACATTCGCGAGCTTTTTCATTTTGAATTTACGCTTTTTGGGAACCGTTGAATCTTTTGCGATTGCAACTTTTCCTTCGTCGAAATTCGTTTCGCGTTCTTGTGAGTGTAAAATGAGAAGAATCAGTGGATTCGAAGAAGCATATCGAAGAGCAGTCCGGCTGAAAGTTCGACGAGGCATTCGAGAGTAGCGGCGATTCCTCGTTGAAAAAAAAAGGTGAGACACCGTTTCTGCTCTATTTTACATCTCTTTGAGGTAACGTTTGAAAGATGGTTTTGAAAAATTGTGCCTTTCGACTCCTCCATCCTCTTGTCACTTTCGATGACTTTTCCCACGTTGTGTCGCATCGGTCGAGCATCGTCTCTTTGTTTTGTTTTTCAGCAGGAACGACCTTTGGATACCGATAATAAAAAATCTTTCTTTCTCTCTCTCTCGTTCTCTCTCTCTCTCTCTTTCCACGAAAAAAAAGCAGATTCTCAACAAACGCCCAAGCACATTGCACGGCTCGCAGAATCACTCGCAAAACGTGTCAAAAATCGTTTACTTATTCGTTTATTGCGACAAATATATTTGTTAAGTGTATACCACCGCCTGCCTTCTCGTATCGACGACGCAAAAAAAAAAAAAGAGCGATATCGGAAAGACCAAAAAAAAAGAGAAACCCACCACACTGTGACGCAAGGGAGTATGTCCCATGCATTGTTGTTGGGTTTTGTCCTTACAGGGACGGCGAGAGCTTCGGTGGATTGTCAGGGATGTTGCGACAGATACTATCACCATCCCCGGAAACGGGTGACTTAGGTCCGGCAATCCCCGGCTGTTTCAGCCTTCTGCAGCCGAGCATCTTCACGAATTACCCGATGATGCTCTCGTCGACTTTTCAAATGGCGCCTCCACCATTACCACCGCCGCTGCAACCAGCGTCAACGTCATCGTTAACGTCGTCGTCGTCCTCGTCGTCTTCTTCGTCATCTTCATTCTCATCGTCGTCGGTCTATCATGCCTTGACTCATCCCTCGTCGTCCCCGTCGTCATCTTCGACCTCGTCCTCACTTCTCTCCCTCGAGCAACCGGGCGTCAACGATCATTCGCTGATCCACGTCGAGACGCAGCAGCAGCAGCAGTGTCGGAGCTGCGGCCTTGAATTTCGTAGTGTAGCAAAGCTCAATTATCACGTTAGGACCTCGCATTCTTATCACACGACGATCGACGTTAATGCCCCGCCGTTGCGCCGTCACGAAGTTATCAATCAGGCGCATATCAAGTTTTCGTGCACCCTCTGTCCAAGAATATTTCCGACTATGAGTCATCTGAGGATGCACGAAATGGCGCACACGAGCTCGACGTCGACGTCGTCGTCGTCCTCCCTGTTCGTACAGAATAATCATTTCGTTACGACCTCACCGACGTCAACGAACAGCAGCAGCGTCGCGCCGGACGATATCGTTAACGAACCGACCTTCGATTGCGACAGGTGCCAGGCGACGTTTCGCTATCGAACGCTTCTCGAACGTCACAAGAGAATGCACACGGTCGCTCAGGACAAGCCGTACTCTTGTACGCGCTGTCCGATGAGATTCGAAACGAGAAATCTGTATAATCATCATGCCAAAACGCACAAAACGAGCAACGATACTGCCGGCAGCCTTGTCGGCAGTGGCGCCATCTCTTCGACCATCGTTATTTCCGGTATAACCACACCCGCCGCCGACACAACGATATCGAACAAAGCTCCTTATCCCTGCGACTCTTGTACCAAACAGTTCAATACGATTGAGTCGTTAACGAGTCACAAGGCCGTTCACAGATCGAGACCTCTCGTTTGCGATGTTTGCGGCAAGGGCTTCACCCATCGCAAGTATTACGTTGTTCATCAGCGTATACACACCGGCGAGAGGCCGTACTTGTGCGCCATGTGCGGCAAATCGTTCACACAAGCGTCGACGCTCACTGTTCACCGACGTTATCACACGGGCGAGAGACCCTACACCTGTACATTGTGCGGCAAGGGTTTCGTAACTCGTACTATTATGCTCAATCACATGAAGAAACATTGATGGAAAAAAAAGACGAAACAAAAAGAAACACCAAAATTTCTATCGCGTCGAAGAGAAGAAAAAAAAATCAAAATCGTTCGTTGTCGTCACTGTGATAAAATAGTTGTTTCTATGTTTTATATCGTTCGTTGAAAAGCAGAGACAAAAAAAAACGTATTCCACGAGTACGCGTTCGAAGCTTTCACCTTCGATGGGGGTTCTTGAGATTGATGACTCGAAGGTGTCTCTGGGAATTCACAGGTGCCTTTTATTGACGATTCAGTGGATAAAGTTCCACTGATGGTAGGTAGGGTAAGGTGGGAGGGAAAAATCGTCATTTTGTTTACGATATATCGAAATGTGAATTGTTCATAACGCGGCCATTCTAGGATTCATTGTTTTCATCACTTGATAAAGCAAAAAAAATGCCTCGGAGTTTCGTAACGAATTTTTTTATAACTTGATCATCATTTTTTTTTAACGGTGCTCCGCTCATTTGTAATATTATACTACACTGTTGATCGTATAATTATTTTAAAGAATGTTGCCAACGAGGCGCGGTATGTCATTGTTGAAGAGTTTCAATTGGCATCATTGTAGGTATAAAATACATTTTCGTGCCGTTAATTCTATAGAAACATGAGTGTGGTAGCGATTCTTGTTAAATGTTATAATATCTATAAAAGTTGACACGTCAGTTTTTATTTTTCCGTTTTTTTTTTATCATGGCAATGTCGAGTCTGTGAGTTTGCTTTAGCGATTAATTTTCAACGCTAATTTTTATTCACCACACGGAAATAAGTACAAATTACGAAGACTGTAGCGGTACAACTCGAAACACAGGACGCTTATTTATGTGAGAAATACGAAAAAAAAATGAGAGAATTGTCAGATAGAAATTTCGTTGATTCGGGAGAAAAAGAAAACGACGAGTACGAATTAGAGCGCATATCAAGGTAAGATGTAACATACATTTTTGGATACGTGTGTATTGTTTTTCATTGGACGCAATAAAATTTTACAAATTCATCCGGAATCCGTTGACTTGACGACTTTCATTGCAACGTCAATAATGCACTGGGGGGGAGTACGTAAAATAGCTCAATCTTACGTTACGTTTCGCATTAAACTAGAAATCATTTATACCCGAATAAACATGAATTTTCGTGCAAAGTTCATGAGACCAACGATCAATGATATAAAAAAGGAGAAAACATGGGGAAACTGTCATCGCCGAAGACACATCGAGGAAGGTAGAAAGTATCTTCGTTTGGCGAATCGTATACAAATAAATCGTCTCAAAGTAAGAGAGAATTCGAACCGTTGGGAAATTTCTTCGTTACAGATTCATCACAGCTAATTGGATCGACATTGTTGATACAAAAACAAGATTCTCAATGTTGATACGCAATTGTAATTATGAAATCGTTTTCGGAGATTTTGAAGGGGGCCTTTTAACGCCTGGCTGGGAAAAGGATAGCTCGTAGTTTGGCCAGGTCCAGCGTAGAGAAGGCGCGGTGCGGTCTACCTGCGTATTGCTCACGTTTGAACCCCTCAGGACCGTCGAATTTAATTTTTCCTCGCTCGTTCAGCAATTTTATATTTTTTTTGCAATTATCGTAAAACCTCGCCGTAATTTATTCACGATTATGTCCAATTCTGGAGCCTCTGATAATGTCCATCTTTCGGTTGGATATTAAATCTCTACACATCCGGCGAATCAACCGTATAATTTTCGAGTTTCATCCCTTCATGTTCTCCGGTCAAATGTCATAAACGAGTTCGGTGTTTTTCTTTCAAAGCTGAATTCAATCGCAGTACCAACATCGTTTACTTTTTTGCGAACGTCAATCTTTCGTCGTTTTTAACGTAAATATTGCGATACCTCTGAGAACGATTATTTCGAAAATTTCAGCTTTTGGATCTCGCCTACTTCTCGTGACAAAGTTTTTTCCAAAGACCCCGTTTTACTCGATAAAGTTGAAGAGAAAAGGGGTTGAACAATGGTAAATTGTGTGACTAGGGACGAAACAAGACGATTTCAGACGAGTGTGAAGGTGTTTCGTGCCGTGCCACGCGCTATATTTTTCATATCATCTGTATTAAAACTGAGAGTTTCAATGTCTGGGGACAGTCGAAGCGAGACAATTTTCGACCGATAGCGCAAAGAAAAATCAAACGAGTCGATGCTTCGAGCGTCACGAATATTGCGAGCCTTGTAATAAACAAATGCAATTCATGCTTGAAACCCGGCCAAATTGCAAAGGCCTTGAAAGTCGCAGTTTCGAAGCAGGTGTCTACGAAAAAGACCAAACGTAATCGCAAGAAAGTCGCAAAATTTGTACAGTCTAGGCGAGTCGGGAAATTGCTCACAAAATTCGCGACCACGCGCGCAAACAGTTTTATTTACCACGTGCGAGAGAAGCATCGTTTCCGATCCCAGCGATATTCAACTTCTCACTTTCGACATGCGTTGCTTTCCTCTATGCGCCAAATCACTCGCGAAAATGATCAAAGAAAAAAAGCATTCCAAGTTCAAGCCTACGACGATTAGTCTCGTCGCTTCAGGCGTCCGTTCGGTATCGCATCGAGAACGATGCCGAGGCAGTGCGAGCCGCCCTCCCGAAAAGCAAAAAAAAAACAAATCTAAAATACACGAGGAAAATCTAGAAAAAGAAAGAAAGAAACAAAAGCAAACACCCAAGATGACGCAAATTCGTTGATTGATCCCCTCTGTATCTCTCTTATTTGCAGATATTTTGTTTCCAAGTTGTCAATGCTGTCACAGGGACAGTGCGGCGTCAATGATATGAAGGTAATGTGCGATGGACCGGTGGATCCGAAGGTTATTTACGCTTGCGATCAGTGCGGTCGTAGCTTTGATTCGGCCTCGATACTGCGCAAGCATCATCAGCAGATGCATCCGGTGGAGAAGAATCACGTTTGCGAGACATGCGGATACACGAGCGCGCATCGTCAGAATTTAATAAGCCATCAAAGACGCCACAATCTCGAGTACAAGTATCACTGCGAGATATGCGGGGCCGGTTTTTACGCGCGCAACAGTTGTCAGGAGCATCAGCTGATACACTCGAGGGAAAAACCGTTCCAGTGTGGCATATGCAACGCCACCTTTCGTTATCGTCAGGGACTGAGGCTGCACGCGAAGCTCCATCAGCCGGATTACGTGCCGCCGCAAAAGAAGCATCTTTGTGAATTGTGCAACAAGCGTTTCTCGCGGAAGCAAGTTTTGCTCGTTCACATGAGGACTCACGGTACCGGCGGACAACAGAACGAATACGTTTGTCACATATGTGGCAAAGCCGTCTCCAGTAAAACTTATCTGACCGTGCACGTTCGCAAGCACACTGGCGAGAAGCCGCACGTTTGCGACCTGTGCGGCAAAGGTTTTATATCGCAGAATTATTTGAGCGTGCACAGGCGTACTCACACGGGTGAGAGGCCGCATCAGTGCACTCACTGCGACAAACGTTTCACTCAGCGCACGACGTTGGTCGTGCATCTGCGGGGTCATACGGGTGACAGACCGTATCCGTGCACCTTTTGTCACAAATCCTTCGCCTCGAAAACAATGCTGAACAGTCATTTGAAGACGCACGCCAAGCAAAACGCGAGAGCGCAAGCTCAGCAGCATCAGCAGGATCAAATACATCACACGGATGTTCAACGAAGCGACGAGAGGTCGCAGTCGCTCGAAAATGTTTCGGTTTTACTGTCGGGTTGAGATTTCGCGTTGCGCGGATTCCTCTTGCTCATCCTCCCCGGCCTCCTCCGAGACCCTTTCGTCTCGGTCGACGAATATTCTTCGTTCTTTGCTTGATTACGCGCAGGAGCAAAGTTTTTGTAGAAAGTCGACGTGTTTGTTTTTCATTTTTCGGTGCTTCACTCGTGATGATGATCATTGTGAAATTGATTAATCATCGTTGACGCTTCGGTAGAAATTGCATTCGCGTTTTTACGGTCTCGAAAAGTCTCGGAGGTTTTATACCGTCGAAGCGTGATTAGAGAGAGGCCACAGGGAATAGCAGCTTTTTTTTTGTTGTTTAACACGGAACGTTCCATGTGACTTTTTTCAAACGTTGATCATTTCGACACCCTTGAATCGTGAAGATTGCATATTTCGTTCGAGGTTCGAAGTTTTCTCAATGCTCTGTTGACAATTTGAAAAAATCGCGGTTTCGGGGTTTCCCTCGAGGGTTCAAATGTTTTTGCTTCTCGGCGTAGAGCCGAAAAAGATGAGAGAACAACGTACTCCTTCTTCATTATTCTCAGGTGCTCGTTTGACCAAACGATGACGGAAACAATTTTGCGATATTTCAATCTGCCGTTCGGGAAAAGTCTACGGAAATATCTGTAGGAATATTCTTAAACTATATCGATATGAGAAATTCATCATGCAATTTTCGTTCGAAGCGGGGGGGTGTGAAGAAAAAAAAGCTAAATTCTTGATTAAAAATTTACGAATAAATTTTATTTTGTTTCAAGTTTGTGTTTTATTGAAAATTGCATATTATTTACATGTCATTTTCGATCGGATTGTATCTCTCAGAAATATTTTGAGATTCACGTTAATTCCTGTTTAACATTTTTATACGATTTTTACAAAACCTATTTATTCTTTCATCGTGTCCACTATTGTCCGGGTACAAAACACGTTGAGGATATATACACACACGCATATTATATATACATAAAATAGAGATTATATATATACATATATATATATATATATATAAATAAACATATATATTTACGAGGTGCAACAAATAATTATGTTCCTCCGTGGCAATACGATTATTCTCTTACATTCTTTTTGTTGTCAACTACTATTTTGTACGTTTCGCGTTCCCGTCCGTCGTTAAATCGCGAATCCCGATTTAGCAATATATATTTTTCGATCGAGATTTCACAATTTTACGCGTTGCACTCGCGTTACAAGACACGTTGAGATAACTGTCATCAGACAAAAAAAAATGAGACTATTTGAAGAACGAATGCATTTTAGCGAAAATCGATGAGCGTTCGAATTTTTTTCAAAATTATATTTCAGGCATTTTTCTTTAAACGGTAGAAATGTATTTCGATGGTCTTTGAAAATGAGATTTTTCAATGATTCTTCGTTGAACGAACGTCATCGAACTATTTTACACTTAAAAAACGAACACGCTTTAAAAAGTTGAAATTTTATTTTGTACAAAAATATTTATCTCCGACGATATTTTACGCACATCCTCTGTTTAATCAGTAAGATACGGAAAATAGCACGAATTTTCTTGCAATGAAGCTCGAGCCTTTCGTCACACCTCGAACGACGAGTTTCATTTATTTTTTCAACTTGACCACGAAAAATCTGAGTGATGTCAGTTTTTAACGATTTTCACTGTAAATCTTTCGATGTTTGATATTTCCCACCCCTCGGCAAAGAGGAATTTCTTTCGTTATCTCGCCTCGGCGAGTTGCTCGTCAAATTTGGTTTTGAAATATTCGCGCACAGCCAATTGGCGAAAATACCGCCCGGAAATCGTGACGATTGTCCGAGCACATCCGGAGCTCGAATTTTCTTCAATTATTCGTATACTATATACATATATATATATATAAAAACAAATAAAATCATGTCAAAATGTACGAGCGTGCTGAACAAACTAATCCGTGCCTTAGTCCCCGCGAACACGCGACGTACGTACATCTTAGATCAAACCCTTGCGAGAGCGCAATTTTTTAAACGGGTTCTCGCTTCGTCTCGAGTGAGTTTAAAAAAAAAACATATTTATATATACACGCATATTCAACTAGGCCATAAATGTTAATGTGAATCGTTGAATTGCAAAACATTCCACGAACGCAGTCACGAGTTCGCGCAACGTCGTTGGAAATTTCTATAAAAAAGGAACGAAGGTTTACGAATGTTATTGTGCGAAAAACGGACGAGCGTCTGCGTTCGATGGTCCGACGAGACGAAGAAGATAAATTGGAATTAGAGATTTGCGTTCGCAAATGGCGAAACATCACGACGAATGCAATAACGCGCGAAATTAGGAGTATAAATTTATCGAAAAAATTGAACTCTCCGTTCCTCGAATTTTTCCCCATTTTCAGACGATACGGAATACGCATGATTTTCGAATTACAATCAAGACAAATTGTGCGTGAAAAAAAGTCTGATTATCGTTGTTTTTTATTCTCCGGGGGAAAAAAGGACGTTCGTGCTCTCCCAAATTTTTCGGCATTTTCGAGGAAGTGGAGGAATTCTCGTTCCAATCTACGGTATTTCGTTACAAAAAATGACGCACCGACTCTTAGAGACATTGCCCGTTAACAGTATTTTTCGCAATCGATCAGTTTTACGTACTAAGAATAAAAATAAATATCTAACGAAGCACGACGATAGAGAGCCACATGAGGTATTCTCACTGCAATGTTTCTGGACGATTTTCGCTCAGAGTTTTCATGTAACCACGATGTTTAATAAAGCAGCATTCTATACTTTTAAGAATTGGATAAATCATCAATTTGTCATTTTTATCGTTTCCTAGTCACATATCCTGGTGTCGTTTCCTCAAACGCTCATCGATATTTTCATCATTTGCTGCCGTTTTGCTTCTCTCTTACTCTTGTGACTCTGAGATTCGGCCGAATCTGAAGATGCCGAAATTGCATGTTACCACAGCTGGATTTTCGTCCTCGCATTCTCTCAAAGCAAAGTAGAGTTTATTTCCAATGCATGTGCTTGATCGGTGATTTCTTTATCCGAAAGAAAATTCATACGTCGATCTTTTCATTATTTCCTTATTTTATCATTGCCTTTCATTTCAATTTTTTAATCAGCCAGATCTGAACTGTTTAGAAACTGATTTTTTTCGAAAATTAGAGTCGAGTGAAAAATTTCTGCCACAGAAAGCATTCGTGCTTCACGGACCGTGAGAAAGTAATAAAAGCTGCGATTTCGGTGGTCGGCTATGTGTTGTCGAGTGCGCAATGCGAGTGCTGTAAAGTGCGTCGTATTGAGGACGATTGTTTTCTTTTGTGATACTAAAATTGCGGCGAGATTTTGCCGAGCAAGTGTGAAACGTTTTGTCGTGTTGGGAAAAAAAATAATCGAGGTTACCAACGTTTTACGATTTTTTTTTCTTAAACAAAAATCGAGGTTGGAAATTCTGAAAATAAAAACGCACGATTTCTCGTATCACGTTGGTTCGGCGACTTTGGAGAGTCAACTTGAGACCAGAAAATATAAAAAATGTATCTTGGATTCGTTTCTACACTTGTCACATTGGTCGCAAAATCTTCAGGAAAAAAATGTCATTTGCTCAGTCCTCGGTATTTGCTTGCGAAAATTTTCATCATATAGAAATTCGCCATACGTATTTATCTGAGGAGTTATGTAATGCATACTGATTCAAAAGGCAATAAAAAAGCAGGTGCCAGTTGTGCAATTTCCAAAAACTGCGCTGTTCTGAGACTCGCTTCGGGGCACATTTATACGACGACAAAACTAGAAAATGTACGAAAAGTCCGAAATCAATTCGTCGTAAATTTAAGAAAAAATGGCAGCAATAACTTCCACTCGAGAATCTTGCAAAAATTTCATAAATTTCGAAAGCACACTGAAAAATAAACTATCCCGCAAAAAACTTTTTTAAAATGTGTACAAAGCTTTCGCGCACACTTTATTTATGAAGAGTTTCCATCGACGTTGTTTCACTCTGCTGTTGAGGGGTAAAAAGATTATGAACGGTACATTCAATCATTCTTCGACATGATAATTTCCTCACCCAGGAAATATGTTTATCACGCTAATCTGCTCGTGTTTCAAGCAATACGAAAAGTCGAAATTCCGCTCTGCGCACAAATGGAAAAATTAGCAAGCCAAATGTTTCACCAAAAAAATCACGACAGTAAAATTGTCGGAACGAAAAGTCAACATGAAAAAGTATCGTTATTAAAAAGTTGTACAATTCCAAACTAATCAGAACTGCAGATGACCCAGAGAAAAGTCGCCTTATGTACGTTAATGATTCTAATATTCGCTTGAAACGCAGCAGACGTTGATGTCCACCACGATTTCTTGTCATTCATTTTCGAAAGTTCCCAAACATCTGTACGTGGGAAAAAACCTTTCTACGCGTATCCATGTAATTCCATCTTGCAATTGTGAAAATAATAACACCAATAACAATAAAGTTCCAAAAAAAAAAAGAATCGTTCGTCTCATCCGAGATGGTTCCAAGTGGCGACAAGTGTTCGCACTTTCTTGTCGATCTGACAGAGTTTGTCGTTTTCAGGTGCGCACCGGAGGACTGTGTAGAAACAAACACGGAATCCATGGAACTCATCGAGGGGTACGGCAGATGCGAGGGGGATGCGACATTCACAGAGGATTTTCAGAGCTTCGACGATCAAGAAATGATCACGGAAACGCTGGAGTATGCGATCAAGGACGACTTTGTCGCAAACGAGAGAGTTTTGGTGGAAAAATCGAAACGCGATGTTCCCGAAAATTTCGGAAGACGAAAAAAATCGCGGAAACATTACGAGTGCGATGTTTGCGGTAAATGCGTGAAAAAGAAAATTCAGTATCTGCGACACGTCAAGAAACACGAGAGAACGAGCGTCGGGCGTTGCGAAGATTGCGATCGTGTGTTTTACGACGAGGAGGAGCTTGGAAAACACATGATAAAGGCTCATCAGGACGACAGACCGTATTCCTGCATTTTGTGCGAAAAATCCTTCAAGACCGAACAATTTTTGAAGACTCATTTGAAGCAGCACAACAAAAAATTTACCTGCGACATATGCGGCATTTCAAAGGTCTCCGGTTATGATCTGAGATTGCACAAGAAGAAGCACAATCAAGAGTACGTTATTCATTGTCACGTGTGCAACAAAGGCTTTTACACGAATCAGACGCTCGAACGTCACGCTCTCACGCACACGGGCGAAAAGCCCTTCGTTTGCAGGGTGTGCAAAGTGCCTTACGCCAGTTCGGCTTATTTGAGTATGCACATGAAGTCGCACGGCGAACGCGAGAAACACAAGTGCAATATTTGTGATTTTGAGAGTCATTGGAAAGGCGCCTTGAAAGTACATCTGAAGATACATACAGGTGAGAACCAGATAACTTGCGAGATATGCGGTAAATCCGTGTCCAGCAAGACTTATCTGAGGACTCACATGAAAATACATTCCGGTGAGAAAACTCACGTTTGCGAAGTTTGCGGCAAGGCCTTCAGCGTTAGGAAGTATCTCATCGTGCATCTCAGAACTCACACGGGGGAGAGACCTTACGAATGTAAGATTTGTAAGAAAAGATTTACACAGCAGGGATCGCTGAATGCACACACGAAGAGTCACAGTGTCAAGTGAATCGGGATCGTTGGTTGCGACGTAAAATTGTTGGATTCATTGTGTACATATTGGAGGAATATTCGTTAAGCCGCAAACCGGAAATTACGAATTGTTTTTCTTATTTTTTTTCTCGAAAGTTCAACGTTTACGAATTTTTCGACCATGCGGAAGTATCTGGTAATTCTCCGATTCTTCAATGGCTGAATCATTCGATTTTTGTATATTGTATCAGCGGCGTAGATGTGAAATTCATGTCTACTCCAATGCTCGAGAATATTTTACGGAATTTTGTATTTTTACAAGATAAATTGGAATAAAACGCCACGACGTTTTCAGGTAAATTACAATGAAAAAAAGTTTCTTTCGTTTGATATTATTTCCCGGAGCTTATTCGGACGATTGAGAAATTAAATTGTTGGATTCATTGTGTACATATTGGAAGAATATTCATTACGCCGCAAACTGGAAATTACGAATTGTTTTTTTTATTTTTTTTCTCGAAAGTTCAACGTTTACGAGTTTTTCGACCATGCGGAAGTATCTGGTAATTCTCCGATTCTTCAATGGCTGAATCATTCGATTTTTGTATATTGTATCATCGGCGTAGATGTGAATTTTATGTCTACTCCAATGCTCGAGAATATTTTACGGAATTTTGTATTTTTACAAGATAAATTGGAATAAAACGCCACGACGTTTTCAGGTAAATTACGATGAAAAAAGTTTCTTTCGTTTGATATTATTTCCCGGAGCTTATTCGGACGATCGAGAAATTAAATTGTTGGATTCATTGTGTACATATTGGAAGAATATTCGTTAAGCCGCAAACCGGAAATTACGAATTGTTTTTTTTTATTTTTTTTCTCGAAAGTTCAACGTTTACGAATTTTTCGACCATGCGGAAGTATCTGGTAATTCTCCGATTCTTCAATGGCTGAATCATTCGATTTTTGTATATTGTATCATCGGCGTAGATGTGAATTTTATGTCTACTCCAATGCTCGAGAATATTTTACGGAATTTTGTATTTTTACAAGATAAATTGGAATAAAACGCCACGACGTTTTCAGGTAAATTACGATGAAAAAAGTTTCTTTCGTTTGATATTATTTCCCGGAGCTTATTCGGACGATTGAGAAATTAAATTGTTGGATTCATTGTGTACATATTGGAAGAATATTCGTTAAGCCGCAAACTGGAAATTACGAATTGTTTTTTTTATTTTTTTTCTCGAAAGTTGAACGTTTACGAATTTTTCGACCATGCGGAAGTATCTGGTAATTCTCCGATTCTTCAATGGCTGAATCATTCGATTTTTGTATATTGTGTCAGCGGCGTAGATGTGAAATTCATGTCTACTCCAATGCTTGAGAATATTCTACGGAATTTTGTATTTTTACAAGATAAATTGGAATAAAACGCCACGACGTTTTCAGGTAAATTACGATGAAAAAAGTTTCTTTCGTTTGATATTATTTCCCGGAGCTTATTCGGACGATTGAGAAATTAAATTGTTGGATTCATTGTGTACATATTGGAAGAATATTCATTACGCCGCAAACTGGAAATTACGAATTGTTTTTTTTATTTTTTTTCTCGAAAGTTCAACGTTTACGAGTTTTTCGACCATGCGGAAGTATCTGGTAATTCTCCGATTCTTCAATGGCTGAATCATTCGATTTTTGTATATTGTATCATCGGCGTAGATGTGAATTTTATGTCTACTCCAATGCTCGAGAATATTTTACGGAATTTTGTATTTTTACAAGATAAATTGGAATAAAACGCCACGACGTTTTCAGGTAAATTACGATGAAAAAAGTTTCTTTCGTTTGATATTATTTCCCGGAGCTTATTCGGACGATCGAGAAATTAAATTGTTGGATTCATTGTGTACATATTGGAAGAATATTCGTTAAGCCGCAAACCGGAAATTACGAATTGTTTTTTTTTATTTTTTTTCTCGAAAGTTCAACGTTTACGAATTTTTCGACCATGCGGAAGTATCTGGTAATTCTCCGATTCTTCAATGGCTGAATCATTCGATTTTTGTATATTGTATCATCGGCGTAGATGTGAATTTTATGTCTACTCCAATGCTCGAGAATATTTTACGGAATTTTGTATTTTTACAAGATAAATTGGAATAAAACGCCACGACGTTTTCAGGTAAATTACGATGAAAAAAGTTTCTTTCGTTTGATATTATTTCCCGGAGCTTATTCGGACGATTGAGAAATTAAATTGTTGGATTCATTGTGTACATATTGGAAGAATATTCGTTAAGCCGCAAACTGGAAATTACGAATTGTTTTTTTTATTTTTTTTCTCGAAAGTTCAACGTTTACGAGTTTTTCGACCATGCGGAAGTATCTGGTGATTCTCCGATTCTTCAATGGCTGAATCATTCGATTTTTGTATACTGTATCATCGGCGTAGATGTGAAATTCATGTCTACTCCAATGCTCGAGAATATTTTACGGAATTTTGTATTTTTACAAGATAAATTGGAATAAAACGCCACGACGTTTTCAGGTAAATTACAATGAAAAAAAGTTTCTTTCGTTTGATATTATTTCCCGGAGCTTATTCGGACAATTACGAAATTAGAAGCGTCCACGAAGAGGATTGTCACGTTGAGAGAAAGTTCCCGACGTGGCAATGAAAGGGCAAGATATTTGCAAAGCGAAAACTGCCTCGAGAGTGCTGATTTTTTTTCTCCGTCTCTCGATCGTAGCGGCTCTCTGTTCACGCGTAAAACCTCTCGTCCTTCGTCGACGATTGTCGTATCGCGGTAGTAGATCTTTGCGAGCGAGAGAAACGAAACGAGAGAAGAAATAAAGGCGGACGGGAAAAGTAAAACGAGAATTGACGAAAAAAAAGGGACCGGAAACAAAGAAAAGTGTATCGTCTGACGAATTGTTTTTCTTTTGAATTTACAGATCAGCGAGAGACGGCGAGGGAAAGCCAAGTTTGGCGCATTTTCACAGCTCACGATCCGCAAAATTCCAGCGTCGGATCGTCAGGATCGATTCGTCGAAGCGAGAGGACTCTGAAGATACGGAAATAACCAAGGACGACAAAATCACCGATTTCACTCGCGTGACTATCGCCGACGTGGATTTCAAGGACGAGTGTGTAGAAGCTTTTCCCGATTTTACGGCGGAAACTCGCGAGGCTGGATTGCACGAAAGTGACATCGAGGAGCGTGAAACGAGGGAAAACGCACAAACGAACAGGGATTTGTACAAATGCGACATGTGCTCAAAGTTTTTCAGATCGAAAAATCTTTTCGAGGGTCATCTCGTGGCGCACAGCGACGCGAGACCTCATCAGTGCGATATTTGCCACAAATCCTTCAAACGCACCAACACACTCGCGGTACATCGTAGAATTCATACGCACGAAAGAAACTTCATTTGCGACGTTTGCGGGCGCGCCTTCGTGCAAGCTTCGCAGCTCGCGACGCATCAGAGACGTCACTTTGAGAGATACACGTGTTTCTGCGACAAGTGCGGCAAAGGTTTTTTCACAAACGCCGAGCGTCACGGGCATATGAACATGAAGCACGGCGCTGACGAGCACATATGCCACGCGTGCGGCAAAAAGTTTCCCAATAATCACACGCTCGCGAGACACGCGAAGATTCACGAGCCCAACTTCCGCCCGATAAAGCATCAATGCGAGATTTGCGGCAAAGTATTCGCTTACAAAAATTCGCTCGTCGTTCACGTAAAGTCGCACACCGGCGAGAACAGGTACTCGTGCGACTTGTGCGAAAAGATCGTATCGTCGAAGGGCTCGCTTCAGGATCATCTGAGGCTTCACAGCGGCGAGAAATCGCTGGTTTGCGACGTCTGCGGCAAGGCGTTTCACAAACGCACGACCCTCGTCGTTCACAAGAGAACTCACACCGGCGAAAAACCGTACAGTTGCGAGACTTGCGGAAAATCCTTCACCCAGCATTCCACCCTCGTCATTCACAAGCGTTATCACACTGGACAAAGACCATACGAATGTACTTACTGCAGTAAATCGTTCGTTTCGAGGGCGTTGCTCAATGCACACGGTAAAACTCATCTTGTCAGTGTTGTGATCGTTGAGGCAGCGGAAAACGCGGATTGACGTCTCTCGAGCGACGGAAACGTTTGTTCGTTCAAGGCGCGATGAGAGAAAAAGACACGCACACGCGCGTACAGACGCGAACCTTTGTACGAACTGTGTTTTATTAAGCTTGTACAGTTTGATCTCGTTACGCGAGATTCTTTTTTACGGAAGAAAATAGTTTTTTTACTCGCTTTTTTTTTAATACTGCACGATAGTACAATGATTATTGTAAAGAATAAATGAGTCTACGAAAAGCAAGCTATTCGTCGTGGCTGTTTCCATTTTTCGACCGAATAGCACGTTTCTTCGGAATTTCGGGATTTTCTCATACGACGAAAAAGTGAAGAAGGAAAAATGGTGTATCACCTCGAACGACGAAAATATCGATCATGACTGCGATGAATTGAGATTATGACGAAAGGATCGGAGTATATTTGCCGTTACTTTTCTGGAATGTTTTTATTTTTAATTTGCAAATCAGCTTTTTCGAGAGCTCGTGAAATTATCATCGTCGAAATAGGGAGTGCGACATTGTTTCGATGACGAAAAATTAGTTTATACTGAGAAATAAAAAAAACCATAATGCTCAAACAAATTAATCGATGCTCATTTTTACAATTACAAATATTAGACAAATATTAGACATCCCACGAGTATTCACTCGTGGAGCATTCATTTCGCAAAAAAACAACGCGATTCTCCATCGAAAGTGTATAAAAAAAAATGCGCGACCTAATTAGAGCGGAAAATATCATCGAGCATCTTTTCAGAAAGGTCTAACTCTCGGAACTCTTGTTTCCAGGCACTGAGACAATCTCGTCTCAGAGTTTGTCTCAGAACAAAAACATAGCGACAGTAAGAGCGGGCGATGAGGAGGGGGGGTTAGGAGGGAGAGAGGGAGAGAAAAAAAACAAATCGGTTAAACAATCACGAAGCGGCAAACTGATGCAATTCATGAATTTTCTATTTCAGATACAGCCATCTTCAATTTCCCGACACGTTGTATCCAATGGCGATGCTAGCGAATCTCGATCTGATGAAGCGACCCGTCGAGCCCGTGCGAACGAAAGCTAAAGACAGAAAGAGGACGACTCGGGCGACCTCCGACTCGTCGTCAATCGTACCAAAAGTCGAGAAGAGAATCGTCGTGAATATCAAGGAAGAGTACGAAGTCGACGACGAGGAGGATTTTCCGCTGGCTTACAACTGCTTCAGATGCGGCATATTTTTCGCGAGCCAGGAACAGATGGACAAGCACGAGCGCCGGGAGCACAAGAACAAACGTCAGAAAAGTACGTGCAAACATTGCGGTCGTGTTTTCGGTACGCTAATCGCATTGCGCAAACACATGAAGGTACACGAGGACGATGACGATGACGAGGAGGAGGAGGAGGAGGAGGAGAAAGGTGAGGAAAAATTGGACAAGATCAAATCGGAGTTTCCGTGTGAAATTTGTACCAAGGTGTTTTACAACAAGAGCAATTACAATAAGCATCTGACGCGTCACGACGACGGTGACCTCGAGTGTGAACATTGTCCCAAGAGATTTCGTCTCGAGCGCGATCTCAAAAGACACTCGAAAACTCATTTTTATCCGAGTTACATGTGCAACGAGTGCGGTTACGAGACGACGGTACTCGCGTCCTTGACGGTCCACATGGCCAAGCACACTGAGAAAACCGAGATGCCGTATCAGTGCAACGAGTGCGAGAAAAAGTTTCGCAAAGCCGCCGATTTGCAGGAGCACTACAATATTCATTCCGGCGATCAGCCGTTCGTTTGCCAACAGTGCGGCAAAGCCTTTCATCTCAGACGACAGTTGTCGGCGCATCGTCGAAAATCTCATCCGCAGAAGAAGTCGAAAAAGATCGTCAGTACGGCCTGTGACATTTGCGGCCGTGTCCTCGCCACCAAGAGATCGTTGTTTCGTCACAAAGAGAGCCACAACCCCACCAAGCTCTATCTCTGCGATTTTTGCGGCAAGAGTCTCAGCAGCTCCGAACACCTCAAGAAACATCGGCGCATTCATACCGGTGAAAAACCATACGTCTGCGACATATGCGGCAAGGGCTTCACCGATTCGGAAAATTTGCGCATGCATCGACGCGTTCACACCGGTGAAAAGCCGTACAAGTGCGATCAATGTCCAAAAGCGTTCTCTCAGCGCTCGACACTGACGATTCATCGACGCGGACACACGGGCGAGAGACCGTACGTTTGTAAAATTTGCCATCGGGGATTCTCCTGCCAGGGTAATCTAACGGCTCATCAGAAATCCACCTGCGTCTAATAACAATGGCAGGACCGGAAGTTCAAAGAAGACAAGATCGGGGGGAAAAATGACACTTTCCTCGAAATGTGACGAAATGTGATTCGAATTTTGACAATTTCCTTTCGAAGACTCTTCGCTAATTTTTTCTCCTCATTCTCTATTTATTTGATTTAAAACGTTTGTTTCGTCTTTTTTTTTCTTCTCACTTTTTTTCACGCCGCGGTGTCGAATCGAGGATTATTCAAAGCGCGGTTCAAAGTGCTGCTTCCGCGATTTTTACGATAAAGCGAGACGCTGATGCACGATCTTGGTTAAAAAATGACGTGAAAAGACAGAAAATGCCCAAACAATGTCAATGTTCAGAAAGTTGTTCGTTGCATTCGGATTATCGCGAGGATAATGACGGTATCTGATGATGTATCGGCTCGAATACTTGAAATAATAAATAGATTTTACATATTTGATGACTTTGTTCGTGAAGCGTTTGTCTCGTTATCCCGAGCTCTTTCCCGAACCAGGTTCGCCGGGAATCGGACGGAAGTTGTTCACGAGGTAGCGCATGTTTTGCTTTCTTCTATTTTCCAGATGGAGAGAAGGGAACGGAAAAGAAATCATCAACAACGAAAATAACAAATATATCTGTATATAACGGTAAAGTCTGCCGGGGCATGTCTAAAATTGACTATTGTGATTGCAGAGAGTCTCCTATGGAGAACGAGCCGACGACCAAAGTGGATAGGCGCGAGGATCATCCGGAAAGACGCGCCGAAGCCGATCCGCTCGACATCGGATTTCATCATTCGATGATGGACCCTTCGGGAAAAGTTTTACCATGCGGGAATATCGTTACGACGGATGGGAAAAAACAGTGCGAGAAGAAACGTGAATCCGTGATACACGAGTGCAAATCGTGCGATTATAAATTTTCTTGTAAATCCAAGTACGAGCGTCACGTGAAAACGCACGACAGAAAAACGGCCGATTCGACGAGTCACGAGTGCGCCATCTGCGAGCAAAATTTCGCGCGAAAATCAGCGTACAACCGACACATGCTTAAACACAGCAATGACCGTCCGTACAAGTGCGACGTTTGCGGCAAAACGTTCAAGAGATCGTGGGAGGTCAGAACTCACATGGAGATACACAGTGGATCCATGTACACCTGCGAGATATGCAACTTCAGCACGGCGTACAAAGTCTCGTTGAAGACGCACAAGAGGCGAGTACACGAGAAGGACTATCCTCACAAGTGTGAAAAATGCGACAAGGCGTTCATGTCAAAGTACGAGCTGGATGATCATTTGACGAGTCATCTCGGCACGAAAAGCTTCGTCTGCGAGATGTGCGGCAACGCTTATTCGCAAAAGACCTATCTTCTGTATCACAAACGCGTCATACACGGTGTACAAAATCGCGCCCCGAAGGAGCTCAAGTGTGAAATGTGCGACAAGACATTCGCCACCGAATACTGCTTGCAGAATCACGTTGGCCTTCATTCGCAAAAGTTTTTGTGCTCCCAATGTGGCAAGGAGTTTGCGACTAATCACTCGCTGAAAATGCACAATCGCATGCACACCGGTGAACGTCCGTACAACTGCGACACGTGCTCAAAGTCATTCGCACGCTCGAACGCACTCGCCGTTCACAAACTTACGCACATTGGCGTGAGACCTTACGTCTGTGATTTGTGCGACAAGAGTTTCACCCAGCGTACGACCATGATGGCGCACAGGCGAAAACACCCCGGCAGTCATCCTCCGCCTCCGCCAACATCGTTGAGCAAATACGGCACGAAACGAGACTCGAGAACGTGAACTTTCCGCCGCGGTGACTCGACGAGACTTTGGCATTGCGAGGAAACGTTTCGCGGAGCGATCATCGATGTGGCGGTGTTTCCTCTCACGGAGATGTATACATGATATACGGAAAAAAAGTGGATTCAATAAATAGACGATAGGATATGTAAATATTCGAGCTTCGACTCAATGCAACCTTGGGAATTACCTCATAGTACTCGAAGACTTTCTTGTAAATGCATGTATATGTATCCATATTGGGTGTGTATATATATATATGTTAAGTGCCTTTTTTCAACCGGGATTCGAGCGCGTCTCGATCGTAAGCACGCTTTCTCGTTCTTTCTCTCGATTAACGAAAAAACATCATTGTTTTTAGGTGCATCGAGACAGATCCGCTAGGGCCAGACTATCTGATGGTGAAGATAATGGATGACATTTATCGAATCCCCACGTCCAAGTGCTACATGGTGTTGACACGTCCGAAAATTCAGAATAAACCACCGTTGGAGCGAGTGTCCCCCAAGACGGTCGATAATACAGGGCATCGGGAGAAAATCGTCGCCGGAGGGGGGGACCGTTCGTCAGCGATCGAGCGATCCAGCGAGACACCAGCGATAAAGACGGAGTGTATCTCAGACATCGAGTCTCCGTGCGAACCGATCGTGAAAGTGCGGAGGAGGGGCAAAAAGCGCGGTGAGACGAGTGAGGATTCGCGTGCGACGAAAAGCACGGAAAAAGAGCACGGAAAAGACGGATCACGGCGGATCTTTGAGGATTTGGATGACGTTTCGCTGGATGACCGTCGATCTCGCGTGGAGAAGAGAAAGATCGGTGATCCCGTCACGGAAGAGAGACGGGCGGAAGAGAGAGAAAACAGTAGCAGCTTCCTCAAAAGTAGCATCTCCTCCAAGAAGAAAAAGTCATCGTCCGGTCGGTACGAGTGCGCGCTTTGCGGCTGCAAATTCCGAGGAAAATGGAAATACGAGCGACACGTGAAAACGCACGTGAAAAAACGGGCCGAAGCTGTAAGCTTGGAGTGCGCACCCTGCGGCAGAAAGTTTAAGCACCCTTCCGCTTATAAACAGCACATGGTGAAGCACAGCGACGACAGGCCGCACAAGTGCGAAGTTTGCGGCAAAACGTTCAAGCGGGTTTCGGAGATCAAACCGCACATGGAGATACACAAGGGTGCCATGTACTCTTGCGACATGTGCGACTTTGCCACCGCGTACAAAGTCTCGCTCAAGATGCACAAGAGGGGGATACACGAGAAGAATCATCCCCACAAGTGTGACAAGTGCGACAAAGCGTTCATGTCAAAGTACGAGCTGAACGATCACGCCACGAGTCATCAGGAGGCAAAGAGTTTCGTGTGCGACGTGTGCGGCAACGCTTATGCGCAAAAGAGCCACATGATGACGCACAAGCGTATAATACACGGTGTAGGGAAGAGCAATCGAGAAGGTCTGAAGTGCGATTCGTGCGGCAAAACCTTCGCCTCAAAGTATCGCCTGCAGGAGCACATGATTCTTCATTCCCAAACGTTTTTGTGCTCCCGGTGCGGCAAGGAATTTTCGAACAAACATTCGTTACAAGTGCACAATCGTTTGCACACCGGTGAGCGGCCGTATCGTTGCGACACGTGCTCGAAATCGTTCACTCGTTCGGGTACACTCACCATTCACAAACTCATACACATAGGTGCGAGACCGTACGTGTGCGACTTGTGCGACAAGAGTTTCACCCAACGTACCACGATGATGGCGCACAGACGAAAGCATCATGGAAGCCATTCTCGACCTCCACCTACGTCTTTGAGCCAATACGACACTAAATCAGAGTCCACGACGTCATCGTCGCGAAAGCCCGATGCGGTGTAGAATGCCAAGTCGAACGAGCGGAAATACCGTCGGGTGAAATATACGCGATGTCGCGAAATTGCGGAAAACTACTCTGCGTGGAATCGTTGTTGCCGTCTACGTTTCAATTCTGTGTTTAAAATGCGAGAACAACGGTGGATGTTACAAATGGACGATGAGGCATCGATATTTCGTGCAGTCTTTCATTGATGTAATCTCGGGAATTACACCTCAGTTCCGGAAGAAGACACATGTATATACATTTCTATATAATTCCAATGTATGGATATAATCCCATTTGAATTGAAATTTCCTTAATACATATATTGATACAGGGTGTGACAAAACCGGATGCTGATAATGTACCGCTAGATCGGGGATAAAATTCCAAATCAAAAAGTTTGTAAAAACTTCCGACATATCGCCGTTGACTCGATTATCGATTGAGTTTGTCGTTCGACAATTAAAAACGCATTAGGTTCTGTTTGTTTGAGAAAATATTGCAATCTAGCTGCAGATCATTAAAATTTAGGTTTTGGATATCCTGTACGCGTATGTATATGTATATTTACTCATTTCGTTCCAACTGGGATTTAAGCCTACGTCGATCGTAAATGTGTTTTTTCTCGTTCGACTAAACAACAGCACTATTATTGTTTTTAGATTCTCCGCGTCATTGCACCAAGGCGAAACCAAGGTGCCGCGCGATGTTGACTCTGAAATCGTATGTCTCGTCGCCTGGTGAAGAATCTGTAGCAATTTCGATGGTAAAGATACATTGTTTTCCAGAAGCGGAGATGGATCTTCGATCTACGAGAATAATCAAAGAGAACGACGCGGTGAAATCAGTGTACGGGGGCGGCGCATGAAAAAACGGGCGAAAAAAACATTTCGAGCGCTAAAATTTGACACGCGAGACTTTGAGTGATATTCCATTTGTAGCAACGACGAAAAATCGCACAAGTGCGATGTTTGCGGTAAGGCACTTGAAAGACCGTCGAGGATCAAACCAAAAGGGTGATGAGAATCTTCCTTATAAATTCGTTCAGTGTGAAAAGCATCAACGGGCAAGTCCAAATTCGACGATCGCACAACAATTCTTCCAAGTGCGTAGATTTTCATCAGCGAATTACGCGACGAAGCTTTTTCGCAGAGAAAAACTACGTCGCATCGTAAACGTGAATCACGCGGCGTATCAGCTGCTTCTTTGAAAGAATTCAAAGGCAAAAAGTGCCAAAAGATCAGTACCACGAGATCGCATAATTAATTATTTCCGACAACGTTCGTGCTGTCTCGGTGCTGCAAGGATTTTTCAAACAAGTATACACTTTGTCTACACATACCTTTACTCATTGGTGAATGTCCGTACAATTGTAACATATTCTGAAGATTGTTCGCTCGCACGAGCAGCTCCGCGATTTCAAATCGTCCCGCATGGGCTGTTCGACGATATTATGTCTGCGGTTTGTGCGACGAGAGTTTTATGCGTCAAACCAGCATAATGGCTTACAGAATCTATCGTGGAAGTCACTGACAAACTTGACCGGTATCGTTGAAAAAGTGTAAGAATATTCGAGAATATTCGCAAAAGAACGCTGAAGCGACTGCTTCATGTCGCGTGACAAAATGGAGAGAGGAAAAACGTGAAAGAGCGGCTGGCGTCGCTACGTTTTGTCTCTGCAAGATGTATATAAAACGAAAAGAAAAAAATATCGAAAAGAAGTGAATGTAATAAAAGGACGATAGAGTATTTAAGTGTAACATTCGGTCGTTCAGTCAATGTAACCTCGGGAATTACCTCCTAGTTAATAGAAAAATGGTCATCACGCATGTGTATATTTCTTGTTTTTCGAATCGGGATTCGGATCCCGAGTTCAATCGCAAATATCCTCGATCTTTCTCTCTCTCTCAATTAATCAAAGAAATTATCATTATTTTTAGGTACATCGCGCCAGATCCACTAGGGCCAGATTATCTGACGGTAAAGATAATGGATGATTTCTATCGAATTCCGAAATCCAAGTGCTACATGATGATGACGCGTCCGTCAATGGACGAGAAAACAACGTGGCGGCGAATGTCCTCCAAGGAACAGGCGGATATCGTAGATAGCGGAAAGATCATCGGCAAGGATGAACTTTCGTCGGCTATCGTAGGATCTAGTGAAATCCCCGTGATAAAGATAGAGTGTATCTCGGACGGACAGGTGGTTTCGGAGCCGCCGAAAAGGAGGAGAAAACGGAGAATCAATGAGAAGCGACGGAGAAAGCAGGCTCGTCCGATCGAAGACGGAAAGCGCGTCGTCGAGGAATCCACGTCGGGATTTCGTTCAGAGAAGCTCGATTCCGAATATTTCGACGATATCACGCCGGATAACGAGGATTCTCGCGAACAGAGAGAAAACATCGACGACGACGACGACGACGACATCGACGAAGGTGAAACGAATTTCGAAAAAACACCGGAAGTCAGTCGCCTCGAGGGTGAATCGCGAGATTCCCATCGAGAGTCTCACGAGCCATCGAGAATCGGAGAAACCGTCGTTGACGAGTCGCGAAGAAAGAGCGACAGAAAACGTTCGTCGATTTCTTACGAGTGTAAGCCTTGCGGTTACAAATTTTCGCGAAAGTGGAAGTACGAGAGGCACATGAATTCACACGCGAGGAAAACGAAGAGCGAGCCTGTGAGTTTCGAGTGCGAGCCGTGTGGAAAAAATTTCACGCGACCGTCGGCCTACAAGCAGCACATGCTCAAGCACAGCAGCGAGAAGCCGCACAAGTGCGACGTGTGCGACAGAGCCTTCAAAAGACCGTACGAATTGAAGATGCATCGTGAAATACACAGTGGTTCGATGCACACGTGCGATATATGTAGCTTCAGCACGGCTTACAAAGTCTCGCTGATGGTGCACAAGAAGCGAGTGCATCAAAAAGTTTATCGTCACAAGTGCGAACAGTGCGAGAAGGCGTTCATGTCGAAGCACGAGCTGGAGGACCATCGAACCTGTCATCTCGGTACAAAGAGTTTTATCTGTGAAATTTGCGGGAACGCGTTCTTACAGCGGAGCTATCTCGTTCATCACAAGAGAGTCGTTCACGGTGTGCACAACAGAGCGCCGATGGAGCTCAAGTGCGAATTGTGCGACAAAACATTCGCCACGAAGTATTGCCTTCAGAATCACGTGGGGCTTCATTCGCAAAAATTCCTGTGCTCGCAGTGCGGCAAGGAATTCGCTTCGAATTATTCGTTGAGAATGCACAATCGAATGCACACGGGTGAACGTCCGCACAAGTGTAACATGTGTTCAAAATCGTTCGCGCGTTCCAACGCCCTCGCCGTTCACAAGCTCACCCATACGGGTCAGAGGCCTTACGTGTGTGATATTTGCGACAAGACGTTCACGCAACGTACGACGATGATGGCGCACAGGCGTAAACATCCCGGTAGTCATCCACCGCCTCCTCGTACGTCGCTGGTCGAACTCGCCAACGCCGCCGACTCCAATTCCTGAAGCTCGAGTGAAACGAAACGAAGAATTTCCCGACCGTGAAACATCCGCGTATGCCAAAAAACGAAATTAACTTGCCGGAGGAATATCGAAATTCTCGATTGACGGTCGCCGAACCGAGTGTATGGGACGAGGGAGCGTTTAATTTTCTTTTCTTTTCGTTTTTTTTTTTCAAATAAACGGATGCCAAGACACTTTGAACGTTATTTCTGTGAGCTTCGTTCGAGCGTACCTCTTCGTACCACGTTTCCCGAATTTCATAGATTCGTATAGATGTGTTTTGTTTGTGTGCATGGCAAACTTTGAATCTCGATGGAACAATTTTCTCAATGAAATTTATTCTTCATCTCGCGATGATTCTCTCCCAGTCTATAGACTGACAATATTGTAATTGTTTTTAGGTACATCGCGCCAGATCCGCTAGAATCAGAGTTTCTGATAGTAAAGATAATGGACGATTTCTATCGAGTACCAAAGTCTCAGTGCATCAAGGTGTTGACCCGTGATGCTCCTCCGTGCTTGGATAGAAGGACGAGGGATGAGCCAGCCTCGACGAGGGAAGGCCAGGTAGCCGAGAAAGAACGCGAAAGTAAGAAAGAAAAAGAGACTGAATGGATGGAATTCGTATCGATAAAAACGGAATATCCCTCGGACGGCGAAACGATCGAGATGTCGAAGCGCGAGTTGTCCAAAAGGAGAAAATTTGCGGAAAACTACGGGACGGATGTTCCAACGAGTTCCAATTTCTCGATAAAGCGAGAATTTTCATTAAAAAGACTCGAGAAAACGTTCAAACTTTCGACGATAAAGCACGAATCCGTCGATCTCGACGACGTGCCACTGTGGGAGCGTCAAAATTTGCAGAAAAACGATGCCCACGAAGATTCGAACGAACGAAACGAAGATACTCATTCGCTGTCCGGATCGTCGGGATCCCGAAACTCCGATACATTCATTGGAACGATGAAATACGAGTGTCAACCTTGCGGATACACGTTCAAGCACAAATCAAAGTACGAGAGACACATGTACAGCCACAATGGTGAAAGACCGAAAACGAAGGATTACCGATGCGAGCCTTGCGGCTTTAATTTCTCGTCGAAATCCAAATACGATCGGCATATGAACATTCACGCGAAGGAAGAGAACGAAAAGGCGAATTACGAGTGCAGACCTTGCGGCTATCGATTCGCTTACAAATCAAAGTACGATCGTCACATGAAGATACACAGCAGAAACAAGGCCGATGACGCGGATAATCGATGCGAGCCTTGCGGTTACGATTTCCCTTGTAAATCCGAGTACGACAGGCACATGAAGATGCACGTTGGCAAACACTCGGAATACATGAATTACGATTGCGATGTGTGCCATGAAAAATTTGACTGCAAGTGGAGATACGATCGTCACGTGAAGACTCACAGTCGAGTTAAGCGCGAACCCCTGAGATACGAGTGTGAAATATGCGGTAGGAGCTTCCTGGGTCTCGGGCCTTCCAGGAAACATCTATTGTCGCACAGCAAGGAGAGACCGCACAAGTGCGATCTGTGCGGCCGGGCGTTCAAGAGATTGCACGAGATGAGGACTCACAGGGACATACACGGTGAAAGTGTTTACAATTGCTACGCTTGTGATTTTTCGAGCACTTACAGACTCGCGGTGAGGGCGCACGAGCGATCGATTCACGGAACGAAAGTCTCGAAAAAACGTACTCAAGAAACTTAGACGCGATGAAGATGATTTTTATTGATTTTCGACACGATTTACAAACACGTTCCTGCTAAATATGTAACAGCTGTTCTGCAATGAGGACATCATGTTAACGTCGCACTCGACGTCACACTTGGAAGAGAGTCTTTATCTTTCGTCAATCGTCGACTTCTCGTTCACCAGATTGGATAATCCTGCTGTGATTTTTCGAGCACTTACAGACTCGCGTCGAGGGGGCACGAGCGACCGATTCACGGAACGAAAGTCTCGAAAAAACGTACTCAAGAAACTTAGACGCGAGGAAGATGATTTTTATTGATTTTCGACACGATTTACAAACACGTTCCTGCTAAATATGTAACAGCTGTTCTGCAATGAGGACATCATGTTAACGTCGCACTCGACGTCACACTTGGAAGAGAGTCTTTATCTTTCGTCAATCGTCGACTTCTCGTTCACCAGATTGGATAATCCTGCTGTGATTTTTCGAGCACTTACAGACTCGCGTCGAGGGCGCACGAGCGATCGATTCACGGAACGAAAGTCTCGAAAAAACGTACTCAAGAAACTTAGACGCGAGGAAGATGATTTTTATTGATTTTCGACACGATTTACAAACACGTTCCTGCTAAATATGTAACAGCTGTTCCGCAATGAGAACATCATTTTAACGTCGCACTCGACGTCACACTTGGAAGAGAGTCTTTATCTTTCGTCAATCGTCGACTTCTCGTTTACCAGATTGGATAATCCTGCTGATTGCAAATTTCGTGCATTCGCCGAGACAAAGCATACTTTTGCTCGAACAAAAAGACACATTTAAGTATGTGTTTGTATATATTTGTATATACGTATCTGCGTATGAAAAACGCGTGTATCGACACTGTCGATCGTCTCGTGGCAATGTCTCCGTTCGACCGTCGGAGCACGTGTATACATACCACATAAGAAAAGTGTAGAATGTAATAAATAGACGATAAGCGATTTCAAAGTATCATCAACGATCTTCGTTTTCTCTGTGTACCTCAAAAATGCCTCCTAGATGTAAGCTGGATTTGATATCGTTGCATGTGACAAATTTTAATCACCGTTGGAAGAAAAATTCAATTGCTCTGTGATTTTGATTCTTTTTCTCCTCAATTTCCACAAAAACTGACAGTATCGTGATGATTTTTAGGTACCGCTCGCGAGATCCACTAGGGCCAGCGGTCCTGAAGATAAGAGTCAGAGAGGACGTCTTTCGAATCCCAATGAATCACACGGTCAAGCTAAATTCGTCAAAGTCCGAGAATAAAAGTACGTTAGGTCCAGACGAGGGGAAGAAGCGAAAGAGTCTGGAGGAGAGCAAAGAGCGAAAGAGCCCGACAAAGTCGAGGGAGAGATCGATCGAGCGACGATCACCAAGATTCAGTGAGAAGCCGATCGATTTGGGGCGGATCAAGGGTACAGCTGTTTTGCCAACGATCGGAAAATGGAAGGGAGCGAAGATCATCAAAACGGAATTCAGCGCAAACAGTGACAGTGAGAATTCGGAGAATCGCAAAGACGATGGAAGCGGTCGAAAGATCGAGGGTAAATTGGGCAAAGATGAATCTCCGGAAAATCTCAAGAGCGAGAATTGGGAGTGCAAAACGTGCAATCTGAAATTTCCTCGAAAATCTCGTTACTTGATGCACATTGTCAAACACAGTATGGTACAGCCTTTCCTGTGCAACATATGCAACAAAACGTTCAAGAGAAAAGCGTCACTGAAAACTCATCGTAGGCTGCACAAAGGTCTGAGATACACGTGCGACTACTGCAAAATATCCACCACGAGCAAAATGGCAGTCAGATGCCACATAAGGAGAGTACATCTGCGTGAATTTCGTTTCACTTGCGATCAGTGTGGCAAACGTTTCATGACAAACTCCGACCTCAAGGACCACGAGACTCTTCATCTCGGTATAAAATCGTTCATCTGCGAATTTTGCGGCAAAGGCTTTATGCAACAATCCGCTCTGAATCATCACAAGAGAATCGTCCATAGCATAAAAAAGAAGGTTATATCGAAGATTCACAAGTGCAAGATTTGCGACAAAAGTTGCACGTCGGAGTACACGTTGGGTATACACGTCGAGACTCACGCGAAGAAGCATTATTGCGCCGAGTGTGACAAGGAGTTTGCGAACAATACGAGTCTCCAGTTGCACAATCGTAAGCACACCGGTGAACGTCCTTATCAGTGCGACAAGTGTTTGAAGACCTTTATACGCTCGAGCGCCTTTGCCGTTCACAAACTCACTCATACCGGCGTTAGACCTTACGTTTGCGACATTTGCGGCAAAAGTTACACGCAAAGGACGACCATGATGTCGCACAGGAAAAAACATCCGGGCGATCATCCGAGGCCGCCGCCGACTTCGCTGAGCAAACTCGTTGATTAGAAACGACGCAACGATCGAACGAAAAAGAGCCCCCGACGGAAGGGAAAAATCGCAATCCGAGGATAGAGCGAATGAATTTCAAGGTGATTGAAAGACCGTGCAACGAGTTTGACCTCGTGATTCGGTGTAATGAATGTAAAGCGGCAAATTTCGGTGAATTCGTAGCGTGTAAGAACTCTGATCAAATACAGTTTCTAAACTGATTTATCGGCCTATTTTTTCTTCAAATTTTAATCCACTACTCAGGCATGTTAATTTATCGTCACTCGGAATTATCGGAATTATCGAGATAATCCCATTTCCGCCACTTTGCTTTTGATGCGTTAACCGTCAATGTTTTTATTATGATTTTCAGGTACATCGCGCCGGACCCTCTTGGGCCAGATTTTCTGACGGTAAAAATAATGGACGATGTCTTTCGAATACCAAAAACACTTTGCTATCTGATGGTGAGACAAGAACCGCAAGGGGAAAGAGGAGCGTCGAACGAGAAATCCGAAAAACCGAGCGATAACGTCGGAGTGGCTGAAGAGGCGAAAGCTGGAGAATCCTCGAGATCTCGGCTGTCGACGGAGACAGCGATGTCGAACGACGAGGGTCGGGGGAAAAAAGAAAAATCGCGAAACTCGCGAAGAAAGAAAAAAAGCGAGAAAATCGCGAAAAACATCGGTACGTCCGTTGACGATAAATCGAGGGAGAAGATCGTCCAGGTGACGGAAAAAGAATCTTCGCCCGGGGATGAAATTGAAGATCTCGATGAGACGCCGCTGGACGTTCGTGACGATTTTCGAAGATCAAAGCGGGAGAAAAAGGCGAAAGGACAAACGGTGACTTTCGAGTGCCAAATCTGTAGCGCGAAATTCCCAAGAAAGCGAGAATACACGATACACATGGTGAATCACAGTACCGTGAGATCTCACAAATGCGACATCTGCGAAAAAACCTACAAAAGAAAATCCGACTTGAAGAATCACGTGCAGCTTCACAGTGGTACGAGGTACAATTGCGACGAGTGTGACTTTGTGACGCTGAGCAAATTGGCGGTGAGATATCACGTCAGGAGAGTGCATCAACGTGATTTTCGTTACAAGTGCGAACAGTGCGACAAGTCGTTCATGTCGAATTGCGAGTTGAAGGATCATCGCACGAGCCATTTGACAACCAAGAGCTTCGTGTGTGAAATATGCGGCAAGGCTTATCTGCAAAAGACTCAGCTCGGTGCTCACAAACGTACGGTGCACGGTGTCGTAAAAAAAGTCTTGAACAAGACTCATCGGTGCAGCATATGCAACAAGAGCTTCGTGTCGGAGTACATATTGCAGAATCATGTAGGCATACATTCTCGAAAGTTTCTTTGCCCTCATTGCGGCAAAGAATTTGCGAATAATCAATCGTTGACGATGCACAATCGTATGCACACGGGTGAGCGTCCTTATCCGTGTAAAATATGCTCGAAATCTTTCGTACGATCGAACGCCCTCGCTGTGCACGAATTGACACACAGCGGTAAGAGACCCTACGTTTGCGATCTCTGCGGCAAGAGTTTCACGCAACGAAGCACGATGATGAGCCACAGGAAGAAGCATCCCGGTAGTCATCCACCGCCGCCACCTACGCTTTTGAGCAAACTCGATAATTCCGTCGACCCGAATTCCTGAAGGAATCCCTCTCGAATTCGCGCTTCGAGCTTCCTTCTTTATCGCCTTCCGAGCCGGAAATCACCGGAAACAGCGGAAAAGACGTTCGGGAGAGAGTGTTAAAAGTGAATTTTGTCGAAATGCCGTATGATGTAAAACACGAGAGAAAGAGAGAAAGATGACGAGTATCGCGTGAAATAAATAGAGAGTAAGAGACCGAAATTCATTTTTCGTTTTTCGTCCACGCGAACGAACGTCGTACCTCCGTCGATGCCTCGTAGATAAAATTAACCGAAATTTGTTTTGATGCATGTTCGCGATATCGTCCGAGATCGGCGATAATATCAATTGTCTTCTTTAACGCCTCACTGACAATCTTGTGATCTTTTTTTTAGGTACATTCCGCCTGATCCTTTAGGGCCAGATTTTCTCACGGTAAAGATAATGGACGATTTCTTTCGAATTCCAAAATCACTGTGTTACTACATAATGAGGCACCAGCCGCATCGAGAAACACGGAAAGAAAGCAAGGCGGATGCTAATAAGGAGAGAAGAGGAACCCGAGCTTTCACGCGGAAAATATCGAACGACGGTGAAAGCAAGACGATTGAGCGCTCCGCGAACGGACAGTCAGACAGCAGCGGGGAGACTTTGAGAGGGAGGGAAAAGAAGGTTCGCGGGAAAAACGAGATTGTCAAGAATGGAAGTTCACCGTTGGAAGAACCAACGGGAATTCTCGACGACGAGGAAGAATATCGGGAAAGGAAAATCATTGACATCGACGATGTGCCTCTTGATATTCGTCGGATGAAAGCGAGCGCCGGACAACCGGTGGTGAGCCAAGAGCCAGAGACGATGAAGAAAAAAAAGAGAAAGAAAAAGCTCGTCAAGTACGAGTGCGCTGTATGCTCGTTGAGCTTTTCGCTCAAGAGACAATACAAACGCCATGCGATCGAACACAACGTCGCAAAAATGTACAAGTGCGACGTGTGCGAGAGAGCCTTCAAGAGGAAATTCGAGCTGAAGACGCACATGGAGCTTCACAGCGGTGTGAAGTTCACGTGTGACGAGTGTAATTTCGTAACGACGAACAAAGTGTCGGTACGGTCGCACGTCAGACGAGTGCACCAACGTGATTTTCGTTACAAGTGCGACGAGTGCGACAAGAGTTTCATGTCGAATTGCGAATTGAAGGATCATCGCACGAGTCATCTCGGGACGAAAAGTTTCATCTGCGAGATATGCGGCAGAGCGTACCTGCAAAAGTCCCATTTGGTCGCCCACAAGCGCACCGTTCACGGTGTCGTGCAGAGGAGTTTGGTGAAAGAGCATCACTGCAAAATATGCGACAAGAAATTCTCCTCCGAGTATATCTTGCGGAATCACGCCGGTGTTCATTCGCGTAAATTTTTGTGCACTCACTGCGGCAAAGAATTCGCTACGAATCACGGCTTACAATTGCACAGCAATATTCACACCGGTGAGAGACCGTTTCAGTGTAAACATTGTTCGAAAACCTTCGCGCGTCCGAATACACTGAGGCTGCATAATCTCACGCACACCGGCGAGCGTCCTTACGTTTGCGATCTTTGCGGACAGAGCTTTACCCAGCGCAGCAGCATGATTGGGCACAGAAAAAAACATCCGGGCAGTCATCCACCGCCTCCGCCAACGCTGCTCGGCAGGTCGGAGAGCGACGCCAATGCCTGAAGCTCGCAGCGACGATGATCGAGAGATTCATCGATTTTCTTCGATCGTCAAAGTACGGAAAGACTTTTGACGTACGATGACGTTCAAAAAGACACTTTGTGCAACGATCGAGCAACAGCAAGTACGAAAACATCTCGCCTCCGATCTTAGCCATCGATCGCTCAGCGATCTTGCGAGTGCTGCCGATCTCGCGATGAATTCCTTTCCTCAAATCCGCAGCAAGCCACAGCTCTGTTTTTCCATTCACAGCGCGCGGCGTTGAAGCGCGTAACTGACGGCTGTTGTACGTAATATTGTGTTAATAAAAGAGTTTTAATTAATTTATACTTGAATAAAATTAAAACGGCGAGAAACACGTGGGGATCGATGTTTGAACGATCGAAATTTCTTTCGAATAACACACGGTTGATCCTCTGGAATTTTTCACACCTCTTAGAAGATTTAGCCATCCTCTGCATGTGATATTGAATAAAGATAACAGCGGAATACGCGACAACCGCGTATCGTGAAATAATCATCGATCTTTCTTTCGTTAACGTTTTTTTTCTCTCTCCCCTTGTTGTTCCGCATTACTGATAATTTTATCATTTTTTTAGGTACAATCCGCTAGATCCGCTAGGGGCGGCATATCTGACGGTTAAGTTAGGTGACGATTACTTTCGTATGCCAAAGTCACTGAGCTTGTTCATGATGAAGCAAGCAGCGCCGAACGACGACGACGACGACAGGACGACGGCCAACGAGCGGGTGAAAACTGAGAAAAACGATGACATTAACGAGACTGACAAGTCCGAGGACGCGGAGGATCCTCGGGAGGCGGAAAAATCGGAGGATATCGAGAATTTTCAGGAAACGTACAAGCCCGCGGGAGTCCGGAAGAAAACTTTGACGCGCAAGAACACGAGAGTCAAGAGGAAGAAACGGGCAAAGTGCGAGATCGACGAGTTTCACGAAGATACCGAGGATATCGACGATTACGACGGTTTCAACGATTTGGATGACATACCGCTGGATTACAGGCAGAAAAAAGCGAAATACGGCAACTCGAAGAAACTGCTCACCTGCGAGATATGCTATTTGGTATTCGATCGTAAGAGCAGACTCACGAGTCACATGTTCAAGCACAGCGATTCGAGACCGCACATATGTACCATTTGCTCAAAGGGCTTCAAGACCAGTGCTTATCTGACGAGACACATGGAGGTCCACGACGATACGGCGCAGGAGCACGCGTGCAATCTCTGCGACTTCAAGGCTCGCACGAAGCCCTATCTCAAGATCCATCACATCAGAAAGCACACCGACGATTACAACTTCAAATGCAAAGAGTGCGGCAAGCGTTTCAAAGTGCAATCCGACTATACGACGCACATGAAGGATCACGACACGGAGTCGTGCGTGTGCGACATATGCGGCTCGTCTTACACGAGTAAAAGTTCGCTGTACTTTCACAGGAATTACAAGCACAAGACGAAAGTCAAAGAGTTCCAGTGTGAGATTTGTAAAAAACGTTTTACGAGCCAGAAGAATCTCGCGACGCACGCGGAGCTTCACAAAATGAAATACGTTTGCGAGCAATGCGGCATGGAGTTCAAATCGAAGTACGGTCTGACGAAACACTTGCGCACGCATTCCGGCGAAAAGTCTTACCTCTGCGCCATATGCGGCAAAACTTTCGGCTGTCTGAGCTCGCAAAAGATTCATCTCTTGACGCACGTCGGCGAGCGACCTTACGTCTGTGACATATGCGGCCAGAGTTTCACGCAGAGGTCACCGATGATGCTCCATCGAAGGAAACATCCGGGTGTCAATCCACCTCCGCCACCGATCAAGATAACTAATCTTCTTCACGGCGTTCAGGACAAAATAATCGTTAACAAGAGCGCGAAAAAAGACGACGCGAAGGACGACGCGAGTGCAAACTGATTCGCTCGCCAGTTTTGCTGTTTAATTTTTAAACACCGTTGAATCTCGGAGATTCCAACGGGGATTGCATTACATTTTTCAAAATATAATCGTGTGCACATGTGTATCGACCATTTCGACTCGAATCAACTTCGAATCTCATCGTTTGATCGTTCCATGATTTTTTAATTGAATTTCATCGAAGATATATCGAGAAACGTCAAAATTACATTGTACTTTTCAGTTTTCGATTTTCTCTGAACCATTAAACTCGCGCGAGGACTGACCGTTTCAAAATTCTGCATCGAGATGAAAAAGTATGGACCGAAATCGAGATGAGTTTGGTGCACGTATCAATTAATTAATATCAATTAATATCAAGTGTTGGAGTGAAATTATCATATTTTTTTCCGTTGGACAAAGTTCCGTGTACCTCGGATGATTTGTATGTTTGAAAACCTCTTTAATCACGCGCACATAAACTGTGATGTGTTCCAGTACGAAGATCGAAATGGTATTTGACATTATGAATAATTACACATGTAGATATCTAATCGTACATGTAATTCGTCGAAAATAATGAAATAAATATGTTTTTGTAAATATAAATTAGTTCAAAATGCAGCCTCGTAACGCGAAGCTCTCGATGTTTAAGCGATACCTTTTCGAGGAGAAATAAAAATGTACCGAGCCGAATCATCGAGAATTTCTCAAGGTATGAAATTACGGATGTTATCGTTGAGTTATCATAATCAGTGAGAGCTTTCGGGTTTCTTTTTTTGTCGCACCATTACGGACTGTACGAGCGAATTTGGAGTTTCTCGATTATTGCTAATACTCGATTGTCATTTTTAGGATCGCACCGCGTTATCGAGCCTCGACGAGGGGAACCAGTTTATGAAGATAATTGAATGAAGAAGAATGAAGATAATAAAGAAGAAAAGCCGAGCGATATTGAGGCGAGAGTAATCAGAGATTCACTCGAGCGTTGCAGCATCCGATGACAATGGACATTCAGAAAGGAAAGAAAGCAACGTCGAATGAGAGACAAAATACGGGAAGTGACGATAAAAATGTACCGGAAATTTGACAAAATCCGACAAGCAGTGGCAATTTTTCCGAGTACCGTTTTTTTTTCAAATTCAACGGAACTAATTTTGCAAAAAATATCTTTTCCACGACAACTGAACAATTACCGAATATCAAGAAGAACAATGGATGGCGCAGCGTTTTTTTTTCTGTCGCCGCCACGAGCTGCAGGAAATAATTGCTTTCTTTATTGGAGATTCGAAAAAACGTATGAACGATAAAACAACATCCCGCAACTAACGTTACGAAAGATTGGCCATCCCTCTATTGAAAATAAAAAAAAAAAATCCATAGGCAGTGATTTGGCGGGTGGTTGTTTGCGGTGATGATTTTTAACGAAAACCAAAGATCGCTGGATGGAAATTTCAACGTCAATGTTCCAAGATCACGCCGGAAACGTCATGAGATGGAATATTCAAGCTGCTGATGTACGTATGCGGACAATGGCATTCAAGAGAAAAGCAAAAGAAAACACGAGCTGTGGTATTTTCCGGAAAGCACAACATCGCGAATCATGCAAAAATGATTACTTTCTACGCTCCTTTAGCGTCTATACTGTCTCTGCAATAAGGAATCGAAGCAAAAACCACCAAATTCGAAAGACGTTTGCGACAAAGCTATCCGGAAGATTTCCTCCCAACGCACATTGCATCGCGAGACTGAAGAGACGCAAACAGTGGAAGAAGCGTCGGAAAGTGAGTTCGGGATTCAAGATTTCGCTGAATTCTTCCTTTTCCCCACGTCCGTAAGGTGGATAGATCGTCATCGAATTATTATAATGTATGTACTCATGTGCGAAATAAATCAAAATGCGAATTGAAGAGAGAATAAAAAAAAACCGACAAGTTCATCAGGCCCTGACAGTACCAAACCCGATTTCTAGTCACATCGAAATACTCGACCATTGTGTGTTTTTTGTTGTTGTCGATTTCCCGACCAACGGAGGAGAAATTTATTCGAAACAAAGTAGTGACATTGCAAATGAGGAGTGATTGAATAATCCATCGAAATCATCCGTACCTCTTTTCCATTCCCCCGCGAAACTGCAACTTTTCATTTCTTCTCTCTTTCTAAGCTTGGAATCCAACAAAAGCCATGAGGTGAACAGTATATTAACCATTATTCCGTAATTTCTAGGAACACAACCGACGAAAAGAAGACCGGCAGACGGAAGAAGAGCGTTCCAGCGAGAAAATTCAGGAAATCCGAAGAGACGAGCAAAACATCGGTATCCGGTATTAAACAAGAGCTCGGAAGTACGACGACGACGACGACGGAACAGCCGTTGAATCTGAAATCCGTACGTTCGAAGCGAACAGCGGGGCTGGCAAACGTCGACGCGGAAAAGTGCGACACTGACAGCAAGAAAGTACCGGCGAAGAAGATGAAAATAACGCGAAAGACTTCGGCAAAAAAGAAGAAAAAGATAACCCGCGAGACGAGCAGCGAGTCGGACGACGGCGAGAGTTCGCACGAGGAGTGGCACGATCCCGACGAAAAACCGTCAAAGCCGAGAAAACCGCCACCACCGCCCAAGTCGGAGGTCTACGAGTGTTCGACCTGCGAGATGACTTTTGTCGAGCGTCGACGATACAGACGGCATTTGGCAAAGCACAACAACACCAAGAGCTACGAATGCGACAAGTGCGGACAGAAATTCAAATACAATTCGAATCTCAAGAGTCACATCAGATACGTACACGACGAATGCCCACCGGTTTACAATTGCACCATGTGCGACTTCACCACGAAAGGACCTTACTATCTTCAGGAGCATTTTACCCGAAAACATACCGAGGAATACAAATACGAGTGCAACATATGCGGCAAGCATTACAAGAGCGAGCGGGATTACAAAGCTCACATGAGCAATCACGAGGATGGACCACAAATATGCGACATATGCGGTATATCGTATCCGGGAAAAGTCTCCCTCTACTCTCACAGATATTACAAACACACGGAGAAGCTGAAGCCCTTTGAGTGCAAAATCTGCAAGAAGCGTCTGTGCACCGAGAAAAATCTCGAGTCCCACATGCTGCAGCACAATCAGTCGTACGTCTGCGAGCTCTGCGGCATGAAATTCGGGCGGCAGGCTGGTTTGTCGAAGCATCGCAAGATACACGCTGAAAAAACGTTCCTCTGCACCGTTTGCGGAAGAGCTTTTGCCAATATGACCACGCAAAGAGTGCACATGATAACGCACTCGGGTGTCAGACCGTACTCGTGCGACGTGTGCGGCTCCAGTTACACGCAAAGATCCTCTTTGATGCTGCACTGGAGAAAGAAACATCCGGAAGCAACCGAGCCACCACCGCCTGTCACACTCACCAATATATCCGACTTTTTGAAGCCCAATGTGGACTAAAAATCTGCAGATTTATAAACTATATATATACACACACACACACACACACACACACATACATATATGTATGTATGAATATATATTTACGTATATGACCAGATCCCTGAACACCCGACGGAATTTTTGACCGCCGGTATTCGGCCGATGATTCTTCACGCGGAAGCGGGTCGTGAAAAAGTCGCTTCCCGAACGGATTAAATTTGCCTTTGGGAGAGTTTTTTTTGAATAGAAAAGAAATACAGAGTCTTTGATAATTTGCGAAAATTAATTCGATATTTTTTCCGTTCTACCCTGTTGTGTCCCGGGATTCTGCGGGATGGATGGATACATTTTTGGAAAATTGTCAAAAAAAATGGTTTTTTTTTCTTTCAACAAATTTTCCTGAAGAGAAATTGAAGGCTATTGCGATAAAAGTTTCGGGAATCGGCGTTTTTCAGCGGCTATTTTTGCGTGAAGAATCACCGGGCAAATTGCTGATTCGAGCGGGCAGAGTTTCGTCGAAAAGTCGTGGATCTGTCCGTATATTTTCATATATACACATATATGTGTGGAACCGATCGGTATAAAAATGAAAAACAACAATGAATTCATGGTATCGTTTAATATTTTGTTTTTGTAATTAATCGCCAACAAGTATCAATATGTAATTTCGTGTATTAGATTAATCGATTAGCATAAGTTTCATTGTCACATTAAAGAAGAAACCAAGAAAAACGAAGAGCTGATTAACGTTTCTCATTCGTCGGAAATGCACGTTGAATTTATTGTATTTTCTGCAGTAATGGCTTTTATTTTCGCTAGAATTTCCGACAATGTCGACGACGATCCCGAGGGAAGGATTCTGTGATTCCAGATCACAGAGAGTGGCAGAAAAAAAAAACATGCTCGTCTGTACGATCGTTCGTTCGTCACGTGTGCTTCCTTCGTATTTTCGATGATTCGCGAAAAAGTTGAATGGCCCTTTTGTGAAATTCTGGAAAATCTTAATGACGATCATTGTTTGTGTTTTAGGGCATGAAACTCGCAAGTGAGGGATTAAAGATTGTCCGCGTCAAAGCTGCTATCTCGTTACAGTTGCATCTTGAATTGACGCCGATAATGAGACATCTGCTCCGTGAGAAAATTGTAATAAAGTTGTCTCGATAAAGGGAGAATAATACAGAGTCGGATGACCCCCGAAGAACGGCGAAACCACGAAAGAGCACGAGTCAATGGCAATTGCAAAATGTGACGTTTGTACAAGCACGACAATCATCGTCTCTTCGAGTGTTTCATTCGTATCAACAATTTCAAACGATCAATTCCATCTCAACGTGAGTTTCGCGAAGAGACTCGGCACATTGTACACGATGGCATTGAAGAAACGATCTAAAATCTTGTTGCACCGGAATTACATGTTTGTCGAAGATCGTTCGAGTGTGCACGACGTGTGAAAAAAAATCGCCTCGATTTTGTAGAAAAAAATCGCCAACACGAACAATCGCAAGCTTCGCGTTTACCGCTTCGGCGAAAACGAGCCTTCGGGAGTGTGGACAAATTAAATGGTTCGGAAAATTGCCTCTGCGTGACACTTTGCGTAGGACATTTTGAAACAACGCGGCAAAAGCGTGGCTTCAAAAATTCGCCTCGTGTCGGATTCTTCTTCTCTCTGCCGATAATTCGATTGCCGGAGAACAATCGATACTCCTCGTGAACATCTTTCATCCGACCGGAAACCCTCACGCAGTACCGACAAATCTCGCTCTCGCGATGTTTCGTACTTGCGCGAAGCTGAGATTTAGTATTTTAGGGCCATTTCCGACCACAATAAACAATTATCGAGTACACAAAGAATAGAGGATAGTGTTCGATAACGGCGCTTCATTGTCGTTATTTATTTTTTTCTTTTCGTTTATTTTTAAAGAATATTTGACAAAAAAAAGAACGCAAAAGTTATCGAGCATCGCGACGTTGTATGATTCTGGGAGTAAGTAAATTCCGCGATTTCTAGCGGTACAATGTTTCATCCGAACCCGCACTAACTCGTGTCTCGTCTTTGTTCTAGAAGCTGCGATGGACCATCTTTGGCCTCGGAGATGGGCGACGACGAAAACGTCAACGAGGATCATTTCGTCAGGTCGGAGCTGGAGAAGAACTCGAATCTGTGGGAACGGACGGAAATCAAACTCGGCGTACGGTCCAAGTTCTCGACGGGTCAGGACGCCTCGGCCAATGAGATTCTGGACGACGACGGTCTGATGCGTCTCGCGTCGAGTCTCAAAGCGGAAACCGACGAGGAAATGATCTTCGTGGACGAGCCACTCGAACGACAAGACAATCAACCGCTAGTTTCCCCGACTGGTTCCCGCGAGGACGATCTCGGCAGGTACGGCTGCGACAAATGCGGCATGAAATTTCCTCTCTCAAGTATGTTGAATCGTCATACGCTTCACGCGTATGGGAAAACAGTGAAAAAAATGAAAAAATCGTCATCATCGAAACTCACGAGCGTAACAAATCCCTTCACCGGAAATGTCGATGAAAAAATGAATTCGAAAGACACCAAAAGGATGTCCCGGTGTATGCCGAAACGTCACATTTGCAACTTTTGCGATTTCGGCTGCGACAAACGCTCGACGCTCATGTCTCACTTGGCGAGCGAACACGACATCGTAATCCTTCCGGAGGACGGTATCTTGAAATACGACATTTGCAACACCGACGATGCTCCCGACGCCGATAATCCTCGCGAGGAAACCTTTTCCTGCGGCAAATGCGATTTTTCATGCAACAAACGTGGCACCCTGAGGTCCCACGTCAACAGAAAGCATCGCGTCGAGCAAGCTCCCTTCGAGACGGATGAAATAAAGATCGAATACGATTGCGAAGAGTTGGACGAAACGTTGGAGGACGCGGAGGATCGCGGAGCGGAGAGCGTTCACTCGATATACAGCTGCAACAGTTGCAGCTTCGAATCGTCGAACAAACGTACTCTGAGCTCGCACAAGAGGCGCCACCACTCGGTGAAAGTTCGCGAGTCGATTTACTTTTGCAACGAGTGCGACTTCAAAACGGAGAAAAAGAGCTCGCTGTATTCGCACATAAAGAGAAAGCACAAATTGACGAAAACGACGAGCGACGAGAGGCCGGAGTTGTTCTCCTGCGGCCAATGCGATTACAAGAACAAAAACAAGTACGAGCTCAAGGTGCACGTGGCGAGAAAGCACACCGACGATTTCAAGTTCTCGTGCGAGACCTGCTCGAAGAAGTTCAAGGTCAAGGGCGATTTGACGAATCACGTGAGATTCAGTCATCGCGAGCAGCCCGTTATATGCGACGTCTGCGGTAAAACCTGCCTCAATACGAACTCCCTCTACGTGCATCAAAAGTTTGCTCATTACAAGGCCAAGTACGAGTGTCACCTGTGCAAACGACGCATGGTCAGCCAAGAGAATCTCGACGAGCACATGCTGAGGCAACACGAGAAGCGCGAAAGCGTCGTCTGCGAGGAATGCGGCAAGACGTTTTCGCGCAACAGCCGTCTCAAGATACACATGAGAATCCACACCGGCGACAGACCGTACAACTGTCACATTTGCAACAAAACGTTCGCCAGGCGAACCGCGCTGAAGCAACATTTGCTCATACACACCGGCGTTCGGCCGTACGTTTGCGACGTTTGCGGCAAGGCGTTCACGCAAAAGCCCGGACTCATAAGTCATCGAAAGTGCCATCCGGGCCCGCTACCCCCGTTGCCGCGAGTTCGCATCGATCACATACTGAACGACGTACTGAGGCACAACGATTCGTGAAGCGCCCTCTAGCGATCGTCGTTATAAAAGAAGAGAAACGAGAGAAAAATATCGGGAGGAAAGCGAGAAACGAATGAGAATTAAACAAAACAAAAAAAAAACAAACAAGAATGACACTTTGAACACTTTATCCTTTGTATCTGCGAAATGATGAAATAAATATTGTTTTCGATTACCCGGGGGATTGCTAACGATTTTAAATTGTTGGCGATGATATATACGATCGCTCGTAAAAAAACGAACAAACGTACGAGAATGTACGAGGACGTTTGTTTCCCCGAGTTGCTCGAATATCGCCCGATCGATCGACGAAATGCGCAAAGCGTTGCATGAGTAAATTGGGACGATCCGGGTGGTCCAGGTTGGAAGCAGGGTGGTTCGGTGTTAGGCGGGCAATGGGGAAAAAGAAAGAAAAAAAAAGAATGGAAATAAAGTTAAGACGGTATTATCTCGCAAGCGTTTTAAAGCGTACTCATCCACATTCGTTTTTTTTTTGTTTTTCTTTCATAGGATCGCCCGTTACGATAGCGATAACAAAAGACGCGACAGGCGATCATTGAGAACGCATCGTATGCATCTGCGCACCGGGCCAACTAAGAACAGTGAGGAGAAGATCGAACGTTCAAGGACGTTCAAGGTCGAGGTGATTGAGCAAGATGATCACGATGAGAAAGATCGCAGCAACGAAAACGACAGGATACTGCCGTCCTGCGAGGTTAAGGTCGAGTACGAAAACGAAGACACTTCGTACGCCGACGAGGGCGAAGAGCTCGTGCACCTTAACGAGGATAACGACGAGGACGACGAGGTTTACGGGGATTATTCGTGTCAAAAGTGCAACATCTTTTTCACAACGTGGAACATGCTCAAGCGGCACACGATATCCGTCCACGAAGCCATAGAGTGTTTCAAGTGTGTGATATGCCTTAAGGTGTACAACAAGGCGGCGGCGTTCGAATCGCACGTCGTTGTCGAGCACGGGACACCTCGCGATTTCACCGACAATTGTCTCGAGAAGTTAACACTCTACCGAGTATCGCGAGGCACTTCTTTCTACACCAGGGTGAAGAGAAGTCGCGATAATCAGTCCTGTCCGATCGTGACGAATTTCGAGACGAAAGGGCCGATTCTCTCCTGCAGCCAGTGCGATTACAAATCCAAGAGCAAACGCTCGCTGGCAACGCACGTCGCCAGACATCTCGACAACGGCAGGTATACGTGCAAATCCTGCGGCAGGGTGTTCAAAGATCGTCGCAAATTGACGTACCACGTGCGATTCAGTCATCGCGAGGAAAAGTACATATGCAATATTTGCGGGAAGATAAATCGCAGGGAGCAGACGCTCCGGAGTCATCGACAGTTCTCGCACTTTAAGGGCAAGTACGAGTGCACCGTTTGCAATCGATTGCTCGCCAACCAGAAGAATCTCGATTCTCACGTCGCCACGTGTCACGTTGACAACAAAAAGCAGAAGAAAATACCGAAGGATACGGAAAAAGTGGTGTGCGACGCTTGCGGCAAAGTCTTTTCGAGACCCGACAAGCTGAGAATACACATGAGGGTGCACACCGGTGAGAGGCCGTATTCCTGCGCGGTTTGTCAAAAAACGTTCGCCAAGAACAACGCGCTTAAGCAACACTTGTTGCTTCACACCGGGGCTAAGCCGTACGTGTGCGACATATGCGGCAAGGCTTTCGCCCAAAAGCCCGGTTTGTCGGGACACCGAAGGTCACATCCGGGTCCGCATCCACCTCTGCCACCGATCCTCATCGATCCTCTTCTCGATGACGTACTCAAACAGTGCGAACAATAATCGTGCATCCGGTTTGACGATCGTGCAGCTGGTCGAAATAAAAGTGGATTATTTTCTTCACGAATAATTCTGGCGAAACCGAGAGACGTCAGACGCACCGGAATACTTTGAACGTAAAGTAAAAACTTGTCACGCGCGTAAGATCGTAAGATCGTGAGATGAAGGATGTCGAAGACGCGGGATATCTCTAAAAATTCATCATCCACGAGAGAAAACTTCAGCTTGATGCTGGAGAAATTTGAAATATTTCCATTTGTGTTTTAACGTTGAAGTCATTGAGAAAAAAGCCCACGAGAAGGTGGGAATAGTGAGGAGAAATGTTTATTTTTAAAAAGAGTCCTCGGAATAGTTTCATAAACCTTGAGGATCATTCACCACGTGTTGGAATACGAGAACGAGTTTCCAGGCGCGATCGTCGCGAAAAGTGTACCATCTCGAACGAGATAATTATTTTTGCTCCGTCGTATCCGCCCCCGGTGCTCGGAACTCGATCGCTTTCCCCGTGCTGTTGGTTCGTTCGAGGCTGTTGAGCGATTCGTTGATTTATCGATAATTTATCGTTAAGTAAGTATCTAAAAAGTATTAGAATGAACGTTAGAGACTTTGACGCGGCATTGGACGGAATTTGACGGCTGGATAAACGAATAACCGAAATTCAGCGGATTACGTTGAATGGATCGATCGCTCGTGATGCTTTGTAAAAAGTTTGCTCAAATAACTTTTCACTACGAGCTCATCGGCGAAGGCTTTCGGATGAAACTCGCTGATACTCGTCGATGACTCGAGTATTTTCGTAAAACCGCGGCGGAACCTAAACTCTGCGTCAATGTACCATTTTAATACGACAATTTACGGGTTACATACTTAATAAAGTTATTTAAAAATTACAACGTGTTATTCTCATTTTCAGGATTCACTCGCGTTAATACGTTACAAGTGTTTACACGTTTGCGAGTGCATTTTCAGCTTCTTCGATCATGGTAAGTTGTTGTGAAATACGGCCTGTGACGAAACGTCATTTTTGTGAAACTCGCCACGTTTTCCACGTTTCTTTTTCTCCTTTTTCTCCAAAGCGAAAAGAAAATGACGATTCTTTTTTTCCTCGCGTCTTAGAACCTTGTGAATCGTGTATTTTTTTTTCTCCCTCTTGATCGATCGATTATCGCAAAATTGGGAAATTTTGGAGTAGAATTTTTGCGATGATAACGACGCTGATACGAAACGTGAGAATGGGAAAAACGCAGGTAATTCGTGCTCGGTTGAGTGGAATTGGCGGAGATTTCAGAAACAAGCGTGGTGGTACTTTGAACGATTGTTTATTTCCGGTGATCGTGAGAGTGACGGATAAAGAGCTGAAAAACCTGAGAAATCTGAAAAATCTGCTTTTAGTTCGCAGACATAGACTCGAGTATCGAAATTCTTGTGATTCCTGAAATTCCAAGACTCTGAATTCGTCATCGTCCTAACGTCAATGTTCTCCCTCGCGCGAATCGACCCTGGAAGATCTAAACTAACGGTCCTTATCCTGTATTGTTCCAGGCTGGTCGACAGAGTCGATATCGTCGGGAAAGCCGAAAAACGAGGAACGTTTATCTACGATAACGCAGCCATAATTATGAGAAAATGGCAGATATTGAGATACGACGGTAAGGCGTATTGTGCGTTTGTGGCGGTAAACGACGAGGCCATCGCAGCTGACGACACATCGAGATCCGACGAGAACGGGGACGTGAATGTTACGCCAAAGGAAGAGATATTGTCGGATGGGTATATCTATGACGATGAAATACTCGAAAACGACGCGTATTTTTGCAAGCAAAGCAAAAGTGCTGGAAAAACACGGAGAGGCGAGTCTGATGACAAGTTCGAGGCGAAAGATGGACAATCTTCATCGGGAAAAAATTCTGAAACTGTGAGTGAAAAAAATCTTGCCGGTAGCGTTTATGAGGTGAAAATTGAAAATGATGTGATTACGTTGATGGCAAACGAGGTGGCTGTGATTCCGAGCATGAAGCAAGAGCCTGCCTGTGAGAATTCCGACAACGAAGGGAACGAGACGGCCATGGAAGTGGTGTCGGACGAGCATCTCATCGGTAAAACACCGCGGAAGAGTAACGAGAATGAAGAGACGAACGGTGAGGATGAAGAAGAGGAAAATGATGGACCAACAGAGTGCCCTGATCGACGGACTAGACGACTGCGGTGCAAAGTATGCTCAGAGACTTTTGGCACCGAGGTAGCTTTCAGAAAGCACGTTGCCTGGACGCACAGGAAAAAAGTATGTTTGCAAGAGGGTCGCGCTTACTTATGCTCCATTTGCGACTATAAAACGATCGAGAAGTCTCTGATCACTGTGCATTTCGCGAGAGAACACGAAATTACGATGCGAGATCGCCGGGACGGTGGTCCCTTTACGTGCGATACTTGCGGTTTTGTATGTCGTTCCAAGCACTCGTTGCGCTATCACATTATCAGAAAGCACACGGACGAGTACGAGCACGATTGTCGATACTGCCAGAAAAAGTTCAAGGTCAAGGGCGATCTGACGAATCACATAAGGTTTCATCACAAAGAGAAGCCGGTCAATTGCGATGTATGCGGAAAAGTTTGCCAGAACACTGGCTCCCTCTACGTTCACCGGAAGTGGGCCCACTACAAACCAAAGTACGAGTGTCACATTTGCAAAAGACGAATGGTGACGCAGGAAAATCTCGATCAGCATCTCATAACGCAACACGAGCAGCGGGAGAAGATCGTCTGCGCTCAGTGCGGCAAGACGTTTACGAAGAAAGACTCGTTCAAGCGGCATATGGCTATTCATACCGGAAGCAAACCACACTCGTGTCCGATATGCGCGAAACCGTTTGCTCGCCGATCGCAGCTGAGACAGCATGTTATTACACACACGGGAAAACGTCCGTTTATCTGTGACATTTGCGGTAAAGACTACACCCAAAAGTCCGGTCTCATATGTCACAGAAAGACTCATCCGGGGCAGCATCCTCCACTACCGCATATGCCCATCGCTGACCTCGTCCGAGACTTTATCGCTCGGATCGGCGATAATCGAGGTCAACCGCTCGACTCGGCCTGATTTTTTCTCTCATTCCGTTTCTCAACAATAGTGTACAATGTACGAGAGAATGTTGCATCGAGTTTTCAAGTTTCTGTCCTCTTCTCAGAGGGCAAGTACCAAAAAAAATGCGTCGAAAAACTTTAACAAATATTTTCGAAAATTTCCGTGATATTGCAACGGTAATTGGTATTAAATATCCTTAATTCGAGTAATTAGTCGTCAGACGTTACGTCTTTAACGTCGCAGCTGCTTGGGTACCGAGAGGACGTAAAGTAAGAGTCGGAGAATGAATGATATCCATAATCCGAGAAATTGCGACGAAATAAGATGGACAGGATACATTCCAGCTGTGCTGTTCGGCATTAAAATTGTCCCGTAATTTCTGTAAGCTTCCGTAGATTCTCAAACGACAGATTTGGGACTGGCCAATCCGCTCTTTAACAAAGCTACGACGCAATGCCATCTCTCGTTGTCGAAAGATGTCGCAGCTTCAAACGTAAGCCGCTCAATTGTGACTCTTCTCTCGATTCAAACTCGATTAACGAAACGACAATCCGGTAACATAAAATTGCACATGTAAGCCGCGTTGGTGATCCCTGCTTTACCAATGTTAAGGGGTATGTACGAAGGCCTCCCACGTGAAAAAAAAAAAAACCGATGTGAATAAAGATTTTTTTCTCAAACGCTCGCACGATTATTCATCGATTGACGTATGCATAACTATAACGAGAGAAACTAGGGTTACTTTTAAAACAATTAGGCGACGAGTAAAAAAAAAAGGCGACAATAAATTACAGCTGGTATCGCAAGCGTTTTTATCAGCGTACTCACCGAGTCTCTTTTTTTGTTTGTCTTTCATAGGGTTGCCCGTTATGGTAGCGCAAGACGCGGCAGGAAATCGCTGAGAACGCTGCGTACACGTCAGTACGCCAACGTGATTGTCAACAGTGAAAAGAAGATGGGATGTGTAAGAACGTTCAAGGAGAGGAAAAACGAGGACGACGAGGACGAGGACCGAGGCGATGTGTCACCCTTTTGCGAGGTTAAGATCGAGTGCGGCGAGGAGGAGACTTCCCCCGCTGACCCTGGCAAACGGCGCAGCGATGTCTTCAAAAATCCGACCGTAAGAACTTTCGAAAGAAAAGCCGACGTTCTCACGTGCAACGAGTGCAACTACAAGTGCAAAACGAAGCTTTCGATGGCCACGCACGCACGTAAACACCTTAAGAATGGCAAATTTCCGTGCAAATCCTGCGGCAGAGTATTCGACGTTCGCTGCGAGCTGACGTATCACGTACGCTTCAGCCATCGCGAAGAGAAATACATATGCGACATCTGTGGGAAAATATACCACAAAGCACAGACTCTCCGGACCCATCGTCAGTACTCGCACATCAAAGAAAAGTACGAGTGCACGATTTGCAATCGTTTGTTCGTCAACCAGAAGAATCTCGATTCGCACAACGCCAAGAGTCACGGTGACGACAAGCAGCAGAAGAAGAAACCGAAGAAAAAGGAAAAGGTCGTGTGCGACGCTTGTGGCAAAATATTCTCGAGATCGGACAGACTGAAAATGCACATGAGGGTGCACACCGGCGAGAGACCGTATTCTTGCACGATTTGCAAAGAATCTTTCGCCAAGAAAAATTCGTTGAAACAACACTTGTTGCTGCACACCGGTGCCAAGCCGTACGTCTGCGACATATGCGGCAAGGCGTTTGCCCAGCAACCGGGTTTGTCGGCACATCGAAGATCACATCCGGGTCAACATCCTCCGATGCGCCCCATCTTTATCGGTTCCATTCTTGACGATATGCTTAAACAGTGCGAAAAATAATGACAAAACTGGTTCTCGCTGATCATAAGGTCCCGTAAATGTTTTTACTTTTCTTTGCAAAACGGTCATTAATTTCAACGTTCCGCGGATAGAGCCGGGAGAGATCCTGAGGAATGAGGATTGGGAAAATTGAAAAGAAAAAAAATCGCTGGACGAAACGATCCTGTAAATATTTGTGCATAGTGAGGCGCTGAGATTTCCATCTTTATTTCATGTTCATATTTATTTCTAACGAGCTCCGAGTGTTCGCGCGTACTTTTTATTCTTTCCTTATTGGTTTATCACGTTAGTTTTTTTTTTCTTTTTTTTTTCGATCCACATTACGGTTATTCTTTAGAGTTCTCGTTCACATTTTTCTATTGTTATTACATATAAGATATATACAGCGTTATGTATCGATTTCATACGCCGAATTACGGATTAAAAATTAGATAAGATTGTCGGAATAAAATCTACATTTTTCGAAAATGTACAATTTCGAGTTAATGTCGGGGGCTTTCGTAATGGATTTTTATTCCTTCACGGATGAATACGAATCTCCGCGTGTTTCGATCGAGGTAAGTAGCTTTATTTTCGAAAATCGACGGAGACCAGTGCGAGCGAATTCCAAACAAATTTCATTCCTTCAGGAGTCGTTGAAATTTCTTATATGCTTGGTTTATTTTCCTCTTCTAAATTTTTATCGTTTTCCAAGGTGTCGTTGTGCAATGGACGAGGACGACGAGGTTTCTTTTTTTTTTCGTCTCAGATCGCAGTCGTCACGCTCGTTGATGCGACGAATCAACGGCAATTCAAGCGGTAATTCAAGATTGTGCGAAACATACGATCGTTGATTGTCATTCGTTTGTCATCCACGATGACGAGTATAAATGCGATGATGTAAAAAGCAGTCTCAAAATTATCCCAGAGTACGAACAAACGATCCGAAAAATCCCTTGTTTTTTTTTTATTCGGCGATTATTTTCCCTCGACGTGTCAAATCTCGCAACTAACGGCCCTCGTCCGATGTTGTTTCAGGCTCGTCGATAGCACGGATCTCGCTGGGAGCATCGAAGCGCGTGGGATGTTTACTTACGATCGTCAATCGCTGATTATGAAGAAATGGCAGATATTGGAGTTTGACGGTAGGGCGTACTACGCGTTTGTGCCGGAAAATCACGAGCCTTTCGTCATCGACGAGGCCTCGGAGTTGGAGAGGAACGAGGAGATTACCACGATGAAGGAGGAAATATTATCAAACGGTTACGCCGACGAGGACGAGGCTCTCGAGTATGACTCTAGTTTTTACAAGCGAGACGAGTTCAACGACAGGACGTGGAGCAACGAGTACGACGACGACGACGACGACGACGAGGAGGTCGAATCGAACGACGTGCAACCTCCGCTGGGAAAGGATGTCGAGATTGAGGATAAGAAAAAATCTCAAGGTCACGTTTACCAGGTCATCGTCGAGGACGGTATGATCACATTGGAGAGAGTTTCAGGTAAATTTGAGAATGACGAGAAGACGTTGTTGTCGGACAGCATGAAGCAGGAACCCTTTGGCGAGATTTCGGATTACGAAATGGACGAGAATCTGGTGGAAGTTATCCCCGACGAGTACATCAAGAGGGACGTCGTCGAGGAAAGACACGAGGATGAAGAAATTTCTGTGGGAGAGGAGGAGGAAGACGAGGAAGACGAGGAGGATCGCGTGGAGGATGAGGAGACGAAGATGTGCCAAAAACCTTTTGCGGCGACGCCGGGTGCGACCGAACAACTCGACGATTCCGAAGTGTCACGTGACTCTGAGGAAACGAGAACGAGAGCGAGGGCTACCGCTGGTCCATTGAGGTGCAAAGTATGCTCGGAGACTTTCGGCTCGGAGATGGCTTTCAGAAAGCACGTTGCGTGGACGCACAAGAAAAAAGTGTGTTTGCAGGAGGGCGGTGCTTACATATGCTCGGTTTGTGACTACAGAACGCTGAAAAAGTCGTTGTTCGCCGCGCATCTCGAGAGAAAACACGAGACGTGGACGAGAAAACGGCAGAACAGCATGTACTTTCCGTGCGAGACCTGCGGCTTCATATGTCGCTCCAAGCACTCGCTGCAGTCGCACTTTATCAGAAAGCACACGGACAAGTACGAGCACGGTTGTCAATACTGCACGAAAAAGTTCAAGGTCAAGGGCGATCTGACGAATCACATAAGGTTTCATCACAAGGAGAAGCCGGTCAATTGCGATATATGCGGAAAAGTTTGCCAGAACACTGGCTCCCTCTACGTTCACCGGAAGTGGGCCCACTACAAACCAAAGTACGAGTGTCACATTTGCAAAAGACGAATGGTGACGCAGGAAAATCTCGATCAGCATCTCATAACGCAACACGAGCAGCGGGAGAAGATCGTCTGCGCTCAGTGCGGCAAGACGTTTACGAAGAAAGACTCGTTCAAGCGGCATATGGCTGTTCATACCGGAAGCAAACCACACTCGTGTCCGATATGCACGAAACCGTTTGCTCGCCAGTCGCAGCTGAGACAGCACGTTCTTATACACACGGGGCAACGTCCGTTCATCTGTGACATTTGCGGCAAAGGATTCACCCAAAAACCCGGTCTCATATGTCACAGAAAGACTCATCCGGGGCAGCATCCTCCACTACCGGTTATGCCCATTGCTGACCTCGTCAGAGACTTTATCGCTCAGAACGACGACAGTCAAGGTCGATTGCTCGATTTGGAGTGAAAAACGACTTTTTTTTTCGATGTACAAAGGGTCCAATTGGAAATCGGAAGAAAACCAACAATTGCTTGAAACTCCGCAGACAGCAATGTCTGTCTCATTTCATTATATATTGTATTGAAAATCCACATGTTTGGAGAAAACGAAAATCAGTCGATATGCACCGAATCATTGCGTGTCATTTTCGTGGCACTCGATCCGCAATTATCATTGCGGATGATGGTCCAAGAGTCCTCTCACTCGCGTCGTACATTTCGATCTTGTTACGTTTTACACGGCATCGTCAAATATACACGATTCCGTGTGATTTTAGTGCCACTTAGTTTTCGTTTCAATAAAACATTATTGAACAGATGTTTCATTATTTTCAAGTTTAATTATATTTTTGTGGATTATCGCGGTCGATAAAAAGACGTTACCGAAAATTAATGATAAACAGGCGTATAATTAAGATCGAAAAATAATCTTGACGTTCGAGTGCTATCGCGTACAAAGCTCGCGGAAATGACAATGTTGTGTGCGATGCAGTGTCATTATCGCCAGGAAATTCAATCGTTTGATCGGTTTAATCGTAAATAACTCGTAGATTCCGTTGATTCTCGACATATTATTTATCACGAGTCTCCTTCATCTGCGAATGTCTTTCAGACCAAGCCAGAGTCTCACCGGTTCCACAAGATCGTTCATAGAAATAAGTTCCCAAGTAACAGGAGGGTTTCGAAATGAAGAATTGTCGACCTGCTGTAAGACAAATTTTGAGCGTCAATTTTCGATCGAAGATTCAACGATCTCCATTTGTATCTCAAATATATTTATTTTTTTAATGTTCCATCACGATTGAAACGAGTCAATCCCATTAAGATTGAGAGATATTGAATACCGAATATCAAATATGAAATAAATATTCAAAATTTTACGTACATCCATCATGGCCCGTTTGTCGATTTTTTTTTCACTATTAATAAAATTATAATCTTGAATTCATAAATTGTAGGTAAGTAAATTCGTATCATCGACGTCCTCGGGTTCCAGAGGAGATCGTTTTATGAACTGTGTAATTATTTTTATATTTGTGCACGAAAGAAAATCGAGGGTAAGTATGCTCTTGCCGGTTTTGCAAAATGTCCCTCCGTCGTGCATCCTCGAACAACGTCGATTGTTTGCAATGTTTGTGGACAGTGTAGTGGCAGTCGTTACAAGCTCGAATTGTCTCTGTTGAATATACACTCACGTGGTATGATGACCCAAAAAAAATTCGTGTCCCATATTGATTGGTACGAAACGACAAAAAAAAATGTATACGCGTTTAAAACCATTTCCTTGTCCCTAATGCGATAAAAATTTTTATCGACCGAGAGACCAAGAGTTTAAATATGCGCCTTCATGAAATACAAATTTTTTTGTAAATTCCACACAGCTCGCTAAATCGTGAACGAAAGGTTTCATTCCGGGACACGTCGATTTTTCAAATTTTTTTCCCTTCCCCTTACTTATTGTCATATACAATTCAAACTTGGAAAAAACTTGGAAAATCTTGACAATAAGAAGAATGAGAAAGTTTTTTTTCCAGCGTTATCACAATCAAGAAAGAGAAGAGTGGCATGGATTTTCCAAATTCGTCACACGTTTGATGGTTTTTTAAATTCTTCGCATTAATTATGCTTTTAACGCGAACGAGTTTTGATTTTTTGCACAAAAATGGTCGTTCGAATGCGTTCGACACGAATTTTCGTTGTAGACGTATCGTGATGATAAATTTACTCCCAAATATATGTTATTCCCGATAAATGAACTCATTAGCCCCGAAAACAATCCGTGAAAATTCGCGGGTTTAATTATCATCCTGGTGAACGAATTTTCGTGATGGAATTTTCAGTATTGTCGTTTGATGAATTTCAGGTCGATAAGATCATCGAGAGGTGGAAAGAAGTCGAGAGCTCCGCACAAATGTGGCAAATGCAACGGTCGATTTTTCCACATGACGAAGCTTTCCGAACACCTGAAAAATGTTCACGGTATCGAGCGTGCTTTCCACTGCGACGAGTGTGGAAAAGCGTTTCGCAGTGCGTCAAACATAAAACGCCACAAGCTCATACACACGGGCATCAAAAAATTCGCCTGTGACATTTGCAATTGGTCGTGCAATCAAAAGAGCAATCTGGACTTTCATCGGCGTCGTCACGTCAAAGATTACGCGTACAATTGCGAGCTGTGTCGCGACAAGGGTTTCGTGTCGAAAAACGAGTACGAAGATCACATGTTGAACGTGCACACGCAAAAAAAAAATTATCAGTGCCAGTTGTGTTTGACGACGTACGGCTACAAAAGAAATCTTAGCGCTCACATGAGAACCGCTCATTCGGAAATTGACACCGAAAGCGTGGCAATTTTGAAATATCATTGTAAATTGTGCACTCGAGGTTTCGCTCACGCGAGATCGCTAAAGACTCACATGAAAAAAGGTCATGGTATTGTGACGCGAAATAACGTACGACAATTTTTGTGCGATCTGTGCGGTTCGAGACTGTCCTCGAAAAAGGCTCTCGATTCTCACAGGAGATCTCACACGGGTGAGAAAATTGCAAATTGCGAGATGTGCGGCAAGGGCTTTGGCACCAAAGAAAGTCTCAAGATTCATTGGCGCACGCACACCGGTGAAAAACCCTACAGATGCAATCATTGCGGCAAAGATTTCACGCAAAGAACTTCGCTGGTCGTTCATCTTCGTTACCACAACGAGGAAAGACCTTATCAGTGTCTTGAGTGCGGGAAGGCGTTCGTCACTGCAACCTTCCTGAAAAAACATGGGAAAACTCACAGCGACTCGAACAGAGTCACGAGTCTTCATTTCGCCGAGTGATCTCTTGTAAATTCCATTTTAACAAAGCCAAACATCGTTCCGAGATTGTAAAAAAATGAAAATTTATCCACGGTTGCGATTTGACCGAATTGTTCCGTTGTTTTTATTATTATTCTACGATTCAGTTTTAATATCAATTATTTCGATTATGTTTATGTCGAGAGGCATTTGGCAATTATTAAATTCGACAAATGACGAAATGGTGAAAAACCTAATGTATGTTTCCATGCGATTATGTAACGATCTTAACCTACAAATTTTCAAGATTCTTTACGGATATTCTTATATGATAAATTATTATGCAATACTTTATTGTTTAGCTTTCCACTTTTAATGAAGAGTTTGCCGTTGATATATTTTTGATAATTCGTCGGAACTTTTCATTCTGCAAAGTCGTCCAAATATTGCTGTTGCACTCAACAACAGGATGCAGCAAATTATAGTTGAAATTTCATAACATATATTGTATCAATTATGTAAGATAACACAGTAAATAAACCGATAAACAAAACCAAGCCCTTCTCCTATGCACAAAAAGTGCATGTCGAAATTTGCAGGCTGTCGGTTTCCTGATTGCTTTTTTGTTTTTCCCTCCGAAGAAGTATCGCAAATCAAAGACTCTGAGGAGGACGTCGCGTAAGTTTCCGCACTTTATTCTGCAATTTTTGTCCTCGATACCGTGTCGTCGTTATTCTTCAGTACAATTTTCATTGAAAAATTCAAACTCGATGGGTTAAAATTAATCATTGATCGATTGTTGCTCTTTATTTTCTTCAAAATTAAAAAAAAAACAATTTCACCGCTGTACGTTAGATATTCCGTCAATCACTGAGTGAGATGAATCATTTCATGCACGTAATGCTCATTCCCTGCAAAGTTCTTTGATAATCTGAAATTTGCGGAAGTGGCGAGCCATTCGATCGACTTTTCATTGATTCTTGGGTGTTCAAATTTCCTCACAGTCGCAGAATCAAAAATAAATGCATAAATGTTTTTCTTACGAGAAATACTACCATAGCAAATTACAATTGCGGATTAAAACGATAAATGTTCTATTAACGAGTGAATGATTACGATCGCATGTGAATTGGCGTTAAATTGTCGAGATAAATCTGCCTACAATAAAATAACAGCTTTGAAATTCCGTTGTTCCTCGCGTCGTAAAATTCGTGATATGCGAAATCTCTTGTCCTCATCCCGGAAGATAATTCAACGAGCGCACGAAGAAAGGTCGCAACCGAAAAAAAAAAGAAAAATCCTTGCGACACATTTAGCGATCTCGAACTGTGCATCCCTCGACGTTTACATTTTTATACAAGAACGAATATTAACACGTGTTACAGCCACTGGTCGACGAATCACGATCGACATCATTCCCCAAATCTTCAACGGAGTATCAAGACCGAAGCACGAGGTGTCATCGGCAATGATCCAGAAACTTCGCTAATGAACGCGGACGAGTGAGTAAAAAAAGAAAACAAAAAAGCTGGCGAAATTCCAATCGAATTCCAACTCTGACAACTCATCGATGTTTCTCTTACTCTCCCCCGTATTTCCTCCCTTCGGGATTTCAGATACAAGGGCAGTCAAAAGACGTGCGACATTTGCGGCGAAAATTTTTATTTTGTCACGCGTCTTGTGGCACATTTACGAATAGCTCATGGCATATTGCGTCCGTTCAAGTGTCGCAATTGCGAAAAGACATATCCGCACCAGTTTCTCTTGAACGCGCACGTAAAGAAAATACACACGCCGAAAACGGTGCCTTGCAACGATTGCGGATTCATGGGTGTTTCTGTGGGTGACGTTGAGCGACACAAAATCCGCAATCATCGCAAGATCCCGAGTTACATCTGCGAGATATGCAGCCAAACGTTCGATGAAGAATCGTCGTTGGTTGCGCATACGGCGATGCACGATTTCCTGCAGTTTCAGCAGTGTCAGGCGTGCGGCAGCACCTTCGACGACGCAACGGCGTTGAGGGACCACAGTCGTTTTTATCATTACGGCAACGCTGTCGGAGGGGTAGAATCGCGCAACGTCAGGACTGAAAGTGACCCGGAAAATCGTTGCGAAATATGTGACAAATCTTTCAAGTACAAATCGATACTGAAACAGCACAGATCGAGGAGCCACGGCGAGACAAATTCGTCGACCAACGAGAAACGTCGTTACTTGTGTGCACTGTGTGGCAAGGAGCTTAAAACCGCCAAGGGGCTCGAGATACACAATAGATCGCACACCGGCGAGAAACCGTACACTTGCGAAATATGCGGCAAGTGTTTCGCGTGTGAAACCCTTTTGCGTACTCACAATGTGACTCACACGGGCGAGCGTAAATACTCGTGCGATCAGTGTGGCAAATCTTTTACCCAACGCTCGACACTCGTCGTTCACAAGCGTTATCACTCGGGCGAAAGACCCTACGTTTGCACGCGTTGCGCTAAGGGTTTCGTAACGCGAACCGTTCTCAAGACTCACATGAAGTCTTGCCGTTTGTAGTCTTGATCGTTGAAAAAAAAGCCTCTCCGGGAGCGAAACAAAAGAAAATCTCGCGGAGATGACGACTTGGGGCGCAAATTTGATTTACCTTTTGTATGCTGCAAAGAAAAAATACATGAATGCGTGCTGAAACGACTTTTGCGTTTTAATTCTTTTTGTTCAAGCCATTTTCATTTTCATCGATTGTTTATTCGAGGCCTCTCGGGTCACAGGTTGTATTTGACGTTGGATGTTTATACGTTAATAAAAAACAAAGAACGATGACGGATCCTCGATTCGAAAGTTGACACCTTGCTCCAGCATCATGTTGTCGTATTGACAGCTTATCTCCCGTAGTATCGCTCGATTCAGAGCGTTCACGTTACGGGGCTTGACGTGGATCGTTCGAAAGCCTGTTAGCCGGTAGTTTCAAAGAAAGGTTAAATAAATAAGACTGCAGAGATCGAAACAATTTATTTATCGACGAGTCCATAATGTAAAAATAATGCAAAGATTCTGAACAATCGATTAATTTTGATCCAATGACTTTTGGTTCACTCACGCGTCTTGGATTCCGATTGAAGGTGAAGAATGTCTTTCAGTGTATCGAGGCTTCGCAATATTCCATCGTACTGGAGTCTCTCGAGGTGTTTGCATCGCGTGACCATCGATATCAAAAGATCATCGAGGAGCTCACGATTGTTTCGCAATTGGAGCATCACCTCAGCTGCACAATAATGGAGTCCATGGGTATTCACATTTTCCACGAGCGAAAAGACTTTTTGTCGTCAAATTGGATGAGGGATTGTCAAGTGGCATTGAAGAATTGTGAAACAGCAATTACTTTACCGAGAGTATTTGTGTAATGGTCTATTAGCAGACCTACGGTACTTCTGAAGTTTCTCGATCGACTTTGATCCCATACGTGACCGCTGAACATCTGGAAGCTCGCCAAGGGAACGCTGGGTAGGAGCAAATAGCACATATCCTCGTAATGAGAGATATTGACTGAAAAAGAGAGGTACGGAGTCACGGTAAAACGTTACGTGCGAAAATGTGTATAATGACGAAAAATATTAGGCGTAATATATTATATCTGTTATATTGCGTTGCTATTGATATCTATTTATCATTATTACATATGGCGGAAAAGATTTTTTTTTCATGCAGTTCTGCATAAAAAACCCATGTATTGCAGCATGTTTGAGCACGAGCTTAAACACGACGTATAATGAGGAGAAGACATTTTGTCGGAAAAGGAAAGAGGTAAGTTGCAACGGATTTATGCACCAATTTACTGAAAATCGTTATTGCAGAACATCGAATTGACATGAGCCAATTTATTTTTAAATCACTATAATTAATCTACTCTCTTTCTCATACGTTCAAAAGCAAGCAATCAAGACAATGTTGTCAATTTGAAGTATTTTTTCCATACCTATGCTATAAGAGACAGTGAGGCGGGGACAAGCTTTCGCAAGATTGTGCCAAGCTGTATCGTCGAGCGTATGCTGCCGAGAATCCGAGTCTCTCACTGATATACGCAAAGTCGTCAAAACTCCCGAAGCGGCTTTCGCCAGAGCAATAAGTGCTTCATCGGATAGCGCCGGATAGTCTAGACTTATAGTTGTCAGAGCATGAAGTCGTCCGAGTAAACGCAGGTACCTAAAAATTGTCAAATAATTGTGGAATCGTAAAGTAAATGGAACAATTTACATCCAAATAATGTAAAATTGTGAATAAAAATACTTCTTAAAACGTACAATAATAAAAAAATGTAATAAAATTGACAAAAATTACGGATGTAGAATGGAGATTGTTTGGAAATCAATTTTCTTGTTGAAAGTACAGAATAAAAAATACAAGTATTACTTTCGGTTTAGCTGAGAATAAATTCATTCGTTCGTCGTTCATTAATGTTAAAAATTGACCTCGGATTACTGTGCGGTGCCTGCCACTCGCGAAAAGCTCCGCGAAGGTCCAAACATCCCAGATGCTCGCTGCATGATCTGGCGACTGCACCGAGTAACCGTAGAACATCGCTCACCCCGAGATTGGCGTTCAGGAGGCTGAGGCTTTTGAGATTTTTTTGGGAGCTAAAAAAATTGGGTCACGCGCTTCAGCATGTTAAACATTAACGTTGTTTCCTGCTTCCGCGCTCATCGGAACAATGGTAAAATTTGCAAATCACCCAAACAATCCAAACTCAATACACAACACTTATCCATGCGAAAAAAGATCGCTCACTGCTAGTTTTCCCAAAATCGTCACTGTATCGTGCTTACGCAGCTATACCTGCGCGTATTTTGGTTAAAATCGAATTTTCGCAAACAAGTCAAAGGTTTGGAGTACAGAAACATAAAAAAAAGTTAAGCATTTCGGAATTCGTTCATTTTTTGAACTGAACGAATTCATTTTTTACGAAAAGAAAAAAGTTTTCCGACAACTTTCAGGAATTGTTTTTTTTAACAATTCGTTAAAAACTTTTTAATATTAATATCATTGAAGATTGTTATGTCGAGTATCTTTGATACGATTGTTTTTTTTCAGTTTTTTATAGTGTCGTTACGAACGCAAAATTCTCATTTTATTTCCGTTTGGTTCAAACGTGCCATCGTCTTCTAGAATACCACTGTATGTTCGGCCAACATCAAACTTCGTTAGAAGCAATAATTTGTCGTCATTAACCGGTAGATTATACAGTCGATGTTACTGACCGATCTAAACTGACTGAAGACTTTTCACGTACCCCAGAAAATTGGCGAGTGCATAGAGGAGCTTTCCCCGATTGCCCCATTTGCTGCTGAAGACCCAATCGGTGAGAACAAGCTTTTTCAATTGCACGTCCTTGTTCCTCACGATAGCGAGATAATCAACCCCTGCTTCCGCCTGAACATTCCGCGCTAATCGGGTTTCGATTGGAAGTACATAGGGCCTCGACCATGCTAATTCTAGGCTTCTCATATGCTGTCCATACTTGGTCTGCAGGGGGAAAAAAAACATCACCGAATTTTCGCATCTTTATTCGTCTTTACTACGAATATAAGAGACGAAAACAACTTTCGCGTACAACTCTATATATATTTCGTACGCACGCGTATGCGTGGATAATCGAATTTGCATAAAATAGCCGTATCGATTTCCCACGCAATTACGTTGATCGATCTGAAGTTGGCGTGAATTATTCATGAGATTATATTCGTCGAGATTATCCCGAACGAAAATGGTGAATCGATGAAACACTCGCGTTTGCGTTGCGAATCAATGCACGTACCGCTAATTTACCGGCGAGAGGCAATTCCCCACGGAGATCACGATCGATGAGAATAGTGACGGAGCGCCATAGAACGGGTGAGGAGAGAGCGCGATTCCATGCCTGACAAACCTGACCGACAGACGCGAGATCGATTCGACCAAGATGGCTGAATATCTGCGTAAGTATCAGCTCCGGTAGCTGATCCCACATATCCCGGCTTCGGCTTGGCTCGTCTTCATCTCTTCGAAGGCTTCCCAGGTGAAAACCAGATCAGTCGTTACGTCGAAAGATCGCTCCAGCTGTCATCGATCGAAAATCGTCTCGACGTAAGAAAAAAACTTTCAAGCCCTTCTCCGATCATACTCGCCAAGAATCTGTTTTTTTCCCACACTCTTCATCGTAATGAAATTTGTCAATGACGGCGACAATCTTAATCGTTCGATTACACATTTGGCTTCTTTATATCGCCATTGAGTGCCAATCTACGTGAATGAATTATTTTAGATTTCACTCGTGTGAGATTCTCGTCCACGTTTCCAAACGTCTCTACTCCAGTAGAAAGTGTAATTACGCGTCAACGGGATTGTTCATACCAGTCGACGAAAAAACGTTAATTGCGGTGGAAAAAAAGTCATTTTCAATTGGAAACAAAATAATCGTCTCAGACTGCAGAATATTTATATTACATAACGTATGACATTTATTCATTGATATCTTTATCTGTTTGTCCTCGAACATTCTACACCATAACCTCGAAATAATTTCTCTATATGATCTCACAATGCAATCGTTTGTTGCAATCATAATTTGTCATCAGCTAGTCGGCGAAAGGGCGGATAATAGGGCTAATAATAAGGGAGGTAGGATTTTTTCGACTTTGAGAAAAGATTTTCGGTCGAAACGTTTCTCTCGGTACACAACACATACATAGATTTCATATATATATATAAATAATTGTACGATGCGTGGGACCGTATGAGTTTTCTTTTTTTGTATTGCATCAACGCGCAAAGCGTGTAATACCGTTTTCCCATCATTCCGTGTGCGTTTTTCCCTGCAATACCGATCGGGAATGTTTTCATTGGTATTATTATTATTATTTATCGAGTATCGAGTCCCTTCGACAAATCGATTCTTCGCTATATAAAAAACAAATCATACTGAACAAAAGTGACTATCGAGGGGCCATTTTCATATTTGAGTCTATTTCGTCGACCATTCACCTTGTAAAGATTCATCGAGGGATCCGAAAAAATTCATCAGCGCTGGGGAATTCTAACCTCAATTTACGTTTTCTCGCTATAAAGCTTTACTAATTTCAAACCTCGGAACGTTTCGTCTCGATGTGAAACTGTAATGTAAGTGACTTTACGATGTTTAACTCGTGCGTTTTCTCGCAAAAGTGCCCACTGTGTTCGTAGGAGTGAGTTTTTTAGTTTTTCCATCTCGTACAGACGCGCATCGCAGCATCCCTCCCGTATGAAGACTCGTGAAGAGAATTTTTCAAATAAACTATGAATTTCTAAACACCGAGGATAACGATATGGCGTTGGATGTTTCTCGTCGTGTCTGATGCATACATTTTTTCCTCCTTTTTCTCTTCTTCTCACTTGAGATACGTGGTTGTTTGTTTTCTTTGTTTTTTTTGACACACCTATGCACGTATGTTCAACATACATACAACGATAATAACCGCGACAAAGATAGACGATCGACACGTTCGAAGCGACGGCATTTGGAATTTCTTTTCTTAGATTCTATTTGTTTTATCTGGTCCAAGGGATCCTCGTGATCACGCGTGTGCGTATAAATAAATGCACAAAGTATCCAACATTTCAATGTCAATATCGTACAGTCGAATTCGAAATAAATCTTCAACCCAAAAAGTCATCATTTTATCCGATGACTTCCCAACGAAAAGCATCCAATTTTCAAGTTGAACTGTAGTCGAAATCGAGCGTCAGTGACGACAGACTCACCATCGAGCTCGTCCGATTGATCGATTTTTAATTAATCGAGGAGTTTCACGCGAATTCGCTCGTAAAAATTGCCCTTTTGAGGCAATTTTACACCAAATTCGCACGAGCAATTTTGAGTGGCGAAAAATCAGTTCACTTTTGACTATGAAAAGAGCAAAAAAACTCGGTTGTCTCGTCGAGTCGCGAGTAACGCGTGAACCTCCTTAAATAACTCGTTTTGGACATTCGTCGGATAAAAATATGGCTGAATGCTCTTCAGTTCGAGATTTCCTCTCGTTTCAAATATACCATATCAAGAATCGCCGCTGGAATTACCCGTGTATTTACAGATAAGGTGTCTCAGCAAGACTTTTACAGTTCGAGTATAGAATCTTTGAATCTGCGATCGCAAATGAACGATGAAAACTCGTCTTTCGAAATTTGGCCAATAATTCGTATCGATTTCTCCTTCATCCCAGCTGAAGTAGAAAATTATATGCAAATCTATCCTACGCCAATATAACAATGATAATAACGATAATATTAATAATAAACATTAATAACGGAACGGTATATCGATCGCATTCTGAGAAACATTCAAGATCCAGTTTTGGACAATTTTGAGAAAATTATTTCAAAATTCCTCGAAGCGCGCAGGGATTTCTGAAGATTTACGAAAATTTCGAACAGTCGGATGCAATCCCATGCTTCGATCTTAAATAACATAATTAGTAAACATTTTATAATTGCTGTGTGATATGTAGATTCTTTCTGAAACACCCTGTATACACACACGCTCTGCACACACACACACACACACGCGCACTTTCACGCATACACATACATATATAATACTATGCGACGAATCTTTGTTTATCCTATTCCGAGTGGCATCGCGATCGCGCGACTCGCATTTCTCTGCTCTCCTGTTCGAGTCTTTTGTCACGATCCATCCATTTACAAATCCTCAATAATGCGCCACTAGTTTGTCACGTTCTTCTTTTCTCGCCTCACAGTTTCGTTGACCGCGATACTTTCCACGTGATTTTTCAAAATCTCGTCTTCAATGGACGAAGAACTCGGGAGAACTTTCGTCGCCTCGGTGGTGACGAATGTAATCGACGAATTTCCGCTTGCGCTCGATCGTTTCTATAACACAAGGGAATTGAGAAAATCGTCATGTAAAAGTTGATTCGGGAGGATAGAAATAACAAAATCGAAGAGTCTTACGTTTGTCCGGAAATATAACGGACAATTTCGTCGTCAAATTGGAGTGATCAGTTTTTCTTATATTTTGAGAATAATTTTCGTTCCCAAATGGATTTTGAGATTAACGTCGGAAAGTGCGAACCCCGTGGAGGTTGGTCAGGAATCAATCAGTCATTAATGACATTGCAAATTTACGAGAAGCACTAATGCACTCGCGTCCATTAGCGTGAGATTCGATATAATTCCATTTGGATTTCAACGAGACGGATTTCGTTCGCACGATCGTTAATTGCTATTCCTGGACCATTCGGAAAGTGCAAAATGTTTTTGAAACGGATTTTTTTATCAATATGAGAATGTGCGTTACCTCTATGTAAAAAAAAAAAAAAAACACGGTTTATACCGCCTCGCATCGACGCTACAACCATAAAATACGAAACTTTCTAATTTTCTTATTTCTTTCCACTTTCTCGTCGCTTTGCAGTTTACGCGGTTTGAAAATTCGCCTCACGAAGCCTCGAGGGTACAACGTCTTACACCGTTCGACGATTTTCTATTAAAATCGTGGTAGACGCTAACGCGATTGAAAAGAAAAAAAAATGGAAAAGTTTCGTCTTTTGCTTCACGCGACGAAAGTTTTGCCCAACTTTTGCCTCAGACCTGCTTGGTCGCTTTCATAAGCGATTCTTCAATGCCCTACGACAATCTCGTAGATGAGAATTAAAAAAAAAAACAATTCCTCGTTCCTCCTTTTTTGCTCTTTCACACACTCTTTCCCTTTCACTCTGCATCTTTCGTTTCTCTCAATCTCCGATATACGGCGATTCTTCTCTATTCTTTATGCGTTGAAAATTTTAAGGGGAAAACCATGCAGACCACGACGAGCGGGAGATCTCGTTTTCTCGGCGATCTCACAACTTTTGCAATCAGAAGCAAGATTACGCCAGATGCAGCGGGCTGTCGACAAAGATCATCGCTCACTTCCGATCCCGGTGCATCTCTCTCGGGTACGAGAAGACAAGATGGTAGAAGGCGAAGGAGCAAGAGAGAGAGAGAGGAGAGGGAAGACTTCGACTTGAGCTGACTACGTTTTATACTCGAGTCCGGGCACGTTTTCGTGGCGGAGAAACAAGGTCCATGAGTACCCGGAAATTGCTCTTTCCAGACGTACCCATAGTCCACAGGGACTTGAGGCAGGTCAGAGAGCTCTTTTTCTATTTTTTTGTAAGACTTTTTCACGAAACCAAACTTTTAGTCGCCTCTAATTAGACATTTCATCGTCCGACAAATTCTTGAAACCATACAGTCTTTCTGGTTT